>JAJTUV010001342.1:600000-1060186 GCA_021653895.1 Mastomys natalensis
CAGTTTGCACTCCTACTAGCAATGAATAAGTATTCTCTTTCCCTGCATCCTTGCCAATAGCCTATGTTGTCATTTGTTTTATTGATCTCGGTCATTCTGAGTGGGGGTAAGATGAAATCTCACTATAGTTTTATTTACATTTCCATGATGGCTAACTAAAGCTGTTGAACATTTCTTTAAGTGTTTCCTAGCCATCTTTTGAGAACTATCCACTTAGTTCTGTATCCCATTTTTAATTAGATTGTTTTCTTGATGCTCAGGAGTTTATGTGTTTGTTTTAAGTTCTTTATATAGTATAGATACTAACCTAAGTCTAATCAATTTTGACAAATGAATGCATCTGTAGTGACACATGATCCTACACTGTGTATGTGAGTAGGCTGTTTTTCTCTCCCAACTTTTAATATTTTCTGTTCTTTTGGTTTTCAGCAATTTGATTATGATATTCCTACATTTTTGTGCTCTGTCCTCATTTGTGTCCTCTGTTTTGAATCTGTCTGCCCAGTCTCCTGTTTTATCTGTTGTTGCTTCCACTTCTGTATACCTTAAACATATTTTTTTGTTACATGGAAACAATTCTGTTACTTTTTGTTGTACTCTTTTTTTTTTTTTTTATTCTTCATGTTGAATACTTTCTTTAATCTTTTTTAAATCCTCATTTGTATATGTTTATGTACACATGCCCTTTAAGAAGTCACTTAAAGAAATTTGTTCCTTCTTCACTATCTGGAGCCCAAGGACTGGCCACATGTCATTAGACTTGACAGCAAGTACTTTTATACACTGAGCCCATCTCACCACCCTGTAATTACTTCTAAATTTATTCCTCTGTCGTATTTATTCTGTTGTTATACTCTGCATTGAGCTTTTGGTATGAAACATTTGTTTTTCAGTCCTACTAATATTTTCATTGGTATTTTCTATATTCTGTTTTTTTCTGCTAGGATTTCCTACATTGTTGTTGTACTAAAACATAATGACCAAGACAACTTGTACAAAGAAGGTTTTATTTTTGGCTTAAGGTTTCAAATAGATAAGTGTCCATCACCATTGGGGATAGCAAAGTGGCAGCAGGCTGGCAGATGTGGTTGCAGAGTAGCTGAGACTTCACATCTTGTAAGCAAACAGGAAGCAGAGAGAAAGTCCCTGCAAATGGTGCGTGGCCTTTGAAGCCTCAAAGCCTGTATCCAGTGATGTACCAGCTCCAGCAAGCTGACACCTCCTGAGCCTCCCCAAATGACAATAACTAGGGACCAAGTCTTCAAATGCCTGAGATTTATTTATGGTGGACACCTTATTAGAACCACATACTTTCATTCACTAAATATAATTTTAATAGTTGTTTTAAAATCTTTTGTGTCCTGATTATCACGTATCGCTTCCTTAGAATTGATCCTGTTTGTTCATATTTCCTCTTGGGACTGGAAGATTCTTTGCTGTTGTTGTGTACCAAGTCACTTTGGTCTATATGATAACCAGTGTATATGATAGATTGTTAAGGCTAGATTTCGTCTGTTTTTTCCAGTGTTTTATGTTTTTAGTCAACAATTATCTAGCCCAGACTAAATCTACAAAGTCTTTGAGTTAGAGAGTACAGATAAAGGTGGCTATTGTCTGGTTGGAGTGTTTGGTTGGTTGACTGGTTCTGGCTGGTTGTACTACTTATAATATGCTCTATGTATGTATTGGTTCACAAGTGGGACATACAGTTCAGTAGGGAAAAATAATTACCTAAAGTATTTGAACTGCTTTGAACATTTTTATCTTTTTTGTTTAATATAACTTCTAGAACTTAGAGTCATAGTTTTGTTAAATGAAAATATGAGTATTTGAATTATAATCTCCAATTTTGCAAATAAGTAAAAAAAAAAAAAACTGTTCTGTTACTTTTCTCTTTTTTTATAGATCGAGCTGGGAGCATTAGTACTCTTGATTCATTAGACTTTGCAAGATATTCAGATGATGGTAACAGGGAAACAGATGAAAGAGTGGCAGGTAAGTAAGACTAGAAAGATAGATTTGGAGTCTTTCACATTCCAGAAATAATAAAATGACCTGAGGAATTACCTTCCTCCTACCATTCTAATGTTAAAATACCTAATTATTATACAAAGTTGTGTTACTACTAATTTATTATCTTGGAGATACCCCAGCTTTCTGTTCCAATAGCATTAGGAGTTTTAATGTAAACCTACACTTTGCTGAATTTTTCTTGTAGCAAGCTGTTAACAACTGCTGTAAAAACAGTTTTGTGTTATCAGTTGCATAGTTCAAAGGTACCTAAGTGTACCTTAGCCTCATTCCCTTGATACTCCCAGCCAAGGCTAACATTGACATATGTCTATCAGTACAACTTTGGAGTTTTCAAAGCTAGTTGAAATATCTCTGTTCTTATTAGGTTAAACGGTGCCTTGGTTTCTGTGAACACGCCATAAGTCTCACAGTTTTTTCCAGAAATTCTTGATTTTCCGGTGGTATCTGGTTCAACAGGGTCTTCCAGAACCCTGCCCATCCTAATAGAACAATACCTTTTCTAATTGCTTACTCAGTCCAGTTTCCTCCATTCTCATCCCCACCCACTTCCTCACCAGTCCTTCCAGATACATGTCAGTCACCACTGGATCTGTGGGGACTTCTGAGAACCAATTTGTCTTATACTGTTTTTTGTCAGTACCATTTGACACCAGTGAAAATTTCCTCAGAATCTACTGCAGAATTTGCCAGTGAAACTATGGCTCTTTGAGTGCAAATGTCCTGTTCTTCATGGTTATGGCTTCCTATCATTGAAGTCATTCTACTTAGTGTTATAGGAATTGTTTTTATAAGACTTTGGCCAAGAGCGAGACATTGAAAGCAGGATTTAAGCTTCAGTGGAATGTAGGCATTCCTGAAACAGTAGGGCCATACAGGTAGACAGCTGTGAGGGCAGAATGAGTCTAGATCTGCATCTATTATTAACGGACTTCCTTGCACTTAACTGGGACAAGTTTGTTAAAGCCTACACAATGCTGACCCACTGTAGTTATTATAATAAAAAATAATTAATTCCTGGGTCTAGAGAGATGGCTTAGTGCTTAAGAGTACTGACTGCTCTTCCAGAGGATCCAGGTTTAATTTCCAGAACCCACATGGTGGCTCACAACTGTCTGTAACTACAGTTCAGGGGAATCTAATGCTGTCACACAGACATAGGTGAAAGTAAAACACCCATGCACATAAAATAAAAATAAGTAAATGAATTATTAAATAAATAATTTTTGGAAGGACCTTGCTTGTTCCAATCTAAACACTGATGCTTATTGTCTCATTGTGGTAGATCTCCTACCCACAAGAAACTAAGGCCCTAGGAGAGATTGTACTAGTCTTGAGCAGTGGAGGTAGGGTTCAAATCCAAATAGCCTCACACAGAGCCCACAATTAATTAGACTATATGCTACATCTTGATGTGAAGGATTAGGTTTGACCTAATTAAAAATTCCATTGCAATATGTGATTTCCATTCCTTGCCTAAGACTAGAAACATGATATTTTAAAATCACAGTATTAGTAAGTTAGGGGAGAGTGGAATGATTGTTTTTAGTTCAACCAAAACTAAGAAGACTCAACAGTATAAATAATAGTAATGTTAATTTAATGAAAAGGTCACTGGAAGAATTTGTGACCTTATTCTTTATGGCTACTTTGTTGTGAGCATGATTTAGCAACAGTCATCAAAACGGCAAATCAAATTAGCCATAGTAGCTAACCACTATTCTCTAGCCACTTGGAAGCTGAGGCAAGAGAATTGCCCTAGATGTAAGACTAGCCTGGGTTGCACAATGAGACCCTAACCAAAAAAAGAAAATGAGAAAAAGGAAAAACCCTATAGATCACATCTCTAATGTCTAAATTAGCAAATCAAATGATAGGTTAATTGAATAAGCTCAGGATTGGTTTGTCCTACTGTATCATTGGTACTGTAGCATTGTTATATAATTACATAGTAAATATTTTATGTTACATAGTAAATATGTGGATTTCAAGGGAATTTTTGTTGTTTGAGATGGGTTGATTCTCATGCATCATAGACTATCCTGGAACTCAGTATGTTACTGGGAATGACCTTGAACTCTGACCTTCCTTGCCTCCACCTCCCAAGTACTGGGATTACAGTTCTATCCCACCACTACTTAGGTTGCTGGACTGGGAATCAAATACAGGGCTATAGCCTCAAGACCCTGTTTAGTTTTTTTTAAAGAGTCAATATAACAGGTTTTACATGTATATAGTTACATGTTAAAAAATAACTCTTATGTTCCTTAATTATGTTCCTTAATTTCCATTTGAAATTAGATCCCATTAGTTTGAACCTGAACAAAGAGTTTCTTGTTATTTAGATATTTTTGATTTCCAATTAGCAGAAAGCATTGTTAAGAAACAAACTTTGGGCCATTCCATCTTCTTTTGTGAGTGAGAAGGTTAGTAATCCTCCCGCTGCTTCCTGATGGAGGCGTGGACCTCATCCTCCACACTTTGGCACAAAGAAGAGTAGGATGTGGGACTGAAGGGTTAGCTCAGCAGTTTAGAGCACTGGCTGTGCTTCCAGAGGACCCAGGTTCCATTCCCAATATCTGCTTTGCAGCTCACAGCAGTCCAGTCTATAACTCCCATCCCAGTGGTTCCAGCTCCCTCTTCTGGCCTCTCCAGGCACCAGCTGTGCACATGGTACCAGACTTTGTGCAGGTAAAACACCTGTACATAAATATTTAAAATAACAATGTTTTGAATGTGACAATTTTGATCTTACTAATCTAAATAATATATTCTACCTCTAACTTTGGGGAGATAGCCATTTTTTATTACTGTACTGTGCTGATATGCTAATGAGTATCTTCATCTTCCTTAGAGAAAGAACATGTTATTCTAGAAAATGCTTTTCAGTCTTGTGTAGAACCAAACGTGTGAGGCTTTAACAAATTAATCACATTCTCCAAAGATTTTGATTTTTTTTTTTTTTTTTTTACAAATTATTTGTAGTAATTTAAAAGTGAATCAATAGGCAAATGGGTGGAACTAGAAAATATCCTGAGCGAGGTAACCCAATCACAAAAGAGCACACATGGTATGCAACACACTGATAAGTGGATACTGGCCCAAAAGTTCCAATACCCAAAATATAATTCACAGACCACATGAAGCTCAAGAAGGAAAATCAAAGTGTGGGTGCTTCAGTCCTTCTTAGAAGGGGGAACAAAATATTCACAGGAGGAAATACAGGGACAAAGTGTGGAACAGAGACTGAAGAAAAGGCCATCCAGAGACTGCCCCACCTGGGGATCTATCCCATATACAGTCACCAAACCCAGACACTATTGTGGATGCCAAGAAGTGCTTACTGACAGGAGACTGATATAGCTGTCTCCTGTGAGGCTCTGCCAGAGCCTGACAAAAATACCGAGGCCGATGCTTACAACCAACCATTGGACTGAGCACCAGGTCCCCATGGAGAGTTAGAGAAACGACTGAAGGAGCTGAAGGGGTTTGCAGTCCCATTGGAAAAACAACAATATCAACTAACCAGACCCCACAGAACTCCCAGGGACTAAACAACCAACCAAGGAGTGCACATAGAGGAACCCATGGCTCCAGCCGCATATATAGCAAAGGATGGCCTTGTTGAGCATCAATGGGAGAAGAGGCCCTTGGTCCTCTGAAGAAGACTTGATGCCCAGTGTAGAGGAATGCCTGGGTGGGGAAACATCCTCATAGAAGTAGGGGAAAGGGGGATGGGATAAGGAGTTTCCAGAGGGGAAACCGGAAAAGGGAATAACATTTGAAATGTAAATAAAGGAAAATATCTAATAAAAAAAAGATAAAAATAATAAAAGTGAATCAAAAGACCATGATTCAGGAAAGATGGTTGTCCTGTCGTCTTTCATTAGATCATATAGAACCTTCAATAATATAGATAACACAGATCCAGAATCAATTGTCCTATCAATGTGGATCTTTTCTAACCTTTAAGTAGCTGTTGATGGGTTTTTGGGGTTTTTTTATTTTTATTTTTTTACTTATTTATTTTTTAAATGGTGCAGGTCTCAGGTAGCCCAGTCTGATCTTGAACTGTGTAGTTGAGTCTGGCTTTAAACACCTGATCTTCCCACCTCTACCGCCAAGATACTGCGTTGCAGACAAGCATCACCACACTTGAACAGCTGTTGATACCTATAGGACATATATTATATTTATTTTCTTATCACCTTTCTGCTAAGTTAAAAATCTGCCTGTAGAGGGTTTTTTTTATAGACATCCCACCCCCATCCCCAGAGATTGGATAGATGGATTTAGGATTCATTCATATGCTTTATTACTGAGCCCTGTCCCCAGGCTTAGGGGAAGACTCTAAGTGTTAGGCATTCTGCTCAGTATTGATAGAAAATATTTTATTTAATACTGTTAACAGTCCTGTGAAATAAGTATTGAAATCTTTAATTTTTAAACTAGTAAAATGATACTTCAAAGATTTGCCAGTAACAGAACACAAAAAGGTTTTATTTCCAAAGCCTACAATGTCTGTTGGTATAAGCTGTACCTCTGAAAAGTGTACACTTTTATGGATATTAGAATCTTTTTTCCCAAATGAAATTAATTTAACTTAGTCACTTTATTTTCAAAGAGGTAAAAGACTGAAGCTTTTTATAGTTAGCATTTTTTCATTAAATTATACCTTTTAAATTGAACTGTACAACATGGGGTTTTCCTCTGCCTTCACATGAACACACGTGTCTTTGTACCTTCACATGCAAGCATGCGTACACAATTATTCACACATTGAACTATATACATAAAATTGATACTAACCTGTCAAAACAAGTGAGCTGAATTCTGATTTCCTTAACAAATGAATAAAGCTTTTTTAAAGATAAAATAGATTCATGATATTTGAATTGCTGTTACTTAGCTTATTTTATGCATTTGAACATAGAAGTGAGAAGTAATTTTTGCCTTGTCGCAAGATTGCTTTGGAATTGATGACAAGGACTTTGATTGCTTTAGAACAATGGCTGGGAGATAACTCAGCCCATAATGTGCTTACCTTGCAACCATAAGAACCTGAATGGAACTGCACAAGCTTCATTCTCAGTACTCATTTAAGAAAACAAAATTAAAAAACAGATATGCATAGTGTCATACACCTATAATCATAGTGCTGAGGAGAAGTCCCTGGGACTCTCTGGCCAGCCCACCTAGCCTACTTGAAGAGTTCCAGGCCAATAAGAGACTGTCAGGAGAACAGGACGGATCCCACTCTAGAAACAACATGAAGAGTATCCTCTGCCCTTTACATGCAGCAAGTGTCTTTGTACTTTCACATACAAGCTTGTGTACACAGTTATTCACACAGGAGAACCTGCTTCACAAATCTATCTTTTAACATCAGAGTTGCTAGTTTTCTTCTTGTATTTACTGCCTGCTGTGAGGAGGAAAACTTCTGTGTTCACACACTGATGCAATCCAAGAGATACAGAGCTGCTTGCTTGCTAATTTTCAGGGAAAGATCCTCCTGAAGGCTGGAGAAAGGAGTCATTGTTGGTCGATTCAGCACATATTTATTGAATACTCACTCTGTATTCCAAGTGGTGTGTTGTTCTCTTCTAAAATGACTCTCAGATCTTGCCTGTGAAGTCATCAGTCCCTATACCCTGAATAACAAATGCTTAGTATCATCCACGGCTTTGCTGTTCCTGATTAATGTCCAAGGCAATATCTGTATCCCATTGCTTTAGTATCCTCTTGTTTTGCTTGTTTTATTGAGACAAATCTATGTGAACCAGATTGGCTCAACTTTATCATCTTCCTCCCTTAGCTTTCTGAGTGCTGCAATTGCAAGCATGCGCGCGCGCGCCACACACACACACACACACACACAGAGAGAGAGAGAGAGAAGACCTTTGACCTAGAACAGAGAGAGAGAGAGAGACCTTTGACTGTCCTAGAATCACTATGAGACCAAGATGGCCTCAAACTCATAGCCACTGCCTCTGCTCCTAATGCTGAATTTAAAGCATATGTCACCATTCCTGGCAGGAATTTTTCTGAGAACCCAATTCTCTTATTTTGTATATCTCCCTAAGTTTAAACAAACAAAAAATGTATATGTGTGTTCTTTTCTATTAGCAGAACCTTTGATTTTATTTTCTTATATTGAACTTGATATATGAATCTTATATTTAGATATTATTTAAAGTTGGATTGGTATTTCAACAAGATTAGATATAACATTAGTGAAATTGATTTACCTGTAGTTTGTTACCATGAAATTAAGGTAGTGTTAGAAATAGGAAAAAAATTATTGTAATGGATGGTTATATGTAAGTTAAAAATAAAGGTAATGTTCATTAAATTTTTGTAGATTTCAGATTCCAAAGGTGTATCTCATGACAGTGTTAGTTTCACAAACAAAAGGGGAGTGGTGGGCTCGTGGGTAGGAAAGTTGAGAAAGATGAGATTTTTCTGCAGAATATTTGTCTTTGATATTTGAATATCTTAATATTAGCATATTAATTAGTATTAATAGTGTGGTATTAGTAATTATTAATATATAATGTCACAAAAGTTTGACATTTGAGCAGTCACAGAGATAGTTGAGATAAATTGTTATAGTTACTAAAGGATTAGAATCAGTATGATATGGACACTAATCGATGGCAGAATAAAGACAACATGTATGTGATAAGTACTCTTCAAGTTTCCCTTAGTTGGCTTCCAAACTAATTCAGTGGATGGGTATACCATTAAATGGGGAGAGACTACTAAGGAAGACCAGGTGTGAGAAGGAGATGATGCAATTTAGTTAGGACCAAATGCAAAACTTAGGAAACATTCAAATGGGCATGTCTAGGAAATAAGAATGTATTTGGTGACCAGGTTTTAAGATTGTGATTATCAAAGCCACAGGCATTCATGTCATGGGTTAGGTAACCTGAGAAAAGGCCAAGGGTGATAATGAGAGAAACCAGCTTCAAGATAAGTGATATCTGAATCTGAACAGAAAGAATAATGAGGGCAAGGGTTTCTTACTTCCCTGAAGACTTGGAGGATCTCATGTCAGCGAGTTAAGTTGAAGATAAGCATTGTAAAATAGTTGTTGTGGGTTGGGACCTAGGGTGATTTTAACATTGCTTATACTGACTTAAATGTTAAAACCGTAAACAGTAAAGCTGTAACAAACGCTGTTAATATGCACGCATGTTTGTAGTTACTACTGGGCAAGTAGAATGAATAGATTGGTTGTTGGCTCCTACAGCATTTTACACACACACACCTTTTAGAAAGAATGGTGATTTTAAGAACTGCTTGGAACTTGTTCCAAAAAGTTTATCTCCTTACAGGGTATTTAGTTTGCACTTCAATCCAGTGTTTTAGGAGACAAATTCATGTATGTATAAATACTGTGTGGCATTAAGAATCTTGTCAGTGGGAGAGAGAAAGAAAGAAAATACAAAGTATACATATATGAAATTGTCAGAAAATCAGATTTTAAACTTTTAAGGAAAAAAGTTATCAATTCTCCCAAATCTGTATTTGCTTGGTTATATTCTACCTTTTATAGAGATGTGCTATAGCTTCGAGCGTAAAACTCTCTTTTAGAACCTGTGTTGTATACTAAGAAACATGCAGCAGAGTGAATTCATTTTGGAAGTCTGTCTTTTCAAAGCATTGGTATCTTCTAATGATATTTGGCAATATGTATGTAGATGTTTGTAAAATTATAAATTCTTGCCGTCTGACATGGGTTTTCTGGCTTTCTGTGCCTATTCACTCTTTGTTTTGTTCCTGGTCACCAGTTTAATTTGAGCATTTATTTCCCACTTTGTGTTTTAACCAGTTTCCTCCCTTTCCTCCTCCCCCTTTATTCTGTCATTCTGGTGTAGGGCATTTCTGATCTGCAATTGTTCTGTAGTCTATTTTGGATAATTTTAAGTGATATCAAGAGCATAATATGTATACTTTTACCTTATGCATAGTCTAGTTAGGTACTTTTTTTCAAAATTTCTTAGAATTTTCAATTTTTTTAAATGAACAAATTTCTACATAAACATATTCAGTTATCTGACTTTAGCAAAAACTTTTAAAGTGCTTCAAGGAATTGCAGTTCAGGGGAAATGTCTTAGCTTTGCTGCACAGAAGTGTTTGCAGATCAGCTTTGCTGACTACCAACGGCATGCACTGACTGGGTGCCGTCCTAGCTGTGCTTCCATTGCTGCTGCAGCTAAACTGTGCATCAAAATAAATGGC
The DNA here is from genome assembly GCA_021653895.1 of Mastomys natalensis. Classification (NCBI taxonomy): domain Eukaryota; kingdom Metazoa; phylum Chordata; class Mammalia; order Rodentia; family Muridae; genus Mastomys; species Mastomys natalensis. The sequence goes on from JAJTUV010001342.1 coordinate 610,279, forward strand.
TGTCATAGCGGTGACCCAACTACATCCTAAGTTTCTATTGAACACATGCAAACTGAGTGAATCCTAATTTTTCCATATATTCTTAAAAGTTTTCTTATATCTGATGCCATCTCATTTTTTTTTTCTACCAGTCAGGGCAAAGTTGCTTAAGATGAAAATTAAATTCCTTAGTTTTTACACAAGTCTGTAATTACCATCTGTGACAAAGATCAATTAATTTCCCCAGAGTTTTAATTGACAGAAGTAACTCCTGCATAATATCTATAAATTTTAAGAAAACTTCATAGTTAAGATACATGCAATTCAATATTGTTCGTGATAAATAATGCACAAAGCTTAGTAAGAGATTGTCCCAGCATTCGTGCTATCTTACAATCAGACTGTATGACAGTAGGAGAAATTTTTAGCTTATTAATCTCTCTTGAAAGAAAATAATTTATTGGAAGGCCTATTAGAACTTTTAAATTCCACCTAATTTTACCTCGCACGGCTGTTTTAGAGGTGATTGGTAGGTATGTAATATTTGCTTTAGGATTAAGTCATTTTAATTTTGGTGTTAAATGAGAACAGAACTAAAACATTTAGGCCTTTTTATGTGTGTCCTTAACCTATCTGCTTTTTTAGAAAACATGCTTCCTTGGAGGAAAATGTATAGACTACACCATTTGTTACACATTTAAATGTAACTCTCAGCTTAGCAAGCAATCTAGACACTAATGTTTCTACAGTTACAACATTCGAAACAGTACATTTCAAGTAACCTAAATAGCTTTTTTTAAGGCTTGTTAGTTAATTTTCATATAACTTTTACCTTCCTTCCTCCAAAATTATGTTAATCAAAAGTATTGCATTACATTTTCTTACCCAGATTGGCTAAAACAGAAGTATCCAGATTATTAAATTTTTAATTACCTCAATAAAAGTATTATATTTTTAATAGCTGTATTCCTTGTCAGACAGCTAGAACATATACCCCTATTCTGCTAAAACTATGGAAAACGATCACCAGTTTGCTTGCAAATCAACTCTGCTGCATGCGTTCACAAGTTTCATAAAGGTTGCATGCTTTCTGTTTTCAATACAAATTGTGTTTTTTTTCATACCCATCTTTGCTTTTTATTTTTTTATTTTTGTTTCCCTTTTCTTGGTTGGATGCCTGTGTGTGTTTAATCCAAATCCTGTCCAGTCCTGGAGTTTGAACTACGGAAAGCCAAGGAGACCATTCAGGCCCTCCGAGCCAACCTAACAAAGGCTGCAGGTGGTGTACATAAAACTTTTTGAGCCTTTTCCCACTTTTGCAATGTAGAAGTAGCTGGACTATTTTTAAATATATAAAATAGTAAAACATTTTCTCATTTTATCCCACCAGAACATGAAGTTCCTTTACAGGAACGAAAAATTACAAATCAAGTCCTGAAATTCAGGTGGGTGATTGACAACTCCAGTTATCTTCATTACAAATCTTCAGTACCACCCAAGGGTCGAAGGGGCAAAGCTCACATTTTCCCATCTGTCTTTTACTTTGCTTCCAGGAGCCAATCAAACCTCTTGAAAAGAGAGCTCTCAACTTCCTAGTCAATGAGTTTTTGTTGAAGAATAACTACAAGCTTACATCAATAACCTTTTCAGATGAAAATGATGATCAGGTAAAGTTACTGTTCTAAGTAATGTCTACTTTTAATCTACTCTTTCTCTAACTTGATTTTTACCACTTAGGCCTGCAGTAAGTAACTACCATGTGGGTAGTCTCTAAAATCACAGCAGGTACTATTCAGTAGTAGTATTCAGTTGGCTCACAGTTGGCTTTTGTATTTAAATAAACCTTTTAAAATAAAGACTAATCTTTCTTTCCAGGTAGCTTTTACAGCCTGATAGTAAACTATATAGCCCCTTCGTGTTTGTGTTCATTCATAAAGTATATTTTTTAAAACTAAATAATTACTTGCTCCTATTGATCAATGCAGACTTAGAAATTGAGTTTAACTCTAAAAATTTCTTGAGTAACACTGTATATATTCAGATGTTCAGTAGCAATGGTTGGGTTTTTTTGGTTGTTTTGGTTTTTTTTTTTGTGGTTTTTTGTTTGTTTTTGTTTTGTTTGAAGCAGGGTTTCTCTGGTAGCCTTGCTATCCTGGAATTTGCTCTGTAAATCAGGCTGGGCCTTGAATTCAGAGATATACCTGCTTCTACCTCCCAAGTGCTGGGATTAAATGCTGGATAACGGCGTGAGCCACTCCCACCTGGCTGCAGAATACTTTGAATGTTATATATACAATGCATGTTTTTGTTCTATTTGGTTCTTGAATAGGAACCAGTTTTTTCTCTGTTAAAATGAAGACAAAGAATGATTGTTTTATTATCATTTCTACTCTGGAATTGTGACAGCTTACTGTCCTTGGATCTGTTTGAATCTAGACGTTGTAGAAGTAAATGCCAAAGAATTTATTATGAAGAAAACAGAAGGCTGTCATTTTTTAATCTTTGTTTATTCACTTACTTTTGTGGTGTTAGAGATTGTACCTTAGACATACTAAGCAGACACCTACCTCTAAAGCTGCATCCTCACCCCCAGAGGTCAGTATTTTAAGTGAAAATTATTTACTCTCTTGCTTCATAAAATATTGTGGACATTTTTATAGAAATGGAAGTTCTCTAAAAGGACACAGCTGTTTATTTACTTCTTCATTATGTTATGTTTGTCAAGACTTGAATGTGATATGGTTAATTGTGTGTCAGTTAATGATACAACCCTTTCTGAGAATAGTAGCAGTCATTCAGTGATTTGACCACTATGAAAAACATTGTTATAAAATATATTTATGGAGAGTCAGCAAAGTACTGTAATTCTACTGTGATGTCATTCGTATATGAAGTCTGTCATTGATTTTGATACAGTATGTGGCTTATGCTTATAAATATTTAGTTATCACATAGTAACTTTACTGAGCTTGTACTATGCAAAAGACATTAGCTATTTACCTAGCATGATTGCTGTGGGTATAATTGAACTTAATCATGTTTTTATCATTAAATTAACAAGGTGGAAAGGGTGAAAGACTAACAAACAATAGAGAGGACAGGTCAAACAGAACACGATCTCTTTAAGCCTAGACTTGTCAGTTCTAACTTTTAAATACAAATAATTGACCCTTCTCAGTTAAGAGGCAGACAGTATCAGAGATGTTAGCAGTACTCCCTCAATATGTGACAAGGAAATAGCTTAATATGATACAGAAACTCTGTGGTCTTTCATCAGTTGATTTGACATTAATAAAAATGGAAGTAGAAAGGAACTACAGTAGCCAAAGCAACTTTGATAAAGAACAAGGAGGACTTGAACCACCTACCTTCCAGCCTTAAAAGATAAGACAATAAAAACATATTATATTGTTATGTAGACAGGTATAGCAAGGAACCTATTCCAATGTAACCAACCCAGAGGTAGACATGTACATGACCTGTTGATTTCTTACAAATGCAAACTTATTCCCATACAGGAAAGGTAGCCTTCTTAAAAGTGGTATAGAAAAAATGTGGTGTCCATGTGCCTTCCAAGTAGGCTTGAACCGCCTTCTATATCATGTGAAAACTAACTCAAAATGGGATACTCTTTGCTGGTAAGATGTCTCAGCAGATAAATGTGCTTGCCGCCAGGCCTGGCAACCTGATTTTGATCCCCAGAGCCCAGGTGAAAATGGAAGGAAAGAACTGACTCCTGTGTTGTCCTATGACTTCCATGCTCAAGCCTGGCATGCATGCAAACACACACACACATTATGGAAACACACATGATAATAAATTTTTGAGGCTGGAGGGGTGCCTCATGCATTGTAGACAAGCCCCCGGGCACTGAGCTCCATTCCAGTCCATCTTTTATAGGTTTATCTTTAAAAAAAAAAAAAAAAAATAGACCAACATCTCATCATCTAACTGAATTAAACAGAAAGCATAAAAAACCTAGACTATACACTTTGAGTTTTGTTGTTGTTTGGTTTTGGTTTGGTTTGGTTTGCTTTTTGGAGACATGGCCTCACTATGTAACCCTGGTCAACCTGGAACTCAATACAGGCTAGCTTCAAACTCACAGATCCATGTACCTCTGCCTCCTTGGTGCTAGAAATAAAGATACTGCACCATCATCATACTCAGCACACTTAAACATTATAATAAAACTATTATCTTTGGTTTTCCAGGATAGTAATACACAAAATGCAAGATAAAATTACCTAAAGGTTTTTTTAATTATTATTTTAATTACGTGTGTGTGTGTATGTGTGTATGTATGCTTGTATATGGAAAAGTCAGGGAACAGATTTCTGGAGTTTGTTTTCTATCTCTACCATATTGGTACCAGGGATTGAAATCAGGTCATCTAACTTGGCAGCAAGTGCCTTTGCCCACTGAACCATCACACCAGCCTCTCAAAGGTTGTCTGTTGTTGTTGATCTAATCGGTTTTTTGTGTGTGTTCTATTAGGATTTTGAATTATGGGATGATGTAGGATTAAACATTCCCAAACCCCGGACTTATTACAACTTTACCGAGACTTTGGAAATCATCAAGTGACTGGGAAAGATCTTGTGGATGTGGCCAGTGGAGTCGATGAAGATGAATTAGAGGCTCTTACACCAATTTTAGGCAACGTCCCTCCAGCTCTTGATACTCCCCTGCCTATAGAGGTAAGAAATGCCAGTTAAATACTCATTTCCACAAAACATATTTATGTAAAAATGTTACTGTGAGATCTTGAGTTTCTGCTTTTTTTTTCCTGCTTTGATTTTTAGAACTCCTTGCTAGTACAGAAATTAGAAGATAAAATTAGTTTATTAAATAATGAAAAATGGTCATTGATGGAGCAAATCAGAAGGCTTGAAAGGTTAGTACTTAGTTGTTATTTCTAAGTTTAAAGTTTGTGTTGACATTGGCAGATTATATAGCTATATGAAACAAGATTTCAGTAGCAAGGCTTGGTATTTTTACATAGCTGTTATTAAAGCCTTTTAATTATTTTCTGTATTTAAAATAGCAAAATATCTCCTTTCACCAATAAAATAGATTGATGTGGTGTTCTTATACTTAAGAAGTTAGATATTTTAACTTGACTCAAGTCTTGTCAGTTTCAGTAAAGTAACTCCAAATTAGTGGCATTCATATTTAACCATTTATTATTTCATTTACTTTTTATACTAAGTGGGTTTGATGGGGTGATCTCTCTGTTTCAAATAGAGGTTTCTCTAGAGCAGGCTTTAAGGCCATTGCTGGTCCTCCTGGTTGATGGTTTGCAGCTACAGTTTTAGGACTAGGAAGCTTCAGTGGCTCTTGGACAGTAGAGCCTGGTCGCTCAGCAGCTAATTGACTTTAGGATGTTCTGCTGTAGTCAGCCCTTCTCTGGGGGTGGATGCTATTGTCGAAGCTTTCACAACTGAATTGTTCTCTGGGCATTTTCTTTCTTCAGTGAGATGGACATCCTCAAAACTGAGCACTTTACCGCCCCAGCAGTTGGTGATTCTGTTCAGCCTTCCTTGGTTTGGTCTTCCCCAAAAGATTCTGAAGACAATAAACAGAGCCCAGTTGTAAACAGTTCAGACCAGGAAAAAACAAAGGGTGTTCATCTTGAAATGCCAGATGGAGCTGATTCTCTTATTCCTAAAGAGAATTCATCAGATTCTTTCCCCACGAAGGAAAGAGAAGAGCTGCCACCTTCTTCTGTATCAAGTAAAACGACTCTCCATTTCGATCAGCCCAATAGGTTAGTGTGCATGCTATGCTTTGACCCGTGTCTTTCATGATTGTGCACTGGCAGCCTGGAAGAACTTCAGTTCATTTTTGGAACACCTTTGCAGAGTTACAAATTTTATATTTGATATCCTTAGCACATAGGCAGACTATATATATCAAAACAGGACAAATAATTATTAAATTATATCAAAGAGAAGAAAACCATAAGTTGACAAGGTCTGTCTTCATTAAGCGCATAAGGCCGTAAGTTACGAGTAGGTCACTAAGTGCTCTTGGCCTTCCCCTCCATGCTTTTTACTGTTTTTTCTGTTATCAAATGCAAATTTTAGTGCTGCATAGTTGCCTGTGCTATAGCAAAACAGGACAAAATCGTTTTTTTCTTAGTCCTTTTTTCTATATCTGTTTCATTACTAGTAATGTGCATTAATATTCTCTGAATTAATTCACTTAATTTTTGCTGGATTGTAGTACATAAACTCAGAAAGTGAAAAAATTATAAACTATGGCTGGCATCCTTTGTGATCAAATTATTTAGTAGAGAAAACAAAGCATAAATTTTAAATATTTTCAATTGTAACTTGAAAAAAATACTGTTAAGGGACTATTTACTAATTTGTTTTTCATATATATGTGCTTAGCTCACTTACTCCTATATTGCACTTTTGGCCACAGACTTGTTTTAAAAAACAGGCACAGTATACCCAGCATTAGGATAAAATTTTTAAATCATAGCTAATTTGCTTTAGACTTACAGATCCTCTTTATCAGTGAGAAATACTGGATTTGTTTGCATAAGAAGCTTTCAATTCATGAATCACAACCTTCTGTACCTATCAGATATAGTTATCTTTGAGTATAAGGAGCTTACAAATTAGAATAAGGTGTGCAATGCTCAAAGAGTTTTTTTCTAATGTGGATGAGATAAAAATCATGGAAATGTATATTGTGGTGCTCAATGGTAATGGCTCTTGTCAAGTCCTTTTGTGTAAGAGCATCCCTATACTTCTTCTATCCTCTGAAGATAGATGGTGTTATATTCACTCAATGGGTTGTAACTATGTTCCAGGCTGTGCTACAAAGAATACATTGGCAAGTGAGACACACTGTAATGCTTTCCTTCACAAGCATTACAGTTTGAGAGAGAGCCAGTGAAGCAATTAAACTAAAGCATGAAAAATAAGAGAAAGGTCTTGCTTTGGGAACAAAGCAAATAATCAAAGCACCCAACCTAGTTATCAAACAGAAGGGTTTCATTGAAGAAATGCCATCTAATCTAAGTTTTGACGGCTTAAGTAAGAGTTAAGTAGGCAAAGAAGTCAGAGGATGAGTGAGTACCCCGAGAGTATCAGGAATGAAGACAGAAGAAACAGATTTGCAAGGTAACTAAAAGCTAGAAGGTTTATTGGATTTGAAGTGAAGAAAAAGGAATGAGTCCAGTGAAGTTTAGAGAAAGTCTAGTTTGTGGTTTCTGGTTTCAACAAGTAAGTAGATTGTGGCCCCTTCCATATAGAGAGCATGGCACTGCATAAAAGAACAAGGGTACAAGCAAGCGTGGGGACATCTCTAACTCTGTAATCATGGAATTACTTAAGTGCAACTTTGTGGTACCTGCTAAGTACAGTTTTGTTTGGAGTTTTTTTTTTTTTTTTTATTTGGGGGGGGTGGGTTTGGTTTGAGTTTTTTTTTCCCCCACCTTTGGTTTTTTGTTGATGGTGGTAGTGGTGGGGGTTTTGTTTTGTTTTGAGTTTTGGCTTTGGCCCTGTCTTTGTAGATGGAGCACATGAGCAACCCATAGTCAACTTTATGAATACTGTTTCACAAATACCAGTGTTGTAGAAACAAAGATAGACTTGACTATTCTTATTAAATGTAAAAGTAAGTTAATATTTTCTATTGCCTGTCCAATGTTTTTCCTTTAAATTACATCAATAATATTCACTACCTTCTTTTATAGTTTTAATGTAGGTTAAAGTGTGTCATTATAGATCAGCACAGTTCCAGTGCCTTTCTGGCTTTGTGTCTTGTTCAACCTTTGTCAGCTTTGCTGAAGCCATAGAAAATGGAGGATGGAGACACTATGCAGTTTAGATTGCAGAAATATTTTCTGTAATTATGGATTACTGTACCACTTAGTATGTAATCCACTAACACTTCAGTGGTATCTTAGTCAGGGTTTCTATTCCTGCACACACATCATGACCAAGAAGCAAGTTGGGGAGGAAAGGGTTTATTCAGCTTACACTTCCACACTGCTGTTGATCAGCAAAGGAAGTCAGGACTAGAACTCAAGCAGCTCAGGAAGCAGGAGCTGATGCAGAGACTGTGGAGGGATGTTACTTACTGGCTTGCTTCCCTTGCTTGCTCAGCTTGCTTTCTTATAGAACCCAAGACTACCAGCCCAGGGATGGCACCACCCACAAGGGGTCCTCCCCCTTGATCACTAATTGAGAAAATGCCTTACAGCTGGATCTCATGGAGCTCCTTTCTCTGTGATAACTCCAGCTTGTGTCAGGTTGACACACAAAACCAGCCAACAATACAAAGGGCCAATCGTTTATATGGCACCAGGTTATTTATTTGCAATAGGCAGTGTTTTTCTCTTATGATTGTATCCATCAAGTCTGGTAACTGAGAAATCCTGGGGTAGGATTGGTGTATGGAAGTGAGTTTCCATATGCAGATGCAGCTTCCTTCCTCCTGAGATAGCAGGACTAATTCTTGGGTACTGTCTCTCTTTCTTTCCATTACTCTCTTATAGGAAATTGTCACCTGCCTTCCACCAAGCACTGCTCTCTTTCTGTCGAATGTCAGCAGACAGTCGGTTAGGATCAGAGGTGAGTTTACATTATGGATTTCATAAAACATCTCTACTTTTTTGGGAGGGTTGTTTATTTGTTTTCTTACTTATAGGATTTCATATAAAAATATTTATACTATGAATCCATTGCAGTTGAAAATCTGTTATTTAAAAGTAATTTTTAAAGAAATAGTACCTAAAATTTTAAGCAGTAAGGAAGGCAGCTGATTATTGGTTCACTTGCAGTCTAGAAAACTTTATTATAAAATTAGGTCATCTTTCTTGGGCCACTCAAATGCATTTCATCATGCAAGCTCTCGGCATGGTTGTAGCTTTTGGAGGATATTTTTAATAGAAAAAGCAAAAGAATAAGCAATCATTGAGGAGGCCCCATTTTTGAACTATCCCTGCTTCCCAGAACTGAAACATAGTAGCCCCAGGTCTCACTGCTATTATTTGTTTTTTTTTAATAATATTTTATCATATCTTTTAAGTAAATAGTTCTTTTTCCTGTCATGTAGAATTGTATGTGTTTATGCACATTGTGACATTTCGGTACATCAGTGCACAAGGATCCATTGGAATAGGATGACTAACGTCTGTCATTTTCAGACAGTTTTTTTATGTTGGACACATTCAAAAATTATAAATTATCTCTATAAGTTAATTTGTAATATTCAATTTGTTATTGATCACAATAATTACCCTACATATATACGACCTTCCTACCTGCTAACATAGACAACTCTGTGTTGTCCTTAGCAGCTAGGGGTATAGCTTAGTAGAAGGCACTTGCTTAATGTGTGTTAGCCCCAGCATCATCCACATTAGACATTGTCCCTCATGCCCGGCTTACCCTGTGACTAGCATATTTACTCCATGACTGCCCTTCAGATGTGATGTTTTCTGGGGCAGTCATTATTATCGGTATGAATTTTAAATCTCGAGTGTGTGTTTACATCAAGGTGACAAGATCCAAAATATAAATTTTTACCCACCTTTGTGCACAAAAGTCATCCACAGTCTTTTAACTGTTTGCTTTTCTAGGTGTCTAGGATTGCAGACAGTGAAAAAAGTGTTATGTTAATGCTGGGTCGCTGCCTGCCACACATTGTTCCTAATGTGCTGTTGGCAAAAAGAGAGGTAAGACACATAGAAGTGTTTTCATCCCAGTAGTCCCATCATGTGATCCATTTTTGTCATTTTGAAGTTTAGTGTTATATTTTTATTTGGTTAAGTCTGTTACTTGCAATCATATTCTTACTTTTGTGCATGCATCTCTGCTCCTAGAGAATGGTTTCACACCTCTGCCAGGTGAGTTCAGTGAACCTGCATGGTATCCATGGTTTCCAACGTGGCCTAAAGCATTCTTATTAGCTTCTGCAGTGCTATTACTGTAGGTCCATTTATGTGTCATGAATGTAGTCATCTTCACATTACCAAACACTAACTGATTTTTTCTGTTCTTTTGATGTCTTTGATATGTCTACAAAAGTTGACACTCATTGAAAATTAACAAAGACTAATAACTTCTAATATCTTTTCTCTAAATGCATTTGTAACTGCCTGTTATAAATGTTAGTTTTATTATATTTGTTTGACAATAAATTATCTTATGATAGGATAGTGGTGATAGTAATTATGATAACCTTTTAAGGTTTCTTTTAAAGGTTTTTTTTTTTGCACTTACATTCTTGACAGATGCTTTAAATATCCTGGATAAAACTACAAGTACATTTTAGTACATGTGACCTAGACCATGAGCCCAGAACATATTAGGAAGTTATCTTTATAGTTATAAATTATTATTATGTATTTATATATTTATCCAATAAAGATTAAAATATAAAGATTAAAATGATTTTGTCATCATGTTAATGTTTACCACTGATTTTACTCTTGATCATGGGACCTACAGTATGATAGGTACATAATGCATTCGCAAAACCCATTTAAAGCTGACCTTAGTTATCTATTTAAGCAAAAGAAATTTGTACTGATCCTCAAGAAAGGACATTTAGGACTTTGAACGTTTATATTCCTATAGGTATTTTTAATTTTCAAATAAATTGAAACTATTTTTGCTGGGGGCTGTATTTTTATCTAGTTTAAAATGATTACAATACTATATATGGAAGTTTTCTAGATCTTGAAGGATCAGTGTCCAATTTCAGATTGTTTTGCAGTTCTGCCTGGCAGGATGGTGTTTGAGCTTTTCCCTTGTCAGCTTGTAATATTGTCTGTGTTATGAATTACTGTTTGCATCCCACTTGTTCTTCCTCAGTAGTCTTTAAATGTTACTAAACCTGATTCTTGTAAGATCAGTTTTGCCTATTTTATTTTCCATATTAATTATAAAACACTTCTATAACTAAAATCTGATTGTACTGCATGAAGTATTTATAGATACATCAATAATCAGATACTCTTTGTGTGTGTGTGTGTGTGTACATACATACCCATGTATACTTGTCTGGCTGATTTTAGTTTTATGTTTGAAAACTATTTAATGTTTTTGTAGGTTTATGAAGAACTGATAATTATTTTTATTTTATTCTATTCAAATCAAGTTGTAGTTTCTCAAAATTAACTTAGTAAATAGTAAAGTATCTATCAGCTTGGCTTAAAACAAGTCCATGGGTGTAGAAAGACAAAATCTTAGAGCATGTGGTAAGCACCCATGAGGCTCTAGGTTCAGTCCCCAGTACCACCAGAGGGAAAAAGAGAGGCAAAACTTGTTTTAGTATATCCCTGGCATTGAATTCATTTTTATATTTCACTTGTTTAAGTCTATATTTTTAAAGAGCTTTTATGATTAAAAGATTGGTATTTGAAGCTTATTTTCCAAATTTTGTTTCCCTTTTTTTCAGCATAAATAGAGTTTAAAAGTTTAGTCAACTATTGATCAAGTAATATTCTGATAATATTATAATACATTAGAAACAGGGTTTAAGACTTTTTTTTTTTTTTTTTTTTTTTGGTTTATTTTTTGGTTTTTTTCAAGACAGGATTTCCCTGTGTAGCCCTGGTTGTCCTGGAACTCACTCTGTAGACCAGGCTGGCCTTGAACTCAGAAATCCTCCTGCCTCTGCCTCCCATGACTTTTCTAAGCAATATATTAACACAGATTAATTTTTTTTTTAAGTAACAAAAGGTAAATAACACAAACCCTTTTTCCCCATTCCACATATAATTTTACTACTAATATTTTTTCCAAGTCCTTTGATCATTTTTAACTAGACTATCATCACATGTTTTAGCTTTAACAGTATAGGTCTTCATATATTCTAGATATGTAATCCTTTTCACATATGACTTGCAATCATTTTATAGTCTAACCTCTTATATTAAGATTATTGAGCTGACATGTTCAAGAGAAAAAGTTTTGCCTGTTGAAGACCTTTGCCACTGCTGTTGACAGTCAGCTGGCTATAGACTGTTTAGGTCTAGAATCTCATAAATATATATATGCTACTTATCTTTAAACCATTCCCACAGTGTTTTGATTACTCCAGTTTTAAGTAAATAATTAGGACATCTGAGTCTTCCAATTTTACCTGTTTCAATATTACTTGGTTATTTGGAGACCCTTACATTCATATAGTTTAATGCTTAGCTTCCTTTTCTGTAAAAAACAGGTCATGAGGATTTGGAAAGAAATTACACTGAATCTGGAACTCACTCTGTAGACCAAGCTGACCTGGAACTCAGAGATCCACCTACCTTTGCCTCCTAAGTAGTGGGATTAAAGGCATGCGCAACCGCTGCTCAGCTTGTGTCATGGCTTTCATTTCTTCACCAGTACTTTAACTTCTTTGATTATATTTCTCCTTAGCATTTACTCTTTTGATTAGTGTTACAAATGGAAATATTTTATTAAATTTCTCTTTAGATTACTCATTGCTAATATATAGAAATTTAACAGACATTTGCATTCATTTATAATATCTTGTAACTTTATGTGAATTTTCCTTTCATTGTTAATAGTTTTTTATGAGTTCTGTGGTGTCTTCTGTATGTAGAACCACCGAATCTACAGAGATAATTTTGGAGACTTGAGTACCCTTCACTTACTCCCGTGTTTTCAATACTCTGTGTAGGATTAGTAATAAATTCTGAGTGGCAGTGTTTTTAGGAAGCAGATACACCTTTGTGACTGATCTTGTGTGGGCAGAGATGCTCTCAGGCTTTTTTGCCTTTAAATATAATGTTAGTGTGGGATTTTATTTTAATGCCCATTACTATGTTGACGGAATTTTCTTTTGATTTTTCTTTTTTTTTTTTTTTTAGTTAAGAAAAAGCATTACATTTGGTCATGTGTTTTTTGTTTTTTTTTTTGTATGTATTATGTGATACTGATTTTTTTTCTCTTTGTTCTATATTTATTGTATATTGGTTTTATATTCATTTTTGACTTGCTGGAGTAAAGCCCTTTGTGGTTTGTAATCTTTTTAATGTAATATGTGATTGGACATTAGTATTTTGTTGAACGTTTTTATGCTTGTATTAATAAGAGATACTGGTCTATAGTTTTCTAGTGTTCTACTGTTGTTTTTTACTTTGGGTAGCTGGCCAGATATTCTTCATAGAATATGCTGGGGACTACTTACTGCTCTTCTCCCCCTCACATCCCACCCCCCATATTAATTAGTTTAAGTGGGATTGATGCTGAAAAGTCTCTGATGGTGGACCTTCTTTTTTTTTTTTTTTTTTTTTTTTGGTGGTGGCATTTTTTTTCCTTTTTTAATTTTATTTTTTGCTTATTCACTTTTAACCCGTCCCAGTCACCCCTTCCCACAATCCTTCCCCATCTCTTCTTTTCTGAGTACCCCCTCCTCCTGTATCCCCCACCCTGCCACTTTAAGTCTCTGAGAGGCTAGGTGCTTCCTCTCCCATTGAGGCCAGATGAGGCACCCAGCTAGAAGACCATACTCCATATACAGGCTGCATGTTTTGGGATAGCCCCCACTCCAGATGTTTGGACATACATGAAAACCAAGCTGCACATTTGCAACATATGTGCAGGGAGGCCTAGGTCCAGCCCATGGAGCAGATCTGTGTAGACTAGGTATGCTCCACGGTTGGTGATTCAGTCTCTGAGAGCTCCAAGGGTTCAGGTTGGTTTACTCTGTTGATCTTCCTGTGCAGTTCCTATCTCCTTAGGGCCCACAATCCTTCCACCTATTCTTCTATAAGAGTCCTCAAGCTCCATCCACTGTTTGGCTCTGGATGTCTGTATCTGTCTGAGTCAGCTGCTGGTTAGAGCCTCTCAGAGGACACTTGCCCTGTCTGTTCTCAGGCTGGAGGTTTAGATCCTGGGAGCTCTGGTTGAATCTTTTGATACTGTTCTAAAAAGGACAAAAGCACCCTCACTTTGGTCTTCCTCCTTCTTCTTGAGTTTCATGAGGTTTATGCGTTGCGTCTTAGGTATTGTGTGCTTTGGGCTAATATCCGCTTATCAGTGAGTGCATACCATGTGTGATGCTGGACCTTCTTAGTTTGGAAACTTTTGTTACTTTTAAAACTCCTTACTCACCATGACCTCTCCACAGCATCAAACATCGTTTTGTTTTTAGATCTTTTTAATGCCTATCCCCTTCTTACCTAGTACAAATGCACACTATGTTTTCACAATTTAAAAGTGAGGCTGGAGAGATAGCTAAACAGCTTAAAAGTACTTGCTGTTTTTCCATACCCTGAGTTCAGTTTCCAGCACCCACATAAGGTGGTTCACAGCTGTTGGAAATCCGCCTGCCTCTCCCCTCGAGGCTCTGGGTTAAAATGCACCACACAACTCAACATGTGCTCCAGATATAAAAATTTAAATTTTTGATGTTTAAAAAAATATTTAAGATTTTTGTTTCTTGAAATATGAAACAGGATTGGAAAGATGGCTCAGCGAATAAAGTGATTTCCCTTGTAAGCCTGACAACGGATTTATTGAGAACCAATTTAAAAACTAGACGTAGATCTGGTGGTCCTGGCTCATGCCTTTAATCCCAGCACTCGGAGGCAGAGGCAGGCAGATCTCTGCATTTGAGGTCAGCCTGGTCTACAGACTGAGTTCGTAAGACAACCAGACCTATATAGAGAAACCCTATCTCTGACTGCATGTGGTTGGGGTGAGGTGGGGGGCAGTTGCTATAGTACATGTGACTGTAATCTCAGTCCTATGAAGAGATAAGAAGTAGACACAGAACAATCACCAGAAACATATGGCTCCCTGAAACAGTGAGTCCCTGACTCATGGGTGATGACTAATACCAGAAGTTGTCTTCTGGCTTCCTACTTTTCCTATGCAAGTTACCGACACACATACTCACCACAAAGACAGACAGACCTACAGACACAGAGATTAAGTGCTGAGGAGATGGTTTGTTTGACAAGAAAGCAGGTGGATCAGAGTTTGGATCACCTTGAATAAAATCCCAAGCCATGAGACATGTGACACAACAGGATCTCTGAAGCAAACTGGCCATATGATCAAACTGTGAGTTTGATCAAGAAACTGTACCCCAGCAATTGATGCAAGGAAGATACCATGCATCAATTTTGGGACACACACATACCCCACATGCATACACATGAAATGAAAGGAGGGGTAGTTGAAAAAACATGGATAACTTTTCTTATATGGGGGAAATTACCTTTTAGATTTCATGTTATTAGAGTTATAACTACCATAAATATTTTCTTAACAAGGGTGGTTATGATTTTACTTTTGTGTAAAAAATCAAATCCTTAAATGTCTGAAAATGACATTTTATGTGTAACTCTGTTACTTTTGAAATATTTAAATTTTACAAAGACATTTTTTAACAGTATCACCTTATCTGCTTAGAGAATTTAGCTGTCTTTTTTTTTTTTTTTTTTTTTTTTTTTAGATAAAGCAATCAAAATTACAATGAAAGTTTTAAAAAGCTAGAGTTCTTGAATTAGAGGGAAGATGGAAAAAGAGAATCCTGATCCAGTTTGTGAGTGAATGTGTTAGGAGTAAAATGATGGACCGTAATCTCTGAGGTGTGAATGGTTACTGCGTCAGAGATTTGAAGGTGAATTCCCAGTAAATGTGCAGAGAGCACAAAGGGCATGTGTTTATAGAATTCAGTATTTCAAGAGTAGTGTAAGTAGAAGGTGAGAATAAATAACTGACAGAATTGGGATTAGTTGAGGCCAACCCTGCTTTAGCAGGTCTAGTGGTGTTCGGTGCCATTTCTGTTAACAGACTTCTCAATGTTTTTATCATTATTTCTGTCAACACTGTCTGAGGAAGAGACAATCTGGCATACCTTCTCTGCTGAGTTGTATAGGTCACAGCCATTAATGTATCAAAATGTACCCAGTTACCATGGTCTAGAGCATCAATCAAAATTATTGGCAGTGATTTCTTATATGTTGTAAATTTCGCTACAAAAAATTAAGTAAGATAGAAATTATTAAGTTATCATTTTAGCAAACCAAAAATGGGGTTTTGTTTTGTTTTGTTTTGTTTTTTAACAAATCCCAGAATCTTAATTTTTAGAGTAAAGAGAACCAAACTTCAATGATTTGCTTCTCTTGTTTCAATTTGGATTGTTTGGTAATGGCTACCATGTTGAGAAGGTTTTTGAGGCTACCTTTACGCTCATGAGATCATTGTGTCCACTGTGGATACACTGAAACTGTATGTATGTATAAAACACTTGTCATCTCTGCACTAATTCAGACTCCTACCTGTTTCACTTGAAGATGCTGAAAGAAACGTTTGCCTTTGCTTAGTATAGAAACAGTGTTGGCTTATCCTTAGCTATTAAATTAAAAGATTTTCTACAGTAAATGAGAAATTTCCTCTTTGGTTAAGAATACTAAGTCTCATGGAAACAATACTAAGTCTAAAGGAAACAATTGTTGTAAAGCATAAACAAGAAATAGCATTTGTTTTGTGTTAATTTTTAGGTTTTTTTTAAGACCAATATTCATATTGTCTTAAAATATTACAAAATAATTTCAAATGACTTATCCATAAAAGATGAAACTATAATTAGGCAATATTAAATGTGAAGGGTACAAAATGTTGAGTTACATCTGATCTTTTTTTTTTTTGGATATTTTATGTATTTACATTTCAAATGTTATCCCCTTTCCTAGTCCCCCACCCCCACCCCAGAACTCCCCTATCCCATCCCCCCCCCCCACCTGCTTCTATGAGTGTGCTCCCCCTATCACATCCCCCACACCCACCTCACCACCCTGGCATTCCCCTACAATGGGAATCGAGCCTGCACAGGACCAAGGGCCTCTCCTCCCATTGATGCCCAGCAAGGCCATCCTCTGCTACATATGCATCTAGAGCCATGGGTTCCTCCAAGTGTATTCTTTGGTTGGTGGTTTAGTCCCTGGGAGTTCTGGGGGATCTAGTTGTTGATATGTAAAAAGAGAAGCATATTGTAGTGTAGAAAGGAGTTTTTGTTAATTTTTTTGGAAAAAGTTTTTGTTAGTTTGATTTTTGCTCTCCTGTGTTTTCAATTGGGATTTTATTGTTGTTGGGGATAGTATATGTGTTGTTGAGCAGAGATCAGGGCCTCACACAACAAGCTAAGTAAGTACCTTATCACTGAGGTGAGTGTCCAGTCCCAGGAAAAAGGTTTGTTTTGTTGGTTTTTCTTTTTTAACTTTTAAAGCTTTAAAAGATAGTGTAAGAAATTTAAAATACTTTCAGAACCAAAGTTCTATCAGTTTGTCACATGGTATCAGTTTGTCACATGCTAGGATGTTAATTTAGTTAGAAAAGCCTAGATGGAGCCTTGGACAATACTGGATAAGAAAATAAAGTTAGTTGAGTTTTAAGTAACTTTATTGCACTGCAGTTTATCCTCCTGTATAACCAACATATACATGTTTATAATGATACTCTTGTTTTTTTGAGATTTAAAGTTTGTTTTAAGAATATTCTGAAAGACAAAATAGAATATACTGCCATGTATTTTTATTTTGAATTTCTCTACCCTCATATTTCTTTAGGAGTTGATTCCTCTCATATTGTGTACAGCATGCCTACACCCTGAGCCTAAAGAAAGAGACCAGCTCCTCCATATACTCTTCAACTTGATCAAGAGGCCAGACGATGAGCAAGAGGTGGGTATACTGCTTCAGGGATTAAAAAAAAAAATGCAGTGCTGACATAATGGTTTTTTTCCTAAATGAGCACCATATTTGGTGATTTCATCTTCAGGCATTTTTCTTTCCCAGTATATATTTCAGTATATGGAGTTCTCCTGTTGTGTCATGCAGATGGCTTCAATAGTGTTGTCATCCAGTTGGCTTTCCTTTCGTTCTGTTCACCTCTTTTTTGAAAAGGAGCCTGTCATTTGCCCCAACAAATAAACAGATAATAAGGAAATCACTCTGAGAAGTTAAGCCTCTGGAAATAAATAAGTTCATGAAGTAAAATAGTTATGAAAAGTATGTACAAATTCTATTGAGAGCCCTACTACTATAATTACTGATAACTAAGTCTTTGCAAAGTGAACCTGTACCTTGTTCTTGAACTGTTAATTTCTCATGGTCTCTAGATACATGTATGTACTGAAGGATATTACCACAGCTATCTTATATTCTGATCTGGAAATTGTGTTCATTAGAATCTAGGAATACACTTTTCTCAGTTTTAAAGAGAGGTGTTAGGTTATGGCTGAGACTTCGTTATAAAGGAGACAGATGAAGCAGGGAAACCTTGCTGCTGTTCTCCCAGGTGGAAAAGGTGGGTCAGCTCCTCATTCATCTGCAAAGTTCCAGAAGCTGCACTTAGGTGCCATGGAGAAAACTGATCCCACTCAATGATCGTCCAAGCATTTTAACATCCTTAGATAGGAACCTAGCCTTATCTACCAACATGTGTTCTCAGTGCTGTTTCTGATGAGGGAGAAGACCTATAAAAACAAGTGGTAAAATCTCGGTAGGTTCTAAGCTACTTCTTCAGATTTTCCTTGGGTTGGTTGGTTTGTTGGTTGGTTTGGTTTTGGTTTTCGTGGTTTTTTTTTTTTTTTTTAAATCCTCCAACAGCAAGTTTCTTTTGATTTGTTTGTTTTTAATCTTAAGAGAGACTTTCTGGTTTGAGGTGGCAAGTAGTTGGCATTTCAAAATACTTCTTTTAATTTGGACTTTTCTATGAAGACAAAACTATTTGCGAGTGGGGAGTAGAGTATAAGCAGTAAAACACAATGTGAGACAGATTACTTGGGAAATAGATGTCCTGAATGAAGCTAGAGTAGGAAAACCACTGTGACCCTTCAGAGAGAGGATGGACTGCCTTGTGAGTGTGTAGAAGACACTGAATCAGACAGCATTATTTGTGTGAGGAAACTGGTTGCTTCTGCCCTCCTTTCATCTGCAGTCCACGATCCTTGCCAGTAAGAAGAGCTAGACAGAAAGAAAGGCGCTGTGGCATAACTTTGACCAAATTATATAGTCTTTGGCGAAATCCTATAAACCTGTAAGAATGACCAGAAATCACTCAAGAAAGTGCACAACTAACTTCATTTGAATGAATTTCCAAGCCATCTCAAATGGTTTTAATAACATAAATTCTCAATGTGAAGAAAATAAGTACTGAGGCAGAAATGCTAGCTATCACATGTAATCCCATACTCAGGAGACAGAGGAATATGGTTCCATTAGTTTGGGGACAACCTGATCTACATAGTGAGTCCCAGCGGGGCTTCATAGAGTGACCCTGTCTCAAAATGAGAAAAAAGAAAACCAAGTACTAAAAAAAGAGAAAAGGAATCCTAGATTCAGTATAGCATATAACGTTAAGTATTTCCTGTGCCTAAAGTATCTCAGGAGTGAGCTATTGTATAGCCTCTTCCTTCCTCTCAAAGCAAGTCAAACAAAGTTGGAATAGTTTGTTCTTAAAGAAACAGAATTAACATGAACACCCATAAAAATTTCACTGTGATGTGAGCGTGGCAGTGATCCTGAAAATCCACAATATATATGAGCATAGTACAATGAGAGATGCATCTATGAAATGTAATGAAATTAATCCTTTATCACGTATACTACAGTGAGACAGATACATGTTGAAAATGTCATAATGAAACAAATCCTACGTTATAATTAAGTCATAATGAAACCCACAATAACAATGTACCTTGAAAAATAGTTTATTGTAGAAATATTTATAAACATTATTTGGTATTTTTAATTTAAATTATTTATTTACATTTAGTTGTTGCTCCCCCCTCAGGCCCCCTCCCCACAGTTCCTCATCCCATTCCTCCTTCCCCTTGCCTCCTAGAGGGTACTCTCCTCCCTATCAGGCCTGCCCCTTCCCTGGTGCCTCAAGGCTCTCAAAGGATTAAGCACAGGCCAGACCTGGTAGACCTCTGCTACATATGTGCCAGGGGCCTGGGACCAGCCTATGTATGCTCCTGATTGGTGGCTCAGTCTCTGGGAGCTCCCAGGGGTCTGGTTAGTAGAGTGCTAGTCTTTCTATGGGTCATCATCTCTCTTTCAGCTTCTTCAATCCTTCCCCTAATTCAACTGTAGGGGAAGGTTTCATTCCAGTGGTTGGCCATCTGTTTCTGTCTCAGTCAGCTGCTAGTAGGGCCTCTCAGGACAGCCATGCCAGGCTCCTGTCTGTAAGCACATCAGCATAACAGTGCCAGGCCTTGGTGCCCACCCCACCATGAAATAGATCCCAAGTTGGGCCAGTCATTGGATCTCCTTACCTTCAGTCTCTTTTCTAATTTTGTCCCTGCAGTTCTTTTAGACAGGACAATTCTGGATCAGGAATTTTGACTGTGGGTTAGTAATCCCATCCCTCTACTTGAGGCCCCTGTCCATCTACTGGAGGTGGACTCTTCGAGTTCCCTTTCCCCAGTGCTGGGCAAAGGTCACCCACAATGAGTCCTGAAAGTGTCTCACCTCCTGGGTCTCTGGTACTCTCTAGAAGGTTGCCCCACCTCCCACTCTCCAAGGCTGCTTATTTCGTTTATTCTCTTGGCCCTCTGGGCTTCTTCCCCCCCCATGCCCCCATATCCGATCCTGTTCCCCTTTTTCCCTCCCCTTCCCCTCTCTCTCTCAGGTCCCTCCCTCCTTCTACCTTCCATGATTATTTCCTTCCTCTTCTAAATGGAGTTGAAACCTCCTCACGGGTATTTCTGCTTATTACATTTCTTTTGAGGTCTGTAAGTTATATCCTAGATATTCTGTACTTTTTGACTAATATCCACTTATCAGTGAGTACATACCATTCCTGTCATTTTGGGTCTGGGTTACCTCACTCAGGATGATTCTTTTCTAGTATTACCCATTTGCCTGCAAAATTCATGATGTCCCCATTTTTAGTACCTAAATAGTATTCCACTGTGTAAATGAACCATATTTTCTATATCCATTCTTCTGTTGAAGGACGTCTACGTTGTTTCCAGCTTCTGGCTATTACAAATAAGACTGCTGTGAACATATTGGAGCATTTGTCCTTGTGGTATGGTGGTGCATCTTTTGGGTATATGTTCAGAAGTGGTATAATAGGTCTTCAGTTAGAACTATTTCTAATTTTCTGAGGAACCGCCAGATTGATTTCCAGAGTGGTTGTACCAGTTTGCAGTCCCACCAGCAATGGAGGAGTGTTCCTCTTTCTCTACATCCTCACCAGCATGTGCTATCACTTGAGTTTTTGATCTTAGGCATTCTGATTGGTGTGAGGTAGAAACTCCGGTCGTTTTGATTTGCATTTCTCTGATGCCTAAGGACTTTGAACATTTTTTTAAGTGCTTCTAGGCCTTTTGAGATTCTTCTATTGTGAATTCTCTGTTTAGCTCTGTACCTCATTTTTTTAATTGAATTCTTTGGGTTTCTTTGGAGGCTGCTAACTTCTTGAGTTCTTTATATATTTTGGATATTAGTCCTCTATAGGATGTACGGTTAGTGAAGATTTTGTTCCCCAATCTGTAGATTGCCGTTTTGTTTTATTGACAGTGTCATTTGCCTTACAGAAGCTTTCCAGTTTCATGACGTCCCATTTATCAATTATTGATCTTAGAGCCTGAGCCATTGGTGTTCTGTTCAAGAAAATTTCCTCTGTGTCAGTATGTTCAAGACTATTTCCCACTTTCTCTTCTATTAGATTCAGTGTATCTGGTTTTATGTTGAGATCCTTGATCCACTTGGACTGAAACTTTGTGCAAGGTGACAAATATGGATCTATTTTCATTCCACATACAGACCACCAGTTAGACCAGCACCATTTGTTGAAGATACTTTTCTTTTTCCACTGCATATTTTTGGCTTCTTTGTCAAAGATCAAGTGTCTGTAGATTTACTTCTGGATCTTCTATTCCATAAACAGAAAGGAACCCAAAAAAATTAAGTCTTAGAAAGAAAAGTCCAGAATAACAGGATAGCAGTAAGAGTAAGATATGCAAGTTTTTCAAATTTATAGTAAGACCCTTCAATAGATTTAATACTACTGAAAACTGAGCATATATTGTAAACGATAAATTAAAATATCAGTAAGCCACTATGTTGTCTGGCCTCTTGGAGGACTGAAGAATTGTTTGCTTAAACGTTGGTTTTTAACAATTTGCACGAAGTCTTCAATAGTAGTTCATAATTTATAGTGGACAGAATGTAAATGTACATGTTTCTCTAATGTGATTATATAAAATATCTCGAAAGACATGAGAGCCTTTCTAAATTAGTTTGTTCTATCAGCAGCTTGATAATCTTGAAAGCCAAGTGGCACATTTACTATTTCACTCAGTATAAATTTACAGAAGTTCAGGAAGAAAGCCTAGCAGTTCCTCTGTAAATGTTACTATAATTTAAACATTCCCATTATAATCACTTTCATGAACTTAGCCATCGATGTAGCTATCCATCCTTCTTTGACCCAACAAAAAGGAAGTAGGTTATAATCTCTGAAAGTTGCTTTTAGTCAACTCCTCGGTGGTGAAATCCAGTTTCACTTTTATTACAAAAGGCATTGAATTCTGAAGTTATGTACAAATGAATAAAGGAGCCATTACTTTGTGTGTTGAATAAACAGGGAATCTCTGCAGTATTTTTGTTCTTATTCCAATGACCCCTGTTGAGTTTGTGCACTTACGAATTAGTTACCTGAGAGCATCTAATTCATATTATCTTTTTGCTTTTTTTCTTCATGCTTGATTTCTCTTAGGAATTCCCATTTTTCCCACATAGATGAACATGATATAACCATGCCTTCATAACGATTAGTCTTTATAAAAAGTACTACATGAATATTCGCATCACTGATTTATCATTAAACCAGTTGCTGTGAGAGTAGTACAGTGTTTAGGCCACAATCAATAGATAAGAAAAAAATAGAAATTTATTTTCTTCTAAAGCGGGGGTTCTCAACCTTCCTAATGCTGCATGTGGCCCTTTAATACAGTTCCTCATGTTGTGGTAACACCCAACTGTGAAACAATTTTTGATGCTACTTTATAACTTTAATTTTGCTACTGGTATAAGTTATATTGTAAATGTCTGATACATAAGATATCTAATATGTGTCCCTTGTAAAAGGATAGGTTGACCACAGAAGGGTCACGAACCACAGGTTGAGAACCACTGATCTAAATGGTGGTTTGATTGCTAGTCATGTATAGAAAATTTATGCCCTAAAACAGAAGCTATAAAAAGCTCATATTTCCAATTGTAGGAGAGGACCTGCGTTGATCTTATAATAGCTAGCCAAGCTGTAAATTTGCATCTTTGTTAGAATGTAACAGAATTTAGCATCTTTATCTTTCCTGATCTTCTCAAGATTATTGAGAACAGAAGCCATTTTGTTAATTGTCCGAGTCCCTGAGGAAGATCAGGAGCAAGTTCACTAGATACAGTATTTCCAAAACTTTATTGCCCATCACAAACATCAACACTATGTGGTTTCCTCTGTGTCATACCATTTTCTGAGGGAATCAGATCTGTTCTTTCAACATCCATCAGGTGGAAACTCTGCAGAGTAGATGGGGCAGAACTTGCTGGAACAAGTCCTTCCTGGAGCATTCACACAGCCCATGATGGCAGTAGACAAGCCCGGATAGTGTAGACTTGCCATAAGACAGCACCCTGCACACAGGAACTCAAGCAAGTGTGTTGTCTACCGCAAGAAGTAAAATGTTCAAGCACTAAGGAAAGCTGCAAGGGTAGCCTGAAGAAAGCAGGCTGGCAGGAGGGAGATTAAAGATCAGAAGATAAAATGATGTGCCTGGATGTTTTTCTATTGCAATCTTTACCTTAATAATGAAGGAGACTTTCCTTTTATTTTGTAAAACAGAGTTATGCTTCCTAAGTATTTAATTTTACAGCTGGTTTTTTTTTTTTTTTTTTTTTTTTTTAACATCTTCTGATGATTCGTTTTTGTGAAAGTCATAAACAAATGAGCCCTGAGACATGAAGCTTGGGAGTTAACTAGAAAGAACTCCAAAGTATGATCACGCAGACCAACATGTCCTGGAATGGGCACCGTGTGTCTCTCATTCTCATAGAATCTACCCAAAAACAAAGTGGAGAGATGCATCGGCAGGACACAGCCAAAGTTAGGTGATGTTAGCAGCCTATGCTCACTAGACAAGTAGAGATGAGGGAATTAGATCACTGTGGAAATACTATTCAATTTCACTGTTTTCTAAGGACAATTTGGTGATGCTATACAGGAAAGTGCATATCTCATATTCTTCTTTTAAAAAAGTGTCTTTCCCTGTCTTAGTAACTTAGTAATAAAATACTTTCTTTGAATTTGTATTCTAGGTTTGCAAGGCAAAACTTAAACATAGCTACTGCCACCTGGTGGCAGGAATAGTATTCCTGTCTACAATGATTTATCTTACAGAAATACAACTTTTTATTTTAAAAAAGACTAATAAATTAACAATAATATTATTATATAAATGAAAAGTAGACAGAAATATGTGTTGTTTGATAGGTAACCACGTGTTTTTTTTTTTAGTTAATTAATCTCAGATTTCTTTAATAATATCCCAGTAAAACTTAATTTATATTCCAAAATAGTGCTTTCTTCAGTTCTTTGATAATAACCATAAATAATACCATATTTCTAGCTAAATCATTTGGTAATTAGTTTATTTTTTACTGTATAGCCTATTTTCAGTGCTATTAATAAGGTGTTGGGCCTGACCATTTCTATTTTGAACTGCATTTCAGAGTTATCACTTTATCCTATTGATGTTTAGATGTGGTTAATATAGTGGTGGTACATGATTTCATGATTTCAACCTCTGTACATATATATCATGAAGAAATATTTAAATGCTTAAAATTTGTATGCCAGTGAACCTGACCCCTGTCTGGGGTCACGTTAGCCAAAGGGCAACTTGAGTATTTTTCTCAGGCACCATCCACCATTTTAATTTTGTTGGTATTAATGATTGAGCCCAGAGGCTTATGAAGTGATCGTCAAATACTCTACTACTAAAGCTCCAGACCTGACCCTTAAAACATAGTCCTTTGGGGGCCTACAGGAGAACAGGCTAGTCTGACTAGCCAGAGAGCACACAGATCTGCCTGTCTTTACCTCCCCTGAACTGGGCTTGCAAGTATCCCCCATCATATCTAGAATTTTCTATGTCATTCCTGAGTAACTGCAGTTATCAAATATTTATGGAAAACATACATATGTATGTAGTTGGTACAAAAATAATCTATTATTCAATTTTTCTCATGAGGAAGTAGGTGACAGAATTTCTTGTTATATTTCCTGCCTTCCTAAGGTGGATGGAATGGAAAAAGAAAAACTGAGAAATTAAAACAGGGTGATAAAGATATTAACTTGACAAATTGGCAAGCAGCAATAGGGATACTTAGAATTGATTTTTTTTTCTTGTTTGTCTTTGAGTTCTGTTTGGTTTACGTTTGTTTTAAGACAGAGTCTCGCCGTGCATGTAGCCCTTACTGGGCTGGAACTTCTGTAGACCAGACTGGCCTCCACTCACAGTGATCTGCCTGACTTGCTGCCAAGGACCAGCCTTGGCTTGGGGAGGGGGAGGTTCCTGAGGAAGGGGTGTATGTGAGAAGAGAAAGAAATGATTCCAAGTGTGCTCCAGATAGCTCAGCTCTTAGAGAGCAAAACCGTTTTTATTTACATATCATTCAATCATCCACTCTAGGTTCCCTTTTGATTATCCCATGAGTCTGCATTTTATGACCTTAGCCCCTTGATTCTTAGAAAAGGACAAGTACATTTAAAAAAAAAAAAAAACAAAAAACAAACAAAAAAAAAACCACGGCAAACGATTCAGAGACGTGCCTGCTTTTATAAGCACAAACAATAAGCTACTTGGTAAGACCTGGCTCCAAGATCACCATTCCCACCACACGTGGGCCTAACTGTCCTAGACTGACCTTGAACTCAGAAATGGGCCTGCCTTTGTAAGCACTAAGAATAAACTTCGCTGGGTGTGATCTTGCCCTGCAACCACCACTCCCTGGGTCTCTTTAATATTTTTCTCACAATAAAGCTGGCTCATAATGAAGCTGCCTCTGATCTTTTAGGTCGGTGAAGCCCCTCATATAATTCATATTGCGGCCTTATATTTTGCATAATTGAGAAAACCTGTTTATTTATTTTTGAACTCATGTTTTTAGAGTTCTTTCCCACAGTCTTAAGGGCTGTCCTGAAGGTCACAGCATTTACTATTTTTACTAAGAACATAGATACACTCTCACTGCTTCTAATTATCATGGAGCCATTAACCTTGGCAGGAGGAGTAGTTCCCAAAGGACGGAGGAACATCAATTATGTACATTACTTTATACAAACAAGCCATACACCCAAAGCAACCATCAGCACATCACCCACGCCCTGCTGGCTCTGCTCCAGGGGCAAGAACTATGTCACACTGTCCCTTCCGTGGCATACAAGACTCAGCACCTTTCCTCCTAAGTACTGGTATTAAAGGGGTGCCACCATTCCTGGCTATTTAACTCTTTTTTAAGTTGTGGTCATAGTCCTATTTTCTAATGCACATTCAAGGGATTTTTTTTTCCTGTTATTTTTCAGGCAAATGATACTGACAGGTTGTGTGGCATTTGCACGTCATGTTGGACCAACACGTGTGGAGGCTGAACTTTTACCACAGTGTTGGGAACAAGTAAGTTAACTGGTTTTGTTAGCTATTTTGTTCTTAGTTTTGAAGGTTTATATTATTTAAATGCCATGAGAAAATCGATGGAATGTAGATTATGCTACTGTCTATAGCTCAACACATGGTTTATTTGCACAAAAGAATACTCTGGGGTATCCTGCTTTATTCATTCATCCAGCAGATACTTAGAAAACACTAATTCCAGTGCCAAGTACTAGTATAGTAACTAGGAAAACAGTATGAAGAAAGACAGAGACATTCATTCTAGTGAGGAGATGAGAGTAGGCAAAGACATGATGTGCTTTCTTGTGTTGGTATATGGGAAGAAAAACAAAGTAAAAGGAACATGATAGAATGTGTTGTCTTCCTCTGAAGAAGTGCTGTTGAACCAAGAGGCTAGGTGAAGTAAGGAGCAGCAGGTGCAAAGTCCACGCAGTGTTTGGTGAGTTTGAGGATGAGATAGCAGTGTGTGCTCTCACGCAGATGGAGGACCTATATAGTTTGTATATTTAGGTTTATTTTACATTCATGCAGTATGCAAAGTATAGACCATTGATATAGCAGGTTTGTATATTTATAATTAAATTCTCTTTCTGAAGTAGTTTTACTTTTATAATATATGCTGACATAGTCCAGTCCTGCAAAGAACTCGGAATTACTGATTTTGTAGAGATAATAAGTCATTAAGCACTTTTTAAAAGACACTTTCTTAGTATAGATAGAGACAAGTTATAAAGCCTAATTTACAATATCACAGTCTCTTGTTCTTAAGAAAAATGTTGGTCACAGTAACACCAAGTGTGTCTCTGTTTAAAGTTCTAGGCCTAACTTCTTTGGGCATGTATTAATTAAGTGGTAGAGCTATCAGGTTTAGTGTAAAGTGAACAATGTAGCACAATGTACTAATATTTACCTCTGACAATGGCAAGCAACATCTTTTTATTACAACGCATGCTAATATAGGGTATGTCTCTAATTGCTTAAAGTCAAAATTAACTCAGATGCACCATGAAACTTTGAGTTGATATTTATCTGTACAACTATTCATGTGTGCATGTAATGTTTTATAGTTTTTCCATTTTCCCTTTTTAACTTGCATTTATCAAACTGAGCATAGTGATAAAAATATATAATCCCAGCACTCAGGAGATAGAGGCAGGAGCAGTCAAGGCTAGACCCTGTCTCCAAAGCCCCCAATTTTTTTTTAAATTATACCAGTTATAGTTGTACATGTCTACAATCTCAGTACTGATGAAGCTGACCATCAAAAGATGGTGTGAGTTCTAGGCCAACCTGGGCTACAATAGTGAATTGAAAGGAAGCCTGGGCTACTTTCTCAAAAGCACCCCAAAAAAGAATTTTGTTAATTCCAGTGCCACCTGAAGTGTAATTACTGAATGATTTTGGTGTGTTCATAGAGTTTACATTCATTTCTGCATTCAATTTCCCAACACAATCATGCTGCTAGGTTTGCTGTAGCTACTGTGGGTCTCTTAAATCTCCATATGAATTTTAAGATGTGCTTCTTGTTTCTGCAAAGAAGCCATCTGGAATTTTGATGGTTGGTTGGTTGGTTGGTTGGTTGGTTGGTTGGTTGGTGGGGTGGCGTGGGGTGGGGTGGGGTGGGTTGGTATTTTGAGACAGGGTCCTATGTAGCTTTGGCTGTCCTGAAACTCATTCTGTAGACCAGGCTGGCCTCAAACTCAGAGATCTCATTGCCTCTGCCTCCCAAGTACTGAGATTAAAGGCATGTGCCACCACTGCCTGGCTTTTAAAGTAATTTATTGATTCTGTAGATTGATCTGGAGAAGATTCCCATCCTAATCATACAAGTTTCTAATCTAAGTTTAGGGTTTCCACACATCAAAGTCTTTTATATCCTACAACAGTGGTTTATAGTTTTCAGAATTCCTTAAGTACTTTAGTTTAAATTGAAAGAGAATCTTTTTCCTTAGTTAAGTGCAGAAACACAATTGATTTTGAGTATATACTTAAATGAGACACAGTACATTAGACTGAGAAGGAATGAGATGAAACTTTAAGTACGGCACATTCATGGTAAGACTTACTCTTCTATCAGAGCAACTGTGAGTGGACTAAGTTTAGCTCCAGGATGTTAGTTACATGCATCTTTGCTATAGCTCTTTTAAAATCTTTATAATCATGGATCAGGAATCTACCTAGCCACCTACCTTTAGTTTGTTGCCCAGTAGATTTCTATATAATTTCTTTTCTTAATTTTAGGCATCCAAAGCATATTGAATTATATCATCTTTTAATATGGGAATATGAGAACAGATATACTTCTTTCCAGTCAAAGAAAGATTTATATTCTGTGAAGAAGACATAAGGGAACAAAACCCAGTATGTGTCATTTTTTTTTTTTTTTTTTGTTATGGTTCAGTGTAGTTAGCACATAGCAAAACTCCACTGTTTTGCATATACAAGCAGAAAAGAAGTCTTCTTAAATAGAAAACTTTGTTTTCCATCTAGCTGGTTAAGTCACGATTAACCTGTTTGCTAGCCTTCTTAGCAGAAAGCAGACTGATGTCTATCACTTGCCAAAAGCAAGATTTCTAACTAGGACTTGTGCTTCTGTTGCTAGGCGATCTTGCATCTTCTGACATCCTAAAGAAAGCCTAGTCCTAGGCAAATACTTAATTTCTAGATACCTTGCCAATTCTTCATCTTTGATTTTCCCTTTTTTCTTTAACAGATACCCCTGTGCCTTTATGTTTAGGCTGTCCTTGATTCCCTTGTTCCTGATCCAGGTATAGCCATACAGGGATTCCCAGAAATTGAAAAGGAAGACAATATATTGTAGTCTTAGCAGGATGTATGGTGAGAAGTAATTGTCTTTTGGAAGAAGAGAGGGTGTGTTGCTTACACTTGACTAATATGCTTGATTTTTACTCCAGATTAATCACAAATATCCAGAAAGACGACTGCTTGTGGCAGAGTCCTGTGGAGCACTGGCACCTTACCTTCCTGTAAGAACTGTTTCCTTTTTATTTGTTTCTGTTTAGTGTCTTGTCTTACATTTTAACCAATTCCTCTTAGCCATGCTGTTTTAATAAAATAAAGAGATGGACAAACAAAAAAGGAGGCTTAAGCTAATATAATTTCTTCTAAATAAGTACATCCTAATTGGTTATACATGCATATAAACATATGTACCTATACTGGTGGTTCTGACAGTGTGTTCTGAGAGCCCTAGGAAGTTCCTTGTGCTTCTTCCCAAGAGGTACAGAAGGTGGAACCTGTTTTCCTAATAAGATCTTTTTTTTCTCATATACATACACAGACCTGGCTGGTACAAAAGCAGTGGTGGGCAAAAGCATTCCTAGCAGACAGTGATCAGAGAGGCAAACTTCAAATGTCCTGATAAGGGTGTGCTCTTTAGAGCCCCACATTCTTAAAACAAGCAGTTTGATTCAAAAGAATAACCTTTCTTATTCAGTAAAATTATTCAGTTTACTAAATTTTAACCCTTGGATATTTGTAATGTTCTATGACACAAAATGAAAGAAATAATAGGAACTACTCTGTACACTGCAGGAAAAGCACTTAGGTGCTTGCTTGAGTACTGAAGGCAGTCGCTGTTTTTTTTCCTGGGCCAACAATTTTTCTCAGGAAAAACACACACTACTGAGCTGTGCTTATTCAGACATGGGTATGTGACAGACATCCTCGTTTTCATGACGTTGTACTTGGAGGAATGCATAAGACAAATCCTTTTCCAGTGATAAAAATAGATGTTAAGTGGGGTGTAGAATTATGGGAAATTTGTATATACTACTAGAAGCCTAACAGCTTTAAAATGCATAAAGGGTTTTAATACAAATTAGTAGCTGTTTTAAAGTGATGAATGTTCTGGATTTAAAGAAAGTCTACATTTTTAAATATATAATTTTCAATAACTACAAAGACCGATATGAACTTGGATATTAATAACTTTATTTTTATGATTTTTTTAAATTGTATGTAGGGCTACACATGAATGCAATTTTTCAAGGAGGCAATATTCATATCTGTATAGCTATAGTTAACAGTGAGCTGCCTGACATGGGTGCTGGTATGGAATAGAACTCTAGTTCTGTAACAGCAGGACAGTTTTATCTCTTCACTGAGCTCTCCTTCAGGCCCTGATAACTTTATTTACTCTCAGCCTTTATTCAGCTGATTCTTTAACATAACTGGGAACAGTAGTCATGTGCGGTGTTGGAGGGTTAGCTCAGTGTTGAGCCCTGTCTGGCATTCATGTAACTCTGGTTTCATGCAATCATACCAGGTGTTTTACAACCACCTGTAACTCCAGTTCTAGGGGGTCCAGTGTTCTCTGGCTACCACAGGCACTGACCCAGTGTGCACAAACCTACACACACCATTTATAAATAAATGAAAATAAATTGGATTAAAAGTAAACTGAGGCACAGCAGTAATTGGCATTGTTATTAAGTATTTTCATACTAAATAGCATAAATAAATCATAAAAACATATTGGTTATTTTCAGAAAGAAATCCGTAGTTCCTTGGTTCTTTCAATGTTGCAACAGATGTTAATGAAGATAAGGCTGATTTGGTAAGAGAAGCTGTAATTAAAAGCCTGGGTATCATTATGGGCTACATTGATGATCCTGACAAATATCAACAGGTATGTTTCTTCAGCAAAAACTTCTTTTACCCTGTTAGAAATTTTTAAGAAATGTACTGATTCAGACACTTGGTTGTCTGCAGGTGAGTTGGTGTGTCTATGTGATTAGTGAGAAAGACAGCTACTTTCAGTGCAGCAGCTGTTAAGAAATTGGAAATGAGTGTGCATGTTTTCCACCCTATCTCTGCTCATCCTTGGATACATTAACACTTAAGAAAATGGGAGGCTTCCTTAAAACATTGTTCCAATTTTTTAAAATATATATTTGTTGCATTTTAAGTTTTTTAGAAATTTATTCTTTTAACAATCTCCACTTGCCTATTGCTCTTTTTCAGGGCTTTGAATTGTTGCTTTCAGCCCTGGGTGATCCCTCAGAAAGAGTTGTTAGTGCAACGCACCAAGTATTTTTACCAGCCTATGCTGCCTGGACAACTGAACTTGGAAACTTACAGTCTCATCTTATACCTACACTACTGAACAAGATTGAAAAGCTTCTCAGGGGGAGTTCTTCCCTTCTTTAAATAGTTCATAATAGTTTAAAGGGTCTTTTCTAGACCATCTTAGAGAACTATTGGGGAACAGACACAAAATGTACCACTAAGCCAGATAGTCTAACACATCACCACGAATGAGAGATTTGAGAAGCTAGAAGAGAAAAGGCACAGTGAACCCTTGGTAGCTGAATTAGCATCTTCCTGGATTAGCACTATATAGAAAGCATTCTATAGAAAGCCAGTTCTCCCAAATCCTCTGAGGACATGACTGTTTTACATCAAACATCAGCTCTAGTTCCAGATTTCAGAGATAACTAAATGCTCAGTCTCTGTAGCCTTCTTATTTATATATTGTCAAAACTACTGTAACAATGCCTACTCTAACATACGCTTCTTAAAGAGAACTTCATTCTGCTCAGAAGAGCTGATGCAACGTTGGGAAAATAATAGATACTTCTTTATCTAATTTTTGTTCTAAGTGTTCTTTGAGAGACTAGCAGAGAATGTGACATTTCATAGATGCCTGTATATACTGCTAAGCTCAATACTTTAGTTTTCTTATAAAAGAGAGACCTATTTCACTCTTAGAACCCTTTGAGGTGTATTTTGTGTTTTACACAGAAATTAGGATTTGGTGCGTAAGTAACTTATCAGGGTTCTCCAGCTGTCATACAAAAATTGATAATTGTTTCTAACTCCAAACACTTGTACTCTGTGCTGCAAATTTTTCAAGGATCTATAAGGCTCTTATTATAAATCATAAAACTAATAGATGATCTCATGTATATGCGTATTGGCTTAAATCTTAAAACTTTCTAAATTTCACAGTGGGCACTTGAAGCCAGTGGCTTGGTCAGAAAATGTAGGGATTTTTTTTTTATATTAAGTATTTGCATTCTTTCTATCTGATAATTAACCAGGCCTTGTTTTTTGTGTACTTTGCTATGTTATGAGTAATACCACATTGCTTCTAAGTGTCTCTCCAGTGTTCTACTTAGTAATTTTTCTGTATAGAAATTAACTGATTTAGAACTTAACTGTAAGATAGTCCTATCTCTTAGATTATAGCACAGTTATTTCCTAGTATAACAATGACATCTCAAGTAGATTTGAATGCAGCAACTGCCTTCATCTCTAATCTTAGTGTTCTGGTTTGGGGTTTTCATTATAGGATTTGGTTCTCGGTGCCATATCAATCCTTCTTTTTCTGTCATCTCTTTCCTTTTGAAGTTTCTGCTACATTTTATCTACATAGAATTGTTTTATAGTACTTTCAGTACTTGCAAACACAGATGGTTCCAAGTGTCTGAAAGCACTTAGGAAGTAGAGAAAACAAATGATTCTACAGAATTAGCAGTGCCATACTTACTGTGACTTCTGTGGCTCTCTCTAGTATATAAGAATTTCAAAAGACAGGACACTCCCCAGGAAAACTGTTCCCAGCATTGGAAATAACTGTTTGCCCTGTGTGATTTATATTAAAGATTCCGGTATATCTACAGTGCCTTCTTGTTTCACAACAGTTTTCATAGACATCCTTGTTAAGTGCTTATGCATTTGGTATCTAAAGTCTTTAAATGCTTATTTGCCATAGAAAGGGAGTCACGCATTCAACTTGCAGTGTAATTTCAAGAGCTTAACCCCTTATGTTTCAGGAAGGAGAACACGGGCTGGACGAACACAAGCTCCACATGTATCTTTCTGCCTTGCAGTCCTTGATCCCATCTCTCTTTGCATTAGTGCTACAGAACGCACCTTTCTCCAGCAAAGCCAAGCTGCATGGTGAAGTACCACATATTGAAGGTACTAGACTGGGTTCTTGAAGGAAGGTGTAGAATCTTCCCAGTTTAGCTTCCCAAAGAGTTGTTTTGACTCTAATCAATATTTGTCAGCACAGGTACTAAAATTTATTATATGTGTAATATGTAGAACCTTGTGTGTAGAGATTATTAAAGCTTCAGATAAATGTTATAGTTTCATCTTTTATGGATAAGTCATTTGAAATTATTTTGTAATATTTGTGGTTCTGTTACCCATTAGGTAGGTGGGTGGGTGGCTGGCTTGCTTGCTGCTTGCTTGCTTGCTTACTTGCTTGCTTTGCTTTACTTTGGTTGTTGGTTGGTTGTATGGGAGGTTTTGGGGGTTTGTTGAGGCAGGGCCTCACAGTAGCACAGGCTGGCAGTTTCAATAGACTTTGTTAGGAAGCTGGAATAGATA
The DNA here is from genome assembly GCA_021653895.1 of Mastomys natalensis. NCBI lineage: Eukaryota > Metazoa > Chordata > Mammalia > Rodentia > Muridae > Mastomys > Mastomys natalensis. The sequence continues at coordinate 644,296 of JAJTUV010001342.1, forward strand.
TCTCTGAGTCAATGAAAGGACTCACTTATAGTAACTCGTCTAGTGTGTGAAGTTTGCCATTTCCATCTTTTTTCTTCTCTAGCTCTTTTATTTTCAGAAGGGTAAGATAAATACAATTGTAATTTTTAATAATAAGTAAAATTTCCTTTCATGGTAGAAAGAAACAAGCATGTGGTTAAGATTTCTCTCCCTACTCCGCCACAGAAAGAAAATGACTTATCTTCAGAAACTCATGAAGTCAGACTGAGAATATAGTTGATTGACAGAAAGCTTGCCAATATATGAGCAAGGGTACTAGATTCAATCTCCAGGGCTGGGATTGGAGAGAAAGAAAATTAAAAAAAAAAAGCAAGTCACACTCACAGTAACCAGTAAATGACCTTTAATGTATAGCAGGTAATTGACAGCCATGCTGCAGCACACCTAGGAAAAGGCTGTACAGATGCCGTTCCTGAGTTTGAAATACTTTGTAGCATTTTCAGGTTTGTGAAGTTATCTGTGTGTCTTGCTGGCTTCTGATAAAGAATTCTTGTATTAAAGATAATTTTAAAACCTCAACGTCAAAAGTTGAGACCCTTTAAGAATTCATAGCTAGTCTCTTTGTAATTCTACCACAGCACTAACATACTTCTTGTCCTTCTAATTTTCTCTTCCTCTTCTTAGTTGACGGTGTTAGTTTACTGATGTTGTCTTAACAAAGTATCACTGGCCAAGTATCTTAAACAGCAGAAATATGTTATCTTATAACTCTATGAGACAGAAGGTATTTTAAGAGTAAGGACCTTTTGAGAACAGCCTTAGATAGAAGCCTACCCTTCATATGAGCTCACTTTGTCTAAACATAACCTGTAGTCCTGTTTCCAAACAGAGGACTTTGGAGAGGTGCAGAGAGACTAGCTCAGCCTATAATATTTGTTTCATTTTTAATGTATTTAACATATTCTTTGAATGCCAGCTGTTGCCATCCACTTATTTCTTTGTCATTCTGAACATATTCCTTATATAGCTACTACTTCTTTGATTGTCTTTGTTGTTGTAGAAAGGATTTAATTCCTGGCCTGAGGTTTCCACCCCACCTTAGCTATTTTAAGTTCTTGGATGAAAGACATACATACCTTTGTATTTACAACAAGCCTTCAACAAAACAAAGAGCTGAGCAGCTACCTACCCTCTATGCTGTTGGAATCTACTTTCCTATCGATAACCCCAAGTTATTACTATGTTTCATCTGGGCTGCTTGTAACTCCAATTGGCCAGCCCCGGGGCCCTGTTCTTACGGCTCACCTAAGCTATGACAGCTTTTTTTCAACATCCTGCACTCTCTCTCCTCATGGTACTGCTAGACCACAAGCCCACAAAACCCAAACACCACCTATGTCTCTTCTGCCCAGCTATTGGCTGTTGACATCTTTATTTACCAATCAGAAATAACTTAGGGCAGGGCCACTGAGCATCTTATGTGGGAACTCTCTTGTCTCTGGTGCAACCAGTCTTGGGGCAGGGGGGGGGCAAATTAGCATTACAATACAAGCAGGATTAGGCTAACCCACTGCACTTACATCAATAATCTTTTGGTTTTAGTTACTGTTGCTATACTTCTTTGGCTTGTGGAAGTGGTGGTGGTGGTGGTGGTTGAGATAGGGTCTCTTTATGCCCTCTGGAGTACTGGAATTAAGGGTGTATGCCACTACACCCAGCTTTTAATTTAATATTAAAGTTGTATCCTTCATTTAAGTGTTCTGTTTATTATAAGTGAAAACTGACTACATCATCTTTTAAGGGATATCTACTTATCTATATTTATATCTTGGTATATACCTATGTACAACTTAGAGTATAATTTACTATGTCTAAAGATTTGTGTTTTTATAAAGTTTTTTATTGCCAATTATTTTATAATTTTAACCAAAGTTTATATCAGGCACTTGTGTTTCGGGCACTTAGGGGCTCATGAACAAGGAAGCACTGTCTGACATTTTAAAGCTAACCTTCAGAGATGGACTGTTACTCTATACAACTACTGTGTACATTTCATTGCTGATAAAATGCTGATTGTTTTACCATTTTATTAAAATGGTATTCTGGAACTCACTGTGTAGACCAGGCCGGCCTCCAACTCAGAGGCCTGTCTCTGCCTTCTAAGTGCTGTGATTAAAGGATTTACTACCATGCCCACCCACCCAGACTTTCTTATTTCTTCTCTATAGCTAATTATTCACCATTAGGCAATTATGCCTATTTCCTGTCACAATTTTGTTTCTGTTGGACTCAGATTTTAAAATCCTTAAGTCTCATTCTTTTTTATAGTCAGTCTCAATCCATCTACTTTAATTCTAATTATTACATTCTTTTCTAATCTGTATCAGTAATTTTGAAATAAAGCATTCATTTCATCATAGTATATCGGCTTGTCCCCAAGATAATAGAACTCTGGTTGAAATTTTATCAGATATGCTTTGATATGATGTGTAAGTTTGAACACAGATACCTCTCATTATCCAAATCTCCTATTGCTGAGCAAGGCTAGCAAGAATTTAAGCAGAAATCCAGGTTGTGATGTTACCCATGTTTCTTCTGTCTTTGTGTGTGGTGTGTACAAATAGGAGAGTTCACATAGCAGCCATGACAGTCCTACATTAAAATGTTGAATGCCTATGCGCACAAGATTTGATAATGTCTAATTTAGCTTGGAGCATTTTTTTTTCGAATTAATGAGCCTTTATTAGGAGGAGCAGGCGTGTCTGCAGGGCGTGGTCGCAGAACAGGTTAATTAAGTCCCTAACTGTATTGTCCAGGAACTAGGCTGGTGGGGAAACGACCGCACCATTACAAGGCAGAAGGCCGTCCGAGAGTGCTGGACACATAGCTACTTCTGCTTTCACATGGAACCAATTGTTAAAAGAGTAGGGAGAGAAACGACAGAACAAAAGTAAACCGGCCCTTCAGACATCCTGTGGATTGAGGGGAGTAGCCCTGCTGACTGTAGACATAAGGGTTCTGGCTGGCCCTACCTGGGTGCCTCTTGGCAGGCATGGGCATCTTGAGGTTGTGTCCATCAAAATGAAGAGACAAAGGACAGAAATTTTTAATAAAATAAACCACAAAAAATAACCCAGCAGCCTCCAACTAGCAGCTAGCTGTGGCTCCAGCATGGTGGACCCAGAATCCCTCTGGAGCCTCTAGGTGTGTCAGACAGAATCTGTGCTGTGATTCATTCTGCTAAGTGTGGAAGCCAGCAGCTGCAGTGAGCAGCAACAGATACAAGTAGAGCCAGGGTGGCACCTGCCATCACTGATGCTGCCACTCTGAGCATCCTCTGGGGTTAGGTTAGAGCCTGCCAGACTTCACTGTGTGCAACAGTGACCCTGAGTCTATTGCAGTCACTTCTAATTCTATCATCATCATGCTGTGATTATTAAAATAAATAAATAAATAAATAAATAAATAAATAATAAAATTCAACCTATAGATGGCCATGAAGAGGCAGAAACTGGAGGGCTAAGATGGAAAAGCCAAAAGAAAACAAAACCCCAGCTCAACTTTGGGAGCCCCCAGTGCTGGCCTGGTCCACTGGCCAAGCAGAGCTGTCCCCAAGGTCCGAGTTTCTGCTGATGTCAGGCAAACTAAAGGCAAAAAAGGAAGGAGAAGGGCCAGGGGCAAGGTTCCTGGTTCTGATCCTGGGCACTATGCTGACACACTCTAGCTTGGAGCATTTTTAAAATTAGGTACTATTTCAAATGTTGTGAAACCTAATATCATTAAATATCTTTTGAGCAAATATTATACCTTTCTGTGTCTTTTGGGTATGTTCGCTGTTTCTAGAGTTCTATATCCTACAGTCAATGAACTTACTATCATACATTATTCAGTTAGTAGTCATGTAAATATTCCATAATACCAAGAAATCCTGGCTATCAAGATGGCTCAGTGGGTAAAGGGTTTGCCACCAACTTGACGACCTGATTTACTCTCTAGTACCCATGTGATAGAAAGAGAAAACCTGCTTTTATAAACTATCCTCTGACTGCTATGCATATTGTAACATGTGTGTGCCGCACCCGCAAACACACATGCAGGCAAAATTAAAGTATAATTTAAATAAGAAATCTGATTCTGATCCATAGGATTATAGACTTTATTAATATGCTTAAGCTTTTAAAATATACTAACATTTACATGTATGTATTAATATTTCAGTTACACGATTTAAAAGTGAGTTCTTTCCATTTTCCTTCAGATTTGCGTAAGCTTGTAGTATGGGGCCTTGGTTACAGTAACTCTCGATTGTGCTTTAGCTTCCTGTCACTGGCCTTAACCACTTTACATTAACTCAGATAGACTGAAATTTTTTAAATAAAATATCTAATATTGAAAATTAGCTACTAAAGAAGTTTGTTCAGCTGAGCTTTTAATATTTTACATTATTATTTTTCTCCTGTAAAACATATTTTTCCTGCTTTTAATTTTAGTCCCTAAAGGATATCTTTTATTTTATAGAATTTAGCTGTGGGTGTCTCAAAATCTCCTTATGTTTGAGATTTAAAGTTTATAAATGTTAATTTAAGTATTAGACTGGGGGCCTTATTTTGTTTTGTGTAGAATAGCTAAGTGGTCAAACTACTTTTTCCTGTGTGATTTATTTGCTTCTGTTATTTACAGTGACTAGGTTTCCTCGGCCTATGTCACCTCTGCAAGATGTGTCTATTATTATTGGAAGTCGTGAGCAATTGGCAGTGCTGCTGCAACTTTATGATTACCAACTGGAACACGAGGGCACAACAGGCTGGGAGAGTTTACTCTGGGTTGTCAATCAATTGTAAGTTACCACTTCTGTGTCCATTTTATATTAAATTAGCTCAGTGGAAAATAGCTCATATTTAGGCTTGAGACACAGAGAAGGTTTATAAAATAGATTTAATTCGTTTAAGAAACATAAATTGGCATCATCAGTAGCAATGCTTGAAAGGCAGTACTCCCACTGAGTATGTGATGTTCTATGAAGAAGCTGCATCTTTATGTCAGGACTCATCTGCTGCCTTAACTCCTAGACGTAATGGACTTTAAACAATATTCTAACTTATTAGTTTTGAGTCTAGAATGAATACTGTGTAAACCAAGGTTTTGTGATGTATCAAATCCATGATTTTGAATCCCATTAACTTCACATGAAAACAGAAAACTGTTTTATAGCAAGCGATTAAAGACTGATATTTGAAGAATTGATCTAGTTGAGTCCATTCTTAATGCCATTTCAAAGGATGTGAAAGCAGTCCTCTGCTTACAGCGAACATAGGAACGGTTTTTGCATCTGCACTATTAGGCAGTGTCATGGAGACAGTCATTTGCATGTGCCCTGCTGTTTCTCTTCACATTCAGGTTGCCGCAGCTTATAGAGACCGTGGGCAGAATTAATGTAACCTCAACTGCCTGTGTCCATGAATTCTCCAGATTTTTCTGGCGTCTTTGCCGGACATTTGGCAAAATTTTTACAAACACTAAGGTAAATACTTGTATCTTTTCTTATACTCAAGAGACAGAATCATAATATGGTAATGCTTTAACAAAGTAAATGATAACGTGATCCCTCTCTTTATCTGTTAAGTTAAATTTTACTAGTATACTTAGCCTCAGCCTAGGGTGTACTGAGATTTTTTATGAGATCGCGCAGTAAATCTATCAAAGGCTTTTGCCATAGGCATATCAGGGAAAGAACTCAATCCTTTGATAGTGATCAAGTTTTCTGCCATATAGAACAGATTTTGGAACCAATTGTCTGCTTAGCACTTGATAAAACCTGAGGTGATGAGCCACAGCAACCTATAAAATTTGCTCCAAGGGTACCACTTCTTAATAGCACCATGGATACTCAAATATGTGTCTCAGTCATTACCACGGTATGCTTTGTCACTTTGGCCTACTATGTTTATTAGTTTCACATGTTAAAATTTGAGGACACTTCCATCCAGTTTCTTCTTCAATTTGTCTTCATACTTTATTGCTAGACTAGTTGCTTAGAGAACTAATTTTAATGTTTTTTTAATCTGGTTTTCATCAAGATACTCAAATAGTAAACACTTAAGTTCCTGCTCCTTACTAGTAAATCTGTATTATTGCAATATTTAAAGCAGAAAAGTATTCTTCAATAGACTCAACAAAATTCAGACTTCCTTTATCGAGTATTAGCTGCTGAACTCTGTGACCTTTAATAAGTTAAATAATTAATGTTTTGCAAAATGAAGAGATTCAGTCTTAGTTCTATGATTCTGCAGATTAATCTTTTCCCAGTGTTCTTCCTCTCAGTCTACATTAAATGTATGAATTAAAACGACTGAGATGCTGACAAGAAAGCAGAATCCTTTTATCTCTTCCCCAGTCTGTTACCATAATCGTTGGAAATTGCTCAATAGTTCCTAAGTAAATAGCTAGCTGTATGGGTTCAGAAAAACATGTAGGAGTCATTTAAGCATTGAACACTGCAGAATTGTCTTCAGTAGTTTGAGTTCATTATCTATGATAATTCCATTTAAAGAAAATGAAATGATCATTTACTATACCTTAAGGTACTGAGGAAAATTTCTTATTTGAAGGAATTGATAATGGATTGTGAATATGCTAATCATGAAAATCCTAAATAGGGGAATTTCCTTTGAAATATATCCAGATGCTTTTTCCAATATTTCTAATCATATTATAGTGATATAATCACGTAATAGTATGCAAGTAACTTTTTGGTCACTAAATTTAGTTTTTAAGAGACAGTAATTTTAAGTACTTAAAATCATATTGAAATTATTTTAAGAAAAGAAACCAAAGGCTATTCTGAAAATACCTACTGATCTGAATTGATTTTTATCCTTAAAAGTCCTGTTAATTAAATATAATATATTTCTGACCATTTCAATTGCTATAAAGCAAAATAAATACCTGTATGGGTAATAAGGATATATTTTATCATTGATTAATCCATAGGTCTTGCCTTTTCGTTACATAGGTAAAACCCCAGTTCCAAGAGATTTTAAGACTCTCTGAAGAAAACATCGGTAAGTATGTCTATTATTACTTTAAAAAGCATTTGAGCCTTTTTATTCAGGAAAAATATTATATTCAGTTACTTTATTCAGTATCTGAAAATTATGTACATTAGGAAGAGTAATTGAAAGAGAAAGTGTAGCTCTCAGTCATCCCTCTGGCCCATGTTAGTTATCTTCCCCATGGGGTGAGTTCGTCCTTCTTCATTTTCATTTTAAATAACTACTTTGTGACCAAACTGGCCTAAGGCCAGGTTTCTCAGCCTAGGTGCTTAATCCTTAGAGTGTACCAAGGTGTGCTCAAAATACTTCATTTTAACAAAAAAAGAGCATTAATAAATAAGAGTGGAAGCCGGGCGCGGTGGCGCACGCCTTTAATCCCAGCACTTGGGAGCAGAAGCAGGCAGATTTCTGAGTTCGAGGCCATCCTGGTCTACAGAGTGAGTTCCAGGACAGCCAGGGCTACACAGAGAAACCCTGTCTCAAAAAATAAATAAATAAAATAAAATAAATAAATAAATAAAATGTTTTTTTAAAAAAAATAAGAGTGGAAATGTCATAAAATAACGGTGGAAAGTAATGAAGGTTATGGAAGGGTTTTTGTTGTTGTTGTTGTTGGGGTTTTTTTTGTTTTTTTTTTTTTTAAGATTTATTTATTCATTTTATGTATGTGAGTACACTGTCCTGTCTTCAGACACACCAGAAGAGGACATCTGATCCCATTACAGATGGTTGTGAGCCACCATGTGGTTGCTGGGAATTGAACTCAGGACCTCTGGAAGAGCAGTCTGTGCTCTTAACCACTGAATCATCTCTCCAGCCCCCGGAAGATTTTTTTTTTTTTTTTAATGAAACAGAAAATTTAAAGAAACTTTAGGTTTTTGTGATCAAACTTTGCATTGATTATTTTCACCCATCTGTCTTAGACAGTTCAGGTACAGCATCACTGTAGGCCGTCTTCCTACCCAGAAATGATTGACCCTTAGCTTGTGTTTTTCGTTCTAAGCAATTTTATAAAAAAAATAATGATATGTACAATTCCTTGATTGTCTAACACATAGACAATTCTTGTCAATATCTTACCTTATGTGATTTAGTGTCTATAAATTACATTGTGCCCTTAATAGTTGAGATGAATAATGCAGTGACATTGTACGTTTTATTTTTGTTTTTTGAAGAGCAGTGGTTTAAGACTACTTCAAACTTACTGTCTTTTGGGTTACTGCTGAAACATCCGTGACAAAGCACGTTGGAGAAAGGATACGCTTCACTTCTAGTGTGTTCATATAGAAGTCAGAAAGGACTCAAACAACACGTCCTGAGCAGATGAGCAGGACATGAAGATGTTCTTATATTCTCACATGCTTGCTCAGCCTGATTATCTTAAAGACAGCACCAGCAGAAGCACCACCGACCATCGCTGGCATCTCCATTGATCATTAATTAGAAATGTTTGGTGGAACTATGGAGACATTTCTTCAATGAGCTTGTTGATGACTGTATTGTGTAGTAACACAAACCAGCAGCCATAGTTAAAGTTGTATCTGAATGCTATGTGATGCTGAGTTGTACATCTGAGACTTAGTACAAAAATAAGTTTGAATGAGCTTGTAAGAATCAAATATGTGAAGTAATTGTTCAGAAGAAGATGATCATTAACCCCATTTTTAAAGTCAGTATTACTCCAGCCTCAGATTTAATTCTCTACTGCCACTGTTATGTTCAGCTAGCATCAGTATCCTCCCGAGAAAAGGTTACCTAGCTAATATGAAACCTGTTTGTTGTTGAAATCACATCCAGTTTTTAAATGTATCTTTCAAACTTAATTTCTTTATGTATGGCTCTGAAAATAAATTAACTATAAAATAGAGGTACAGTAACAACAACATCAAAATAAATTTAAGAACATAGAAACTAACCAATTAAAAACAAGTGTGTAGTAATCAGTAAATGAACTATTGGTGCTATAAATACTTTACCTCATTGTCCTGTCTGGAAGTTTTCACACTTTATCTTAATATTTGTAGACAACAACTCTTAGAGAGTGTTCATATGTCACAGACTCATGGTTGGAATCTCTTCCTTTTCCTTTCATTTATGCAGTCTAATTCCTCCTCCATGAACATTATCAGGGCACTGTCTGGCCAAAAACCTACAGTAGATACAGTAGGGGCCTCTGCAAACTAGAATCCCCAAGCTAAAGTGGGCTAACAAATGTATATATGGATGCTACTTTGAGTTAAGTGCCTTTATGTTTTACAAAATGCTACAACCTAAAAAGCATATAGGTTTATCAAGACCTGGCTGTGTGGGTGCTTGAGAGACTTTTTTTTTTTTTTTTTTTTGAGAGAGACTCTTAAAGTTCTTGGTTTTTTATTCTAGAAATAGGAGTCTAAGATCCCAGTTTGCTATTAAATTTCTTTTTCATCTATTAGAAGTGTGTGTGCTAATGCCACTTCAGAAGTATTAAGTTGTGGTAACAGCACAGAATGTGTCTTCACCAAAATGCTTCCCAAAAGAATCTTGTAAATAGTTGTACTTTTTAATACAATTGTGATTTTCACTTTTGTCTTTACACTTAAAGTATACTAGAACTTTTAAAAATATTTTAATAATTTTAGATTCCTCAGCAGGAAATGGGGTCCTTACTAAAGCTACTGTCCCCATTTATGCAACAGGAGTCCTCACATGTTACATTCAGGTAAGAGAAAGTCTTCCTTGCCAGTAAAGGTGATTTCTCCTTAGACAATACCTGATGTTTGCTTGCTGAGGTCAACCCAAAACCTCTACTTAGGTGAAAACGGTACTCAGAAGAAAACTAGAGCAAAAGTGTTACTCATTGTTTTCAGTAAATGTTTTGTAATGAGGAGCATATTTGAATGTCTCCAAATTAAGTATCAATTTAGCAAATAAATTTAACATTAGATTACATTTAATTAGCATAATTTCTTTGTGTTTCATGATGTTTTCCATAAATAAATAATAGTACATGTATCAGATGAACCAAATTAGAAAATATAGTAGAAACTTGTTTTTACCAAGGTGCCCTTTAGTAATGCTTTATTTTTCTTAATTACCTCTCTATTAAACTACCCCAAGACATAGCATTTTATAGCAGTCTTAAGCCACTGTGTTAGTTTATGATCTCACTCAAGCACAGGGCTTCTCTGACTTTGCTGGTCTTGCTGTGGTCATTCATGCTGCATCAGCTGGTGGAACTTTGGCCAGGGTGACTGAGCCTCCCCAGCCATGGGACTATGTCTTGGAGTAGTTTAATATAGAGAGGTAATTTAAGAAAAATAAAGTATTACTAAGGGCACCTTGGTAAAAACAAGTTTCTAAAGTTTACTTGACTTACATGTCCCAGTCATGGTCTAACGTTGAGGGAGACCAAGTAGAAATGAAGCAAGGATTGTGGAGAAGTCCTGCTTACAGGCTTGCCACCCGTGGCCTGTGCAGCCTCCCGCAGCCCAAGACCACCAGTTCAGGGACAGCACTGCCCATAGACATGCCTATAGGCGACCTGATGAGGTAGTTTTATCAATTGAGTTTCCCTCTTCCCAGATGACTCTAGCTGTTGTCAAGTTGACCAAAAACCAAACAAAAAAATTAAACAGCACAGTGGTTTAAAAAAAAAAAGATGGAATTCTATATCTCACCTTGATTTGATGTAGTCCAGTCTTCCTTCTGGACCTTCTGGTGTATCCAGAAACTGTTTGTCCTTGACTTGTGTCCTTTTTGGCTGTTCAACCTTAACTTACATATTTATTTCCTGGGAGAATATCAGATTCCTTTCCCTTATGCATTCCATTCAGATTAGTTTACCTCTGATCTAACAGGCTGGTTCATTTTTTAATAAAAATTATGAAAGTCATAATGATTCATTGAATAAGGCTTGAAAATGATACTGATTTATTTTCAATCACAATTTGAACAGTTTCTAGAGCACTGATGTATTTTAGCAACTGGAGTTTTCACCACTGGATATTGCAAACGTAATTCTTGGAACACAATTTGTTACATTAGAAAGGCAATTGTTTTGGTGGTCTGTATTAGCTGTGTATAGCCACCATTTATGGAAACTAAAATTGGTAATATAAATTTTAATAAAATATTTACCTTAAATCATGACCAAAAATGAAACTTTTTATAGTATGTAGATATATAATTTATATATCAGAGTCCTCTAAATAGTAAGGATACTGTCCTCGGTATTTAAGGCTGTTATCTAATGTAGTTAAAGAATTTTTTATGCTACTTTTTTTTTTATATAAATATAAATAATCATGGCTACTGGCTACTGTATTGAACAGCAAGACAAAATATGATAGTCTGACCTCATACCATTGTAATCATGGATAAATTTAATGATTAATATTTTAAGTGGGATCTATTGGCCTCATGTAGTGATCACTTTCTAATTAAAGATAGGTAATTATGACGTTTAGTTCTACTTAGTTGTTTTGGAATTCATTATCAGTATTTCTCCTCTGTAGGAAGAGGACCGAAAGCTGCTAGTTGGCTTCTTGGAAGATGTGATGACGCTGCTCTCACTATCACACGCCCCTCTTGACAGCCTGAAGGCTTCTTTTGTGGAACTTGGGTAAAAACAAAGTAGCTTATAGGTGGTTTTGCTTTTGTTTTTAAAAGCATATTAAAGAAAAAGATGTAAGACTCAGGAAACTGAGTCTCAAACGAGGAAGGGAAGCTCCTGAGTGATAGTAGTGGGCGGTCCCACCTAAGAGCTTAGGTGGAGATAACGGAGCACCCGTCCAGACGGAAGCAGGGCCGCCGTTTCCAGAAAGGGAGGAAAGGAGCTATTGCATGCTTTAGCAGCTAGAGAGAAAAATAGTATTAGGTACATGATCTTTTTTGTTTTAAGGTATATGTAGTTTTTCAAATGGATTTATATAATGAAGAAAAGATTAAGCTTAATCACCTATTTTTCTTAAGAATTAACATTTTACATTTTGAGTTGGTTTGGATTTTACTTATTTGATTATTCTTAAATATTTTTGTAGTCAATGTGTTGTGAGTTTTTAAGGAGAAAAGTGGTACAGATTAGTACTTACTTTGACTCTAGTAGAAAAATATGATCAAGTACAGATTTTTAAAAATGGTTTTCCAGAAGTGAAAAACGAGCCATAATTGAAAGCTACTATCCTGGACTCCTTACTCAGTTCCCTGTGATGTGATTGGTCTGTCCAATCATAAGTCATAGTTACTGGGTACTTACAGCTCAGTCATTCTTCCTCTGCGGTACTAGAAATTAAATCTGGACCCTTATACATGCCAGACAAATGCTCTCCCACAGAGCCTCTTTTATTGTACTTTTGTCATTTGTTGTGAACAGAGTCTCACTGAGCTGCCCTCGCTGGCCCTGACTGGAGTTCATGCTGTAGCTCCTGCAGCACGTGAACCGGCAATCTTCCTGCCTACCCTTACCATCAGCTGCGGGGCAGGCCGAGCACTAGATGCGCTCACTAATAGCACCGTCTTGTATTTGAACGGGCTTTACACTACAACCATGTGACAAAGCAGGCTTCTATAGACCGTGGCTGCACGGTGGAACTAGCCTAGAGCTTGCTGTCCTTTGACTTCTACCTCCTATGTTCTGTGTATAGAATGTCCTACCATTCCTGTTTTTATTTGTAATTTTAGTTTTCATGCTATTAAACTGTTTAGAATTTTTGTCACAATTATAAATGTTTAGAGAAGTACAATTCTGAATATGGTTTATACTTACATAAAGTTACTTTTTTCGTGGGATCATAGCTGTGAGATAATAAATGTACATTTCATTGATATGTTCTGCCAGTGTTTTATCATTAATATGCATATGTGTAATAAATATATATACACAGAGAGAGTGATTTTTCAATGCAGCAGTTAGACATTTGACTTAGATCTTAATGTTCTCATTTTCCTCCCACAGTGCAAACCCGGCCTATCACGAGCTGTTGCTGACTGTTTTGTGGTATGGCGTTGTCCACACCTCTGCCCTGGTCAGGTGTACTGCTGCTCGGATGTTTGAGGTATTCCTTACGTTCACTTTTCCTGCTTCTATTTGTGATTTCATCTGGAAAAGAAAAAGGGTTCTTTTAAGTTTTAAATACCATGTATATGTGTGTACATATTTATTTATAGATTTGTGACATTAAATAGTATCTAGTTGTGCACTGTGTGATGGGGCAGAACTTTAGCTTTGGTAAATTGAAGAATGTTTTCTAGCCTTATTGGTTCTTTTAAATGTTGTTCTTGGTTTCATTTCTCCTTTAAACCTTTTGAATTCCATCTTATTAAATGTTTCTGACTATCCTTTCCTATTTACCGAAGTAAATAACTTCTCAAGCTAAAATAACATAGAGTATTGCTTAAGTTGTAGTATTCTTTATTAGTATTAAATACAGTTACTTGCAGTTATAGTATTTCTTCACATCATATCTGGAATAGGATCCCAAGTCACTGAGCTTACAAGGCAAGAAATTGCTCTGTAGTGAACCTAGATTTTATTAGCTTACTATCTTTCTAATATGACATGATAACTAAGAACACCTTTCAATTTATACATTAGATAGCACATTATATCATAGACATATGTTCTTATTTTTAGATCTTAAAGTCCTTAATTGGTTTAGTTTGATGCTATTGAGTTTTACCATAGAACCAGGCTACCTGGGTTCAGTTTCCATCTCATCTACCAACTTGTTATTTACTAGGACAGAGTTTAACTTGTCTATACATTAGTTTCCTCATCTACAAAAGGAAGATAATGATTAAACATTCTACTCAAATGCTTTTGTTAATACTCTATGAGTTAGTAAAGCCCTTAAAATGATGTCAAGCATATGAGCTGTTATAAATTTTGGTTGAGATGTCACTGTTTTTCTAATTTGTGCTATTTACAAAATAATAAAACTGTATAAGGAATGTATAAACTAAGATTATCCCTTTATGCCTTTGATTCTATTTTTAATTTTTTCTTCACACGCTATACTTTGGTAATATTCTTCCCCGTCCCCAGCTCCTTCAAGTCTTCATCACCTCTTACATATCCAACTTCAAGTTCTTTATGTCTCTCTCAAAAAACAGTTTTTTTTTTTTAAAAGCCAACAAAAAAACTTAAAATCAAATAAGCTTCAAAAAAAAGAGAGAGAGAGTGAAGGAAAGGAAGAAAATCAATAGGACAAGAAAAACACCAAAACAAAATAGAACAAAGCAAAAAGAGCTCAAAAAACAGTGAAGAGTCTGTTTTGTGTTGACCAGCTACTACTCCTGGGCGTGAGCCCGCCCTGGAGTGTGGTTGATATACACCTAGTGACACTCCACTGGGAACAAACTGATTTGTCCCTCTCTCAGCCAGGTAGCAATTGCATATAGCTTCTTTTTTTTTTTTTTTTTGGTTTTTCGAGACAGGGTTTCTCTGTGTAGTCCTGGCTGTCCTGGAACTCACTCTGTAGACCAGACTGAACTCAGAAATCCGCCTGCTTCTGCCTCCCAAGTGCTGGGATTAAAGGCATGCGCCACCAACGCCCAGCCCAAATGTGTCCTTTCAAAAGCCGTCATTAATACACTCTTTGCAGTTATACTCTAAGACCTAAAAACTTCCTTCTTTCTCTTGATTCCTAGTTTCTAAAAGGTATGTGTATTTGAAGCATTTCAAATAAGTAAAAGTAGCTTCCCCCATTTCACATTTGGTTTTACTTGTGTATCTGCCTCAAATGCCCTGGGTTCTGGGTTCTGTCCCAGGAACCTGAGATGAGATGTACTGCTGCACAACTCAGGCAAATAGATCAAAAGTTTATGGTCATCCTCTGATGCAAGAGAGCTCGACGCTAGCCAGGGCTACCTGAGAGCTTCCCTCAAAAGGAAAGCAACAGGACTAAGTAATAGATAGAAGTGAGAATTGGATAGGCTAGGAACTTAATTTGAAATACTTTCTGAAATTTAACACAAACTCAGCTTTGTTTTTAGATTAGCAGGACACGGAGAAACCCAGTGGGATTATGGTGTTCCTGGTGCTAAACAAGATAGCATGTCTGACTTTTTGAAGTAGAAAATAATTGTAGTTCTTTTCTGGGGAAACACAGTGACTTTCATGTTAAGTGACCTTCTAGACTGACAAATTCCATAAAAACACATCACATGACTATTAATCGTGAGGTAATTGAACTATATCATTAGACTTTAACTCAAAGAAAGGACCAACATAAATTAAGACAGATAAGAATGAGTCAGTCTGTTGTCTGGTTTTACTTTCGAGTCTAAAACCCTGCACTTCATTTCTACACGTCTGAGATTTTCATCTGCTAAAACTTTGATATAATGTTTTGTATTTGCCTCACCAGACATAAAGATCAAATGGTACAGTATGTAAAATAGGTAGTAATTCTTAACTCTTAAATTTATTGACTAATTTTCTAGTTGTTTTTTAAATTACCTTAAGAATCCTAGAACTGAGAAATTAACTTGTCCTCTAAATTATCCCCTTTGAAATGATGAATTCAAGATACCAGGCATCAAGATAGCCCTTGCCAATTCAAACTTAAACTGTCTTATGATGCAAAGAATTTGAACTCCTTGTCCTATTTCTTCCTACCTGAACTTACTATCACTCATATAATAACAGTATCTTTTGTTATTTTACTCCTGCCTAATTAACATAGGCATTTAGTAAATTGTTTCAGAATGCTGAAATCAGTTCTGGAATGAATGGGTTGATAAATGGTAATGGATTATTGCAGAATTAAATTCTTCCATAAAAAAAAAGAAAAATATTAAGAACAATTAATGTCTTCACATAATGTTAACATGTATCTCATATTTTATAAGAATGTCGCACATTTCACCAGACTGGGACAAGTATTGTACTGAAAGTCATGGTAGCTCTCTGTTCTCTTAAGCGCTACAACTAATGAACAGATTGATTAGTATTTAGTAGTTAGATGTGCTTACACCTGAATCTGGGGAGCAACGTCAGTAAATCTTTAAAAAACAAAATGTGCACTTACTACTCTCTGTTTTAAAAAATTAGCATCGTTTCATAACAGAGTATTTTAATCTGTTAGAGAGATTCTTTTGTTCATAGTATTACTTTAAAAATTTAGTAAGCTTTCGAAAATTTAAGAAAAAGTCTTTTAGAAGTAAAATACCAATGTAATTAAATGACTCTTTTAAAATCCAATTAATATTGGATTTAAACATTCTATGATGTATTCTGTTGTGGAATAGTTCTGCTTGCAAATAAACATCTCATTTTAGTTAGGTGAGAATTCAGCATTCATGTAAGGTCAAGATTCGTAATTTATCTAAGGCTCCATGGCTAATAGTGGGAGAGAGCTGGAATTCGAACCCAAAGCTAATGTCTAGGTGGAACACTCCAGACCATATTGCTGCAGTGTATGTGTGCAGCTCAGATGACACGGCTGTGTGCGGGCAGGCTGTGTGCGGGCAGGCTGGGAGGGTTTCTATGGAGTCTTTAATGTGCTCACTGCGGAACAATCAAAAGCAGTTTAGTGATGGCTGCAAGCCATTTAAGTTTGCTTTCAAAAATGTCTGTTTGTATTTTATTGATCATAATAAAATCGTACTCAGTTGACTTTTAAAAATTTTAACAAACTAGTTATTAGTAATACAATTATGTGTCTCCATTTTAGTTTTTTTTTTTTTTTTTTTTTTTTTTTTAAGAGCTGGGTGTAGTGGTGCATGCCTTTAATCTCAACAAGAGGGAAGCAGAGACAAAGGGATCTCTGTAGTTCAAGGCCAGCCTGGTGTACATAGTGAGTTCCAGGACAGCCAGGGCTACATAGTGAGACCCTGTCTCAATAAAACCAAAAAGGGAGAAAAAGGAAATTCTCCCTATATTGTATTTTAATTGAAGATAAAAATTGAATATAGTCTTTGACCTAAAGAACAAACTGCCATCCAATTGGTGACAAGCTCCTTTGTAGACTGCTAGGCAATTGAAGCTTTCTTTCCTCCTAAGCCTTCTGTGCTTTGGTAAGCACTCTAGTAGCAATATTCGCTTAGCTTCTAATTTTGGTTTTGCCTTTGTGTTTTCTCTCTTTCTCTTGGTTGTCCTCTCTCCTTCCCGTGGCACACTGTTTGCTTTCCATGCACCACCTGTGAATACCCCCTGTGCTGACCAATCAGCTGTTGGTGAAGGGGGTGAATGAGACTCTGGTAGCTCAGAGGGTTGTTCCTGCTCTCATTACTCTCTCCAGTGACCCTGAAATGTAAGTGTTGTCCCTGCCTTCCATGTCCAGCATTCCTTTCCAAATGTGCCTGGTGAGAAATAACCATCATGCTGTCAATGGTCACTTGAAAATAGTAACATTGGGTTATATGCCTGTTAGATTTTAAACTTTATCATGTTGCTGTTAGTACATTCATTGTTGAGGTTGTTTTTTAAAGTCAATCTCACAATAAGCCTAACTTAGAGGCTGTATAATAGAGAAAAAAAGCATTAGCACAAATAGTCAATAAACACTTTCACAACCAAAACATGCTGATGGCCTATTTCTTCAAGCCAGGAAAGGATGCTCTGCTAATCTCACTAACAGGTTGTTACCAGTGAGTGTAGTGGCATGAACCAAAGGCTTAACATTTTAATGTCCCATGTGGACGACTAAAGCAAGGAAGGCCAGTGAGTCTGCCTGCCCATCCTCAGTCACAGCTAACCCAGTTCTCATTCCAGTTTACCAAACCATTTTTTATTGCATGTTGACTGGTTTACAGCTGACTCTTCGAGGCATGAGTGAAGCATTAGTTGACAAGCGGGTTGCTCCGGCCCTTGTTACCTTGTCCGGTGATCCTGAATTGTGAGTTCACAGACTGTGACCCTGAGTTATCCTGCCTGTCTTATTGAGCATTCTTCTTGGTCTGCTCTTTAAAAGTTTAACTGTCATTGCTAGAGACTAATGTGGGATTTCTACCTTGTGCTTATTTTGATACATATGTTAATGATGATCCTATTGTCTTTCAAGGAAGTCTCAGTCTCTTTCCTTTTTGATTTCTAACAGCTCTGTCAGGATTGCTACAATCCCAGCGTTTGGCACTATTATGGAAACAGTTATTCAGAGAGAGGTAGGAAATAGACATTTGTTTAAACTTTGTGCCAGTGGTGATGACAGATTTCTGATGACATACCCGAAGGTGGGGTCAGGGAGCAGCTTAACTTTTATGGCCTTTCTTAATTAATTACTCAGCAGATATTTAAAAGTACCGTAGTTTAGACTAATTGTTTGTTACATAAAAAAAAAAAAAAATTGTCCCATTTCTGTATTTGGACTTCTCAATGAAAAAATTAACTTTAGCCTAGCCGAATATAAGCCAACCTGCATACATTCTTTTTTTTTTTCCTCCCTTTTTAGATAAAATCTCACTAAATAGCCATGCCTTGTCTGATACTCCCTATGTAGTCCAGACTAGCCTTGAACTCACAGAAATCTGCCTGCTTCTGCCTTCCAAGAGCTGGGATTAATGATGTACACCATCATACCCAGCGTATGTATTTTATTGCTAGTTTGAAGAATATTTTGTCATAAAACATTAGGAAAACAAAGCTATCTCCTTTTTTTCAGATGAAGTAGAGGAGGGACCTGTATCCTAATAACTGTCATAGATGCTACCTTATAAAATCCTCTAATATGTTATGTAGATTGATTTCCCTGCTTCAGGTGTTTAAGAAGTTTTTTTCTCCGTAAAGATTATCTTGATTCTAAAACTGTGGTTTCATTTCAAGGTTTTTACGTTCTATGCCTAACTGCACGTTACATATAACAAACTTCTCAAGGTACTAGGAAGGTGGTTAGGAGCATTTACTACTCTAGTAAAAGACCTGGGTTTGGGTCCCAGCACCCATATGGAGGCTCACAACCATCCATAACCAGTTTCAGGGAAATAAGATGCCCTCTTGTGGCCTCTCCAGGCACCAGATGCACACATAGTATACATATATACATGCACACATGCAGAACACTCATACACATAAAATAAAAATTCTTAAACACTTAACCAAGATGAATTTCAGAGGTGTTTTGCTTTTTGTCATACTGGGCATATATTTAATACAAATGAAAAAAAATCTTGTGGATTAGAAAATAAGTGATTTGTGGACATATTATTCACCAAAATAAGAAATTCAATGAAATTTCATTTTTTAAAGATTCTTAAGCCGGGCAGTGGCGCACGCCTTTAATCCCAGCACTTGGGAGGCAGAGGCAAGTAGATTTCTGAGTTCGAGGCCAGCCTGGTCTACAGACTGAGTTCTAGGACAGCCAGGGCTACACAGAGAAGCTCTGTCTCAGGAAAAAAGCGAAAAAAAAAAAAATTCTTACAATAAAAACTAAATTTTTAGTTATAGAAAGAATATTTTCCTCCTTTTTTGCTCTCTACTTATTTCACTGACAAAGCAACAGAAAAAAAAGAGCACATCTTTCTGCAGTGCTTGCAGTCTTGCTAGAATTTCAACATGGTCTTAAATCCTAAAAATACAATGTCTTAGGGAACTGTGAGTAAGATGTAAGTCAGCCATGACTCACTGCTTTCAGGGGTGGGTAGCTGGCACCTACTCTGTGATTCAGGACTATACCTTAGATACCAACTTTTCCTTACGTAGTTGGGGGTTTTTTCATTTGTTTTTAATTTTTTGTCAGATGTGTTTGCTTGTTAACCTAAATTAAGAATTACTGCACAGACAGAAAGTGAGATCTTTTCTGAATAAGAAAGCTTCACGACAGTGGTTTTGCAGTGTGAATCCACTACCATAGGCCATCTTTAATCTGTCTGTTGCTCACTCTAACAGCATACTCCATTTTAATATTGTATTTCTGATTTCAAGTTGCTAGAAAGAGTGAAGATGCAGTTGGCTTCATTCCTGGAAGACCCTCAGTACCAAGACCAGCATTCTTTGCATACAGAGGTCATCAGAACATTTGGCAGAGTCGGGCCTAATGCAGAACCCCGGTTCCGAGATGAGTGTAAGTGACCTTTCTACCTGTTCTGCATTGTTCCCTCACACCAGGAGCCTGTCTGAGTGCCAAAGCCTTGCTGCTCTTTGTTTCTTGCATTCTAAAAACCATCCTGGAATTGATCCCTGTTGTGTTCCTAAATACCACCTATAAAACACCGAGTAGCTCTCCACCTGTAGTTGCTTAAGAGACTTTCTTAATCAAAATTTTATGGATGCTTTTGTGCTTCTAGTCACTAATCACATTCTCACTTAACCCTCTTGGCATGCTGCCGTCCTGATATTAGATCTACATAATGATATGCTAACTTGTTTTCTCTAGTTTCTACTTTGTCTCCTTTCTAGCAGCCCACATCCTTTACAGCAGTTTCTTGGATGACATCAAACCCACCCAAGCATGTTTGCTATCACTGTGATACTTTATGGTCCTATTAGTTTTAGGAATTTGATGTTCTTTCTAGAGGATCATAGGACTGGCCACTTAAATCACTGTGGTTTCTACTATAAAAGTGCATTCTCTAATAGACAGTTTATTATATAGCCAGACTGATAGTCTTTTTTTTTTTTAACAAGTTTTAAGATCAGAATGATCAACAAAATGTATTAAGTTATTTGGACTACGGGGTCCAAAACATTCGTGAGGGCATGGGAACTTAATAATACAATTTTTGAGAGTCTCTGCTCATTAGGTGAGTGTACTTATAATTGATTAGCCAACCAACAAAAAAAGATTGCCCTTCTAGTTATGAGCATGGACAGTCCCTGTGTCACAGCGCCACATTTACATGAGGTCCTAGAGCTCTGAAGGTGGGTTGACATTGAGACGGTGGCTCCTTTGAGGGAGAGAGAATAGCTCCTGGCTCCTAGATTAAGGAAGATGCTAAGTAATAATGGGGTTTTGGCTTATGCCGTGTTGTTGAATTTGGTTGCAAGTAGAGCATTATGTAACCTGTTTATGTATACCCACAAGGGAGATTTGGAAGAAGAAACCATCTGGATCACCGTGAGCATGATGTAGAGCCAGTTGTTTTCATAGATTCATGGAGGCTTTATCCTTTGTAATTCCAGGCTGACAGTTATTTCTCACAGCAAACACTATCTGTATTTCAATGTCTCTTTTTAGAATTTTTAAGAACTATAAAAAGTAGACCTAATATGTAATAGTTTTATTCAAGCAATAAATGCCTGCCTATTAAATATGTAAAAATTGTATAATAGAAAACAAAATAAAAAAAGAATAAAATAATAAAAAAAAAGAAAACAAAATAAAAATTTCTTCTCCCAGTAGTCCCAAAAGAACAGTTAAAGGTATATTTAAGAAAACTTTAGTTGAATCGATCTAGTTAACTGTTTTGTCTAGGATTACAATACAGGTTTCAATCCCCAGCTTTAGATTCTCTTTTTCTAGGTTTACTTCAGGCCCAAGTGCATATAAATAAATCTATATCTACCTGTCTGTCTATCTATCTATCTATCTAACTATCTCTTTGTTTTGGCTGTTGTATCTGTCTGCCTCAAGATCTTATTTAAGAGTCTACTAAAATCTAAATTTAAATTCTGTGTATTTATCTTTATTTTATTTGCTATTTTAAATCTTTACTTAATCAGACTTGAATAAAAGACTCTTTAGATGTTGTATCTTATTTTTCTTTTTCATTGAAGATGAGTTTTAGAATTATTCCCACCCAGGTTATATGTGTTATACTGTGTTCCTAAACATGTTTCCTTATGACAAGATTACCACTGCTGTGTGTCTTGGTTTATTTGTTTATCATTTTTTCCAAATGGGAGATTGGGAAGTGAGGTGAGATCACCTGTCCTCAGAACTAACTGGACAGTTGTATAACCACTGAAATGACAAATCACTTACTTGGAAAAGCATACGTTCTTGCCTATAAGAAAAAGCATAATTATACATTGTAAAGTATGAGGGTTGTGTTTATATGATTGTGATAAAATTTAACAATTTCTTTTTTTCCCTTTTCAGTTGTTATACCACATTTACATAAATTAGCCTTGGTGAACAACTTACAAATTGTGGATTCGAAAAGACTGGACATTGCGACCCATCTTTTTGAAGCCTACAGTGCACTATCCTGTTGTTGTATCCTTGCTGTGCTGAACTCTATTTGTTGATGTAACCCACTCTATACCAGTGAAAACCCACAGAAAACCCAGCTGTAAAAATTGAATGGACTTTTTTGGAAGTTTTGGTTCAACTTTGTCACATCTGATTTACTCTACCCATCTCATAATTTCTAAAAGTAGTTTTTAATCCTCTGTTTATGGTCTATAAAAATTATAAAGCCCTGATGAGTTTCCTGCCCCGAGCTTTACTATACAGTGAACAATACATGCAAGGCAGAATGAATCTAGGCTTTCATGATCTGCTATTGGATTTTTCAATGAAAATTTAACTTAGCCAGTGAAATACTATGAATTTCCCTTAGAGAAATGTTACTCTCTGGAGACGTTCAGGGGCAACATGGTAGTCATCTCTAGTAACCGAACTGGGAGAAAAACAGTGGTCCATATCAACCACTAGATTATAAATGATTAAACCAATACTTACAGACTGTAGTGACAACTTCTGCTTTCCACAGTTAAAAGCAAGACTGAACTGGAACAAAGAGCTTTGTCTGTCCTGTTGAACATTCTCTCTCTGCTATGTTTAGTAAAGTAAAACTAGGAAGGAAGTGAAGATGGGCCAAGTGAACTCTAGCCTCTGGCTCTCAATAAAAGACAGGAGAGTTCAAGAAAAGGAAGTAAGGGATTAGAAAGGGGGGAAAGCTGAACAGAACCACGAAAGCACATTCTAGGCAAGAAATTAGAGAATTATCACAGAAAGAACAAAGAAAGAAAGATTAAACTTCCTAGTGATTCATAGAGAAAAGCAGGTGCCAGGGAGAGTTTCAGAATACTGTGGGTCTGTGCTGTATGCCAGGTCACAGTCCTCACCAGAGGGAACAGGTCATTTGAAACAAGATAAAGATGTTCTAGAGTGCCACACACACTTACTACTGCTGGAATATTTTTAACTCCAGTGTAACCATAGAGGGTTGCTTTTGTTCAGTCTGTGGGACTGTTAAAACTCAGGAAGCAGGGCCCACTGCTGAGTTATTCCCTTATTGTGAGGACTGATTACAAATAGTCTACTTATGTGGACGCCGTCCACCATTCTTCTTATAATGTAGATCACACAGTAAGCAGAAGTCTAATATTTTAGTTTGATAACTAAAGTCCATGTCCTTGATAAGTTTTGTTCCACTAAAAGCAGAAGTCACTGTCATTCCTGATTCATCTTGCTAGATTTTCAACTTAGAGCCGATAGAGGAAGCAGATGAGGAACTACTGTTGTGAGTTGGCAAGTAGGAATCTTCTATGAAGAAGTGAGAGAGATATGATGGTGCGAGAATTAGTAGCTCCACTGTGGAAGGATTCATTACAAGTTAGGCAAAACCTCATGTAAATCTAAGTAGCTAATAGAGAGTTTATAAAGGAGTGTGCCTCAGGAAAGGGAATCGGGTCAGGACAACGTTAGCTGTATAAAACAGAGTTTCTAAATAAGAAAAGCAGTCCTTTCTGAAGAACATAGAAGTTTATACAGAAAAACTATCGCCGGGCGGTGGTGGTGCACGCCTTTAATCCCAGCACTTGGGAGGCAGAGGCAGGCGGATTTCTGAGTTCGAGGCCAGCCTGGTCTACAGAGTGAGTTCCAGGATGGCCAGGGCTACACAGAGAAACCCTATCTCGAAAAACCAAAAAAAAAAAAAAAAAAAGAAAAAGAAAAAAAAAAAAGAAAAACTATCAAGTGTGTAAATATGTATAAACTATTGCTGGGTTAATAAATAAAAAGTCCCTTGCCAGGACAAGAATGGGAAGAAGAGGCATTTTAGAGTAGCCCCCATGTAGTCAAACACCGAGTTTGTTGTGCATTACTCCAACCTTACTTGGCTTCAAGAGTATAGTCACGAATAAAGTCTCATTGCCCAAAGCTGATTAGAACATAGCTTCCTTGCATAACTGACATAGGAAAGTTACAGGTAGCATTAGGCATGAATCAAAATGTCATGACATGCATTAAAAAATGTTTAAGCTAGAGAGTAGATGGCTGAGGGGTGATGAGAAAATTTGACAAGGTGTGTATGGCATGGAGAGATTAATGAATGCAAGTTGGTTCATGGAGGCCAGTGGTTCATGTTGGGTGGCAAGTATTTTAGAAGGAGTTATGGAGAAGGAAGGTCTTATACTGTGTATATAGGGAGAGAGACGGGTTTTGTTTAAAAAGAAACTTTATTACAGAGCTATCCAAAATGCAAGAGCATGTCTTATGAATGTCTGAATGTCTTCTCAGCAGTCAGAGGTGTTTGATCATTTACCACTGAGATAGAATCTTTTAATATCAGACAGGACTGAATGATACGCACATTTACAGTCCTTGAAAGTTTGATTTTATGAGGAAAAGATAGGGCCAATAAGCAAGTAGAAAGGATAACCCCTATTTTCTGTAAGTATGGCCATCTTGAGCCTCCATGCCTGTGTTTCAGTATTTCACTTTCTACTAATCCAAAGGTCACCCACTTAACATCTTGGAGGTACTTTTCCAGTATCTAGGAAACAAGTCTGTACAATAAATAAAGCTACAGCCCTAGGTATCATGTATATATTTAAATTGTGTGTGCCAGTGCAGGCGTGTGCACAGTGACACAGCACATGTGCATGTGGAGGTCAAAAGACAACTTTTCAGAGCAGGTTCTCTCCTCCCTTTACACTGGTGTCAGGGATAGAATTTATGAGTCATGCTTTCATTAGAGGAGCTTTGTTTATGAGCCTCATGGTATTTTCAAAGAAGTAGGAATATATTACATCCCTTTTTTTCTTAATGAAGTTCATTATAATTTTTTAAAATTAAGCTAGTTTCATACACACAGTGGTACACACAGATACACGTCATGAAACTACTTCTGTGTGTGCAAGTGCATGTGTTCATCGTGTGAAGGCCAGAGGTCAGATCACGTGGTGTTCCTCGGAAACTGTCCTCCTTATTTATGAAAACTGTGTCTCTCACAGGTTTCCTCCTGCCTCTGCCTCTCGGGTGCCAGGAGTGCAGGTCCCCAAGCTTGTGCAGAAGCACTTTATCAGCTAAGCCTTTTTCCTACCCCACTGGAAAGGTTTTCTTATCTTTCATATTTAGAATGTATTTAATTTAACATTAGAGTATATGACTGGATGCTCACCATCATTATTTTATTTATATTGTATCTAATTAAGTTATGGAATGTTAGAGTAACAGATAACACCAAAATAAGTAGAAGTGTGAGAATACACTTAGATGAGTGTTAGTATCAACTTTCCCCACAAAGGTACTGTCTGTGAAGGAAGTCTGACACCTGCATGTTTGCTCTGCCTAAGCACTATCTAAAAAGCCTCTTTTTCTATATGATCTCTGTTGGCTGAGGTTTTTGGTTGCTTGGTTTGGGTTTTTTTTTTAGGTTTTTTTCTTTTTTTTCCCTTTTTCTTAACTATCTTCCCTCAGTCATTTCAGAAGATTTAATGGTAAATCACTTTTTACCGGGCCTCAGATGTTTACGGACGGACATGGAACATCTGTCTCCAGAACATGAGGTAAGTGCCAGTGACTAGCAGCACCAAGTTTATGGGATTTAGCATCTTTCTTTATACATCTTTCTTTATCTCTTCTCCCTGGGTAAGGCCAGATTGTGACAGCCATGCTTAGCACTGTTTAAGTCTAGCCTGACATTATCTTTGAGCCTCTACAACTCTCTAAAGTAAGGACAGCGCACTCTTCTTCACTGGTACAAGGAGGCTTTGATACGGAAATGTCTGTGGGATATTTACTTCAGTTCTGTCCACTCCACTCCTTTCCTATCACGTGTGTCTAGCTCCTCCGTTCCATTTCTCCCCAGCACTCTGTGCCCGTCACGCTCTCGGCACATAAACCTACTTGCATGCCAGAGCCTTGGCCCAGTCTCTTCCTGGGGTCCCTAACACTTCATCCCCTTCAGGTTTTTACACTTGTTTAGACTGTGCTTTATAGTATTTGATAATGTTAATTTTATTTCACTAAAGTAAGTGACTTTTCTAATCAGGTGATTTTAAGTTCCATGATAAAAGAATGTGAACAAAAAGTAGAAAACAAGACTGTCCAAGAGCCTCCAGGGTAAGACATTTATTCTTTTTTAAGGCTTCTTATCAACCTCAATTTCTCTTTCTAAATTTGCTATATGGGTATAATGTTTCATATTATTTTATAATTACTTCTTTGGAAGACAAGAAAATTATTCAAGCCGGCTGTAGTGGCACACACCTTTAATCCCAGCAGAAGCAGGCAGATCTTTGTGAGTTCAAGGCCAATGGTATGCATAATGAATTCCAAGACAGTCAGGGCTACATAGTAAGCACCAGTCTCAAAAAACACAAATAAGTAAAAGGAAATTATTCTTTTTGAAAGAAGAAAAAGTCAGCCTTTTCTCAAGTATTGAATGAAATCGTAAGAACCAAAAATGAGAGAATCGGTGACTTCTTTAAGATTCAGATCTCTAGCCAATGCTTTATACCTACCCTCTAAATATTCTGATGAAGCCTGAGGGATGGTGTATGTGCAAGGGAGTGTATGTTTTCTGACTTACTTATGCAATGTCACACAAGTGAAGATTCAAGGGCAACTTTCAGGAGGCAGTACTCTTTCTACCATTCAGATTCTGAGGATTGAACTTGGATTGTCAGACTTGATGACAAATGTTTTCCTTGCTGAGTCATTTTTCCAGTCCCCAGCCTAGAATCTTTATGTTTGAAGGCTTCCAGAGACATTGCTGGAATTGTGCTACTGGATTGAGCCTTACCAGTCAAATAAATAGTACCTATAAATTTATGATGGGAGTTTTCAGATGTGGGAGTGTTCTAGCAAAGCTAGATAGAATTCAAAGAGTCAATTGGGTTTCAAGTTAGAATGTGAATGCAGATGTCTAACAGTAATAGTGAACATTCAAAAAGGGAAATAATTTACCTATGTGTTACATATACTATTATTTTCAATGAAGAATTAAGATTTGGGGGGGCAACTAATAGTAAATAAAATTCAAACATATTTCCCTTAAGGCTGACTACAGAAGTGTTTCATCCAGGTAGTCATAAGTTCTTACACATACAAATAAGCATATAGTGTGTGTGTGCAAACACACACACACACACAGAGCTCATGCTCCTTCCAAAGCCAGGACACATACACGTCTCTTGCCTCAGTAAAATATTGGGAAGTTTTCCTCACCTTCCATGATTAAAGAAAGAGCTTCCCCACACACTCCAGTGTCTTATCTATGGTTCTGCCTCCTGTGTGTTGGGATTGCTAGTGTTCACCACCATGTCCATTTAAAACATAAATTCATTCTAAAATTAGGCAAGTTGAGCACTTGTAACTTGCCACACATTGCTCTTGATTTATTCACACACATTTCCTTACTTAATCCTCAGAACATTTTACAGTAGAAACTGCAAACTCTGTTCTATACACAAGGAAACTGAATCTAAAGTAAGATCTAAACGTCTTGATCAAAACCACAAGGCAGTAAGCTGGGTTTCCTGTCTATTGCAGGACGTTTGTCAGGGCACTGAAAATTGTGCCTGATCAGGGTTCTCTTCCTGTTTAGCCGTGTGGTCAATAAGCAGTCTTCAGCAGTCATTCAGATTGTGTTCACTCCCTGCACACTAGGCTGTTGGAGAAAAGAAGTGACTTTATAATCTATTCATTGAAATTAGTATAATAACTGGCTGCTCAGAACACGCACACACACACAAAAAGAAATAGGATTGTTATCGGCACAGTGCAAACCTCCCTGTGATTTAGTTTAGTCATTTGAGAAATCAGTAATATCTATGTTCCAGACTTACTGTAAGAATTGAAGGAAGTGATAGAGTTAAAAGAACAACTGCACAAGGTGAGGAGGGTAGCTCAGTCAGCAACTGCTTGCCATGCTAGCTTTACAGGCAAACCTCAGTCCCCAGAACCAGTTTTGAGATTTGGGTGTATGTGTGTGGGGTGTGTGTGATTTGTTTTTTTGTGTTGTTGTTGTTGTTGTTGTTGTTATTGGTTGGTTGGTTTTGGAATGTAGTGGTATTTCTTATAATTCTAGCTCCAAGGTAGCAGAGACTTTGTTTGTCCAACCTAGCCAATAATTCCAAGCCAATAAGAGATGTCTCAGGTGGGGTGGAGTGGTGGATGGCTCCTGAGGAACAAAGCATGCAGGCCAAAGGATAACCATTAAACTGCTGACATTTGTAGACTGCTATAATGTGCTTCACACTATACTAAGCACTGTGCACTACTCCCAACAGGCCCCAT
Source organism: Mastomys natalensis (assembly GCA_021653895.1). NCBI lineage: Eukaryota > Metazoa > Chordata > Mammalia > Rodentia > Muridae > Mastomys > Mastomys natalensis. The sequence continues at coordinate 672,653 of JAJTUV010001342.1, forward strand.
TGTATAGGTAAACAACTTCCTCATGGCCTCATAGCTAGAAAGCAAAGTCTGGCAAACCCTGCTCTATGTATGGTCTTAACTGCTGCTGCTGCTGCTTTTCATGTAAAAGAGCAAATCTAAAATAATACATAAAAATTCCTCATCACAAATCTTCCTTACCTTTGTGTGACTTAATGATGAAATGTCACTAACAAATGAAAAACTAGAGAGTCCCCAAGATGGCTCAGTAGGTTAAGGTGCCTACTACCATGATTGATGACCCATGTGGTGGAAAGAAAGAACCACGAGTTGTCCTCTGACCTCCACACATGTGCCTTGTCTTACGTTTTTAATGCTTTACATTCATTTTAAATTTTCTTTTCTAGCTCAATGTCAATTGCTGCAAGTTTAGTGAGTGAAGACACAAAGACCAAGTTTTTGAACAAAATGGGCCAGTTGACAACATCAGGTGCCATGCTGGCCAATGTGTTTCAGAGAAAGAAGTAGGGGCGGGGCAGCCCGGTGAGCACTGAGATGGACCTCAAGGGGACTGCTCCTTGTACTTGAAGCGCTTACCTTTTATTTCCTGACTTTATGTTCTTGTGTTATAATTTTATCCTAACCTCCAAAGATATTTGCACTGCTTTCAATTATTGCTGTGTATCTGTTGGTTTGGGAATTATAACTGTGGTAATAGAAACTTGATTTAATGATCTGTACCAAGTCCCTATTCTATGTTCTTATTTTTGAGAATAACTTTTATATATATATATATATGTATAGTGAAGAGGGATTTTTTTGGTTTCGTTTTTTTAATTTTTATTTTTGGATGGGATATTCACAAATATCTGTATTATACTCTAATCTATTACAATGGTACTTAAAATAATGTAAATTTGAAGTCATTGTTATAAAGTAATAAAAGTGGAGATTACTTAAGTATTTAAATTATGAAAGAATAATGCATACTTTTTATTATTTCTTAACTGACTAGAAAGAGCCACCAGCATTACTCTGTGCCTTTGGACATCAGGTTGTGTATTCTGTAGGAATTACATGCATCCCTTTCACACAGTATTTGAGGCTGCTGTGGTGAGTTTGAATGGCAGACCCTACCGTCAGTAGATAATGATGAGACTTAGAACATTTCACATTTCTCTTGAGAATCCTTTAAGTGCTATTTAGCCTCCCAACACGTAGATGCATCTGATGGAATTCCCTAAGGAAAGCAGCACTTGAGTGTGGTGAGGAGTAGCCAGGGTGAATTTGACAACATTTGTACTAGATTTAAATGCTCAAGAATAAATGTACTGAGAAGAGCTAATAATTGTTTATCCCCAAGTTGAAATACGCAAGAAAATATAATTTAAGTCTGAAATTTAACGCCTACATCCTGTAACACATTTTAGGATGTTTTCTGATTATTTAAACTTTGCAGTTTACTTTTTTCATCCTGTCTGAGAAGTACTAAGAAGTTTAGGACATTTAGAGGTTCTTTTCCCTTTCTAAAGTGAAAGTGATATTGATTAAGTTATTATTGGTTAAGTCACCACCTGGTCTCTTAAACTCAGTGGCTGTTCCCATTGATGTGTTTTCTTTATATGGTCTCATGTTGATAAACAGTCCCACTGGAATTGGCTGATTGTCTACACAGTGCTGCGTATGGAATGGAGTAACTGGTTTAAGGGGTTAATGTGAGGCCTTACACAGTTGATGAATATACATGATTCTCATTTATTGTATAAATTGGCTTTAATACACTTGGATTACATTCATGTCCTATGGAAAAGCTAGCTTTCCCACACAGTCAAAGCTTATAAAGTTATTTGCCTTAGGCAAAGCCATTTATTTCTTTTACCGATAGTGAAATTATTGAGTATTAGTCTTTCTGAACTGTTGGATTCTAGGCATTCCTGAGAAATTGAAAGTGGCTACCTTTCATGTCAAAATGTTGATCTGTTATAAATAAAATGTTTTGCATACTTGTTTTGGTTGTGTATTTTGTTTTCATTTTGAATCACTTTATCTGTACAAAAATAAGAAATTATTTATTCATGGAAATATATTTTAGAAATCTATTTTAGAAATCTAATCTCTATAAATTCCCTATCCTAGTTTACATTTACTTAAAAGGATTGTGGTAGTATAAAACTAATGTATTTCAAACATAATTTCTAAAGAAAATGTTTATACTATGCTCTGAGCTACAGTGGAATACATGTATGTTGACTACCATATGAATAGATACAGAGCCCTCGAGTATCTGGAGATTGTTCCAAGAATCAGTGCAGATGACAAAAGTCTGCAGATGCCTGAGTGCCTATGTGGCATAGCATGCATAGCTAATGTTACCTCCCATATTCTTTGAGTCATCTTTAGATTGCTTACAGTGTCTAGAACAATGCAGATGCTGTTGTTAGTTATAGTATTATTTGGGTAAAGGAAATAATTTCATTTTTAATATTTTATTAGTTCTTTGAGAAATTCATCCAAGTGTTTTGATCTTATGTACCCCCAAAGTCATCCCAGATCCATACCCTTTCTCTATCCTCCTAACTTTGCAAGGCTTTTCTTTTTTTTGGAGGGGGTTTGTGTTTTGTTTTGTTTTTTGGAGGGGTTTGTTTTTTGGTGGTGGTAGTTGTTTGGTTGGTTGGTTTGGTTTGAGTAAACCCATCATGTTCAGTTTATGCTGCCTTACAGTTTTTTATGTATGATATTCAACAGGAGTGTGGTTGGCTTACCAGGGACTATACTTTTAAAGATTATTTAAGGATTACTACAGGTACAGAAAATGTAGCTGCTTGATATTAACAGTTTTTATGAAAATTTTACAGTCCGTAGTTAGGGAATTCATAGTAGACTAATATATTTCAGTTATACTTTTATTAATGAATCTATATATTTAAATAATAGGGTTTTTTTTTAAAGAGGGAAACAGCTGGCATGCCATGAAGTATATCTCAAGTAAGATTCCTTTATTCTTTTGTCTTATCTATCACTAAGACTTAACATGATTGGGAAGTAAAGTATGAACTGTTTTCAGATGAAAAGTCATTGATTTTACAATCTCCAAAACACAGGAAACGCCTCTGTATACAAGTTCTTGACCGAGTGAGAGTTTCAATTGATTCTCTAACATATTTGTTACAATAATGACAAGCCATTATGGGCAAGGAAGAATTGGTTTGTTTGGTTGGTTGTTGTTGTTGTTGTTTGGTTTTTTGAGACAGGGTTTCTCTGTATAGCCCTGGCTGTCCTGGAACTCACTCTGTAGACCAGGCTGGCCTCAAACTCAGAAATCCACCTGCGTCTGCCTCCCAAGTGCTGGGAGTAAAGGTGTGCGCCACCACTGCCCGGCGGAAGAATTGTTATCATTAGAGTGGTGCATATTTTGTCTTCTTTGAGTTGACATTTTGCCTAAAAGTAGCAAAAATAGGCTTTGGCTGTGTGACACAAAAGAGAGAAGAACCCTAAGTGTATGATACATAAGGGGACTTAAAGAGCTAGGAAGACATGAAGAACAGCTTGATTAGAGTGGAGGTGCCCACAGAGTGGCTAGCAGGGGTGAATGATGGGTAAACACAGTAGTGAAGAAGCAAAGGATCCTGAGTTTGATTCTAATTCCTTTTTATGTTTGTTAAATCTATGATGTCTGAGAATTGTGGGTGAAAATGCCATTTAAGAAGTAAGCTACCTACACCTGCATCTCAGGAGAGACCAGAACTGGACACAGTCACTCATATTTGAATGAAATGAGAGTCTGAGATGAGTTACTATGGAAGAAAGAATCTAAAGCAGCCTTGCCAGTCACACTTGGAAATTTCAGTAGAGCAAAAGCAGAGGGAGACAATGAGACAGGAAGGAAAGTGGCACTGAGGCATCAAAAAGCAAATGATGTTGCAAGGAAGGGCTTCTCAGCTGCATCCATGGCTACTATTGATGGACAGGAGTTACTGACGCCACGGGAAGAGTTGCTGATGATGTCAGTAATTTAAGGGAACTGAGTAGTGAGAATATTGGTTTCTTTAAAAACAGAAATGTTATGGGAATATGTTTTTGTCTTAATCCCAGGTGTGGGATATGGGGCCGCTTCAGATTATTCATAGCAAGAGACTGATTTGCCTTGTGCTCTGTCAGGGACGTGACTTTGCCAACTGAAGATAGGTTTTGTGAGTACATGACTTTTGGAACTCTGGGTAGTTTTGAGAGGGTATACAAATGCAAGAGCCCCAAGAGGGGTGCAGCTGCTGATGCTGATGGTTCTGGTTGGAGATATCCTGACAACAAAGATCACAGTTGCCCCAAGGAACTCAGTGTCCCTGGTCAGCAGGAAGTAGTCTACACACCCTTTCCTTTCTAGCCTTCTTTCTCTCCCACCTAGTGTTGGGGGGTTAGAAGGGATAAGGACGGAGAAAGGTGGTAGAAATAGGAACCCATAAAGCCCAGCTGCAGAATTACTAGGAATAGAAGTGTAGTGGGCATGTATAAGGAGTCATTAACATTGCTGACAGTCTTTCAAGAAGCCCGTGGTATTGGTACTGTGGGGCTAAATGCGAATGCAGCAGCAGCCAGGGACAGCCACTGTGAAGGAGAGACTGTTGAGAAAACTGAGATTCAGCACACAGATGGAGACAGCGTACTATTATGATAGGCGAGAGGGCAGACACTTGGCAGGAGAGTCTAGATAGATTGGGGGGTTTCCACATAATCCCTTCTGTGTGAAGTGTGAAGCAGACATTAGCTTGCCTGGCTGTAGGAGGAGCTGAGGTGGGAGGAGTAAGGAGAGGAAGAGGAGTAAGGAGAGGAAGAGAAAAAGGAAGAGGAGGAGCTAGAGAGAGCAGAGATGTAGGAGGATAAAGAGCCATGCAGGTATGGAGAGCAGTTGCGGGTGACAACTTATATTTAGGTTAACTAATTGGGAAACAACTGTCTTTGTATGGGCATATTGTTATTGAGCATTACCAAACATATAAACCCTTTTGTTAATTTTTTGTTTGTTTGTTTGTTTTTGTTTTCATTTTGAGACAGGGTTTCTCTGTGTAGTCCTGGCTGTCCTGGAACTCACTCTGTAGACCAGGTTGGCCTCAAACTCAGAAATCCGCCTGCCTCTGCCTCCCAAGTGCTGGGATTAAAGGCATGCGCCACCACTGCCCGGCCTTTGGTTAATCTTTAAGCATTAGAGTCTCATGTTTTCTACCAAGCCCGCATGGATGGCAGAATGGTCTGGGCAATGCCCAGCCTTGTGGAGACAGCGTGGAAGATTGGCAGAGCCATCTCCCACGCTGGCATCTAGTCAGTGGCAGGGCTGGTGTTTCTGGCGGCTGGTTCTAGCTGTGGCATGCATGTGGCCTCCGGCCAAGAAGCATGGCGGCTGAACTAGGCTGAGCCACTGCAGCTTAGATAGTCGACTTGACCAGTAGCCGTTTTTTAAATAATTACTCAACACCTGGCCTCTAGAAAATACTGGAAGCTTGAGAAATAATTTTAAAATAGTCACCTTCAAGAACTGTGGGAAGATAGTAGGCCCGTCAAGCAATTTTCTGAGCCCACTTGAAAATAAGAATTGTGAATTTTAAAGAGAAATTACTTAGCATAATTGTTTAACACACTCCACCCTCACCTTTGGCAAGATCAGCTGTTCCCAAGAGATTCAGAAGTAAGCCGGGCGGTGGTGGCGCACGCCTTTAATCCAGCACTTGGGAGGCAGAGGCAGGCGGATTTCTGAGTTCGAGGCAGCCTGGTCTACAGAGTGAGTTCCAGGACAGCCAGGACTACACAGAGAAACCTGTCTCGAAAACCAAAAAAAAAAAAAAAGAAGTAAGACATAGCCAGAGCTGATTTTCCATGTGCAGAAATGAACATTAAAAGTCTTGTAGAGAACTGTGTAAAGTGATGGCCATAGACTCCAAACTGGATAAGAATGAGATACTGGAGCAAATGTATGAGGGGAGATATCTGAGCTCTCAACAAAGAACACCAGAAGTGTTGTAATGAGAATGTTCAGGTAAGTGAAGTGCAAGGTGTGTCCTATGGAAGAAGAGATGGAAAGCAAATAGCATCATCATTGTGCCTCCAAGTTCTGAAACAGGCTCGTGAGAACAATTTGAACAAAGCAAGGTGATAAGGTACCTTCCTTAAGGTAGCTAGAATTCGATTATAATGGGATGTAGGGGAAAACCTTCTAAAAAGAGGTTGTGTATAAACTGAGTTCTCTGAAGACAGGATGCCGGGAGGTTACCAGGAAGATCAGAAATAGACTTACTCTAAAAGGTGTTGAGTGACCTGGGATAAGAGTTCAGGTTAATGTGCACACACATCTAGAGAGGGAGGTAAACAAGATTGGGGCAAGCCGACCCTTAACTGTCCTGAAGATCTGATCCTAGTTTGTTTTCTATTTGTGTATTTCCTTTGTAAATGACTTGGCTGGAAATTCAGGTCTCCTCTTTCATGTGTGTGTTCTGAAATAGCAGAGTGGTTTGGGGGGTTTTGTTGTGGTTTTGGTTTGGTTTCTTGACTATTAATGCTGAGAGTTCTACAGCTTTATGGGCAGTGGATATATGGAATTGGACACTCCGAAACTAATAGTCCTTCCAAGCGGACCCAGGTTGAATTCCCAGTATCCTTGTGGAGGTTCTCAGGTATCTACAACTTCAACTCCTCTGGCCTTGGCAGACATTGCATACACATAGTGGCATGAATTTTAAAAAGAAATATAAAAGAAAGGATATGACTAGGTATGGTGGAGGAGAAAGTTTATTATAGATATATGGGAGAGCATATCGAGAGGCAGACATACTGACAGAGTACAGAGTGGATATGATCAGATTGAGCTGGACCATGTGAGGGAGTGGAGGAAGAAGAGGAGAGAGGGAAACCAGATGCTGCAGCCAAGGGGCCAAAGGTACAAACAGTATTGGTAACCAAAATAGCTAATTACAAAAGTAAGAGCAGCCCAGCCTCCTGGACTGAAGGGTTTGGCACGGGTAGAGGGCAGGGTAGACGGCCATACCCTGTAACAGGTAGAGAGACTGAGGGATGCTGGGAGAACCTGAAGGCCAGGTTGGCTTTGATATGTTAAGTAGGCACCTCAGCCATTTGTCCTGGCTTTGAAACTTAGTGCACAGACATGCTAGGAAAGCAATACACGGACATTTAAAATAAAAATAAAACTTTTTAAAAATGAATACCTATATTGGAGAAAAGTTAACAGTCTCTCACAGAACCTGTTTTTCATAATTTTACTTCTCTCACTGTTGTATTTTCTGAAAGATTTCTGAAGCTTATCTTTTGCCTTTTTTTTTTTTTTCTTTCAGCAATTATGTTGACTCCAGAAGCTTTTTTGTATTCTCTGATCCTTTTTCCTAGTGTTCTTGTTTTAGGACTACAAAAAAAAAAAAAAAACTTTATTCTCCTTGAAGATTTTAGTTAAAATTGCTTTTAATTTTCCCCTTTATTACCTGTTTTCTTCAGTATTATTTTGTATTTGTTTGCTATCTTCTATCTTCTATTTCACATTGACTGGTTCCTCAAACATCTGGTCACTCTTACCTAGGGGGAGGTTGCAAGGGCAAAGGGCAGATACGAAGGGAAGGGGAGATGAGCAGGATTATGATGTATGATGTGAAACTCACAAAGAATAAAACACTTTTTAAAAACAAATAAAATGTGAAATAAGCTAATTGGGATCTTCTGTGTTCGTGGTTGGGAGAAAATTCTCCACGGGCCGCAAGCTCTCGAAGCTCTGACAGGCAGAGACAACTGCCTTGTTTCTAGTCTACTTCGTGGATGTTTCTAGATTAGATATAGTCTTGGAAGATTTAGTATTGCTCTCTAGGAGGAAGAAAAGATTTGTTTTCTGCCCAGCATCATAAAGTCTCCTTCCAGGACAAAGTTCAGGCAGGCTCTGCCTAGAGTTAAAGCTGACTTCCCTATGCTCAGCTTCCTACTGTGTTAGGCACACCCTGCTTTGCCTTACCCCTGAGAACTGTAACTCAGGGAACCTTGTTGCAATGCATAACAAGTTGTGCCTTCTCTGTGACATCCATAAAACCCTCCAGCTTGTCACCATTCAAATAAAATAATCCCTGACAGTAGTTCATGACAGTGACAAGGCTTATCATGCAGCAAGCTCTATTGACACTGAAACCTAAGAGAAATTTCTCATGAAATGCGCACAAACTTTGAGTCATTTCAACCTACCTGTGACTTCAGAAGGTTCTCACGTGGTTAATGTGACCCACCTCTGACTCCTGTTGGGGTTTGGTCTGGTGCTCTGCATACAAATGCTAAATTCTGAACCCAAGATCTGGTTGCCTGAGACCAGCAGATTCTCATGTACACCGGCCTTTGTTGCTCTCCACTTTAAAGCTATTGGATAAATAAAAGTGGCTACAGCCAATTACTGGGGAAAATAGAAATACACAGAGTTTTAGTTGTCAGGCTAGGGTCACAGGTAGGGACCAGGAGGAGAGAAAAAGGAGGAAGAAGAAAAGAAGGCAGGAGAACAGGAGGTCTCCATTAGACAAGATGGACCAGGAACATGTGGCCCAGTAAATTGTCCCCTGAGGATGGACTGATGGTGCAGAAATAACCTGGGCCAGCACATCTGGGGACTTAACAGTCTAGTATATAGAAAAATGGGTTATGGATAATTCACATAGTAATTGTGCTAAAGCTGAAAGAATTCATAGAACTCTGAATCAATTATTGGGTGATGGCAAAGTCAAATTAAGAATGAATGGAGTTAATGAATAAGTTTTAAAGCAGCAGGTTCCACTTACTCAGAACAAATTCCGTATCATTCATGCCTCCATCCCGATTACTGAACATCAGCCACTGAGGAGTTACTGTTTATAGTGAAGACAGCGAACCAAGCACTAGGGAAGGAGCTTGAACCACTGTGTAGAAGAGCCCACTGTCAAATTACGACATACAATAGTGGCCCTCAGCCTTCCTACTGCTGTGACCCTTTAGTACATTTCCTCATGCTGTAGTGATCCCCAAACCATATTTTGTTACTACTTTATAACTGAGACACTAGTGTTATGAATTGTAATCACAATGCAGATATCTGGGGCTTGGGGGGGAGGGGCTTCAGGGGAGAGTTTCAAGACAGGGTTTCTCTGTGTAGCCCTGGCTGTCCTGGAACTCAACTCTGTAGACCAGGCTGGCCTCAAACTCAGAAATCCACCTGCCCCTGCCTCCCAAGTGCTGAGATTAAAGGGCATGTGCCACCCACTGCCCGGCCGAATATCTGTTTCTTAAGTGGCCCCTGTGAAAGGGTCATTCTACCTCAAGGGGTCATGAACCACAGGTTTTTGAGAAACAATAACATGGAAGACCCATATAGCAAGTTCTATCGTGTGTAAATGACAGTGCACACCAGCAGGAAGAATATGCAGCTGAAGTGCAGTTTAAAAGACTGTGAAGCAAAGGAGAAAAGATGAGAGTCATAGAGCAGAAATAAGAAAAGAGAGCCAACTCTTTCACAGAGAAGTGCAATGAACAGGACAGACACAGTTCCTGTATACTAAAGCTGCTGAAATCCTAATACAAAGTCAGTAAGACGTCTATCAGTGACTTAGCAGACCACAAAGGATTTCTTTAGAAAGGTGAAAGTAACTGACTTTAAAATTCCCTATTCAGCAAAAAGTTTAAAGTGAAGGCAGGGCTGATTCAGTGCTGGATGGCAAACCACTTGCCTAGCATGTGCAAGGGCCAGGCTTTGATCTCAGCAAGGAATAAAGTCAAGGGTGTGGTGGTTTGTATATGTTTAGCCCAGCTAGTGGCACTATTAGGAGGTGTAGCCTTGTGGGACTGCGTAAGGGTATCCTGGTTCTTGGCTGGGCATGGGCCTAAAACCCCGAGATTCCAAGGGAGAAATGGCAGGAGTTCGGCCACGTCCCCAGAACCCAGAGTCCTGACAAGCAGTCTAATCTCCAGGGACCTACATTGTTCAGTCATTACAGCCCCTCCCAAAGTGCACAGGTAGAGGGTGTAACTACAGGCCTCAGGCCCTAGAGATTTACATACTAATGAAGGCCAGAGGGCGGAGCCAATTAAACTGCCCCCCAGAACTTCCCCCTTTCTCCCTCCCTACTTAACTCAGGTCTGCCCTTTTGGAACCAAGGACTTCCTCGTGTTATTGGGGCCTGCTGGGCCTGTCATCACAGAAGCTTCCAACCGCTGGAACCTTAGACTTTCTCCTGGATGTGGGACCCGCTGCTTGGAAGTCTCCAGGCAGCCTCCCCTGCTGTGCCCCATTTACCCACATAGCCTTATTGCAGGAAGTGTGCCACTGTGTGGGTGAGCTTCGAGACCCTTGTCCTACTTACATGGGAGCCAGTCTTCTGTTTGCCTTCAGAACAAGATGCAGAACTCCAGCTCCTCCAGTGCCATGCCTATATGGATGCAGCCATGCTTCCCACCTAGATGATAATAGACAGAACCTCTGAACCTGTAAGTTATAAAACTTGTCATGAGGCTGGAGAGATGGCTCAGTGGTTGAGAGCACTGATTGCTCTTCCAGAGGTCCTGAGTTCAATTCCCAGCAACCACATGGTGGCTCACAACCATCTGTAATGGGATCTGATACCCTCTTCTGGTGTGTCTGAAGACAGCTACAGTGTACTCATATACATTAAATAAGTAATATTTAAAAAAAAAAGACTTGTCTTGGTTATGGTGTCTCTTCACAGCACTGGAAACCTTAAGACAAAGGGAATTCAAGGTATATGTACCTGGTCTACATAGTGAGTTCCAGGTCAACCAGGGCCACATAATGAGAGCCTGTCTCAAACCAAAACTCAAGAGCACATCAGACCTAAAGAATGTCTGCACCAGATAACCAGTAAAAAGTACATGGATCTTACAGAAGCAGAAAGTCAAATATTAGATAATAAAATGCTCAACTTGTCTTGCACTTAACAGCTTCAAAATATACTAAATTAAAAAAAAATGACTGAAGCAAGAGATCATATTATTCTATTTTGCTTAATGATTTTAACCCACTTCTCTCAGAAACTGGTGAAAAACAGCTTAATGCTCAATAATGACCTAAACCACGGGGAAAACTGCTATAAACTTGCCATCGTATACAGGCCTGTCCCCAGCAGTATAAAAACAACGTTGTCCATTGTACATAGGACTCTGATCAAAGCTGATTATTTGCTGGGCCACTAAGTAAACTCTGCTTTCAAAGTTTCAAAGAAATGAAATACCACTGAATCTTTTCTCTGACCACAAAGAAATTAATAAATAAAAGTTAAGGAAGAAAGAACAATGACCAGGCAATTGGTGGTACACACCTTTAATCCCAGCCCTGGGGAGGCAGAGGCAGGCAGATCTCTGAGTTTAGGGTCTACACAGAAGAAAACCTGTCTCAGAAAACCAAAGCATGTGGTAGGGGTGTTAGAAGAACAATGGGAACCAGAAAATCTTTTTATTAAATAATAAAAAATTCAAATACATCAAAGCTTAGAAGTTAGAGTTAACACCATAGTATGATAAAATACACATGTAGTTTTAAATGTATCAGTTACAAAGTATGAATGGCCCAAAAATCACTGTTACCTCAAGACATTTGAGAAAGAGGCACAGTTAATGGATTAGAAAAACAAAGCACATGATAGAAATTAACAAAGCTGGAAATTTTTAATTTGTCAGAATTAACAAATTTGATAAAGCCCAAGCAAAGCATAGAAAAGGAGAAGGCATAAATTTTGAATAGTAGAAGTGAAATGTTTCTAAAATACATGAAATATTATGAGTGACTTCATAATGATGAATTAAAAGGTTTAGGAGGAATAGATATATTTCTGTTTGTTTGTTTTCTTAAAAAAAAAAAAAAAACTCTTACTAAAACCAACACAAGGAGAAATAGAAAATCAAAGTATCATTTATCTATTTAAAACTGAACTCTTAATTTAAAAACCATACCACAAACAAACAATAAATGCACCACTGTCCAAAAGGGTTTATTGGTGAATTCTACCAGATATGTGACAGGTAAAAAGTATCATTCTTAAAATCCCGTTCAAACATCTTCTGTTCCAGTTGAGCTCTAGATGGTTCGTTAGCATGTGGGCTAAGCATAAACAACCCGTGTTGTGCCCAGCATGTGGCAAGATAAATCAACCTCGCTATGTTGAGTTCATTCAAGAGACTTGTCGCTTTCACTTTGAAAATCACCGTATTAACAGAATAGACATGATCTTAACAGAGGCTCCAAAAATACTTAATAAAATTAAAAATCTACGAAAAATGAAAACCTTAGCGAACAGAAGTGACTTTTCTTATTTCAATCAGGATTATTTCCAAACACCAACAGTAAGCTTAATACTTAGAGGGAGAATGGGAATTAAGAGGCTAGGGTGGTTACTCAGTTAATAAAACGCTTGCCTTGTATAGATTGAGAGCCTGAATTTGATCCCCCGGACCCACAGGAAGGAGTTGGATCTGGTGTGTGTGCACGTGATCCCTTTGTTGTATGGAAGAGACACGCAGATCTCAGGCTGGGACGGACCAGCCAGCCTGGCCTACGGGTGGATTTCAGGCAGGTAAGAGATTCTGTCCGGGAAGTCCTCTGGCCTCACGCTCACACCTTACATGCATGAACTGGCGTAGTTTGCACTTCTGCACAGGAGAATCAAGATACTTCATGCTCTACCCTTTTTTATTTTTAAAGATAGGGTTTCTCTGTGCATCCTTTGTCTACACTCGATTTGTATTCAAGGCTGGCCTCAAACTCACGAGATCTGCCTGCCTCTGCCTCTCTGCCTCTCTCTGCCTCTCTCTGCCTCTCTCTGCCTCTCTCTGCCTCTCTCTGCCTCTCTCTCCTCTGCCTCTCTCTGCCTCTCTCTCCTCTGCCTCTCTCCTCTGCCTCTCTCCTCTGCCTCTCTCCTCTGCCTCTCTCCTCTGCCTCTCTCCTCTGCCTCTCTCCTCTGCCTCTCTCCTCTGCCTCTCTCCTCTGCCTCTCTCCTCTGCCTCTCTCCTCTGCCTCTCTCCTCTGCCTCTCTCCTCTGCCTCTCTCCTCTGCCTCTCTCCTCTGCCTCTCTCTCTGCCTCTCTCTGCTCCTCTGCCTCTGCCTCTGCCTCTGCCTCTGCCTCTGCCTCTGCCTCTGCCTCTGCCTCTGCCTCTGCCTCTGCCTCCCAAGTGCTGTCAGTACATTAAAGGCATGCGTCACCACACCTAGCTTATGCTCTACTCTTACTCAGCATTATGCCCAAGATCTTGAGATCTTGGCTGGTCCAATCATCATCATTAACACAGCGCAACTGTTTGCTTTAAGAATCTCAAAACAGGGCTGGAGAGATGGCTCAGCAGTTAAGAGAACTGACTGCTCTTTCAGAGGTCTTGGGTTCAATTCCCAGCAACTACATGGTGGCTCACAACCACCTGTAATGGAATCTGATGCCTTCTTCTGGTGTGTCTGAAGAGAGTGACAGTGTACACACACACATAAATAATCTTTAAAAAAATAAGTAAATAATTTCAAAACAAAGTCTGGCAGTCATGATGTACGCCTTTAGTCCCAGAGCTTAGCAGAGGAGGCAGGCAGATCTCTTGAGTTTGAGGCCAGACTACTCTATGGAGTGAGTCCAAGCACAGGCAAGACTACACAGAGAAACAAAACTTATAAACATCTCAGATATGTGGAATTAATATCAAAGTGATAAATCTAAACAAATTTTACTAGATTAAAAAGTCAATACTGAAACACCACTTGTATTTCTATATAACACCAATAAACCAGTAAAAATAATATCAATATTATTTTTTATTTTGTCTCACTATATAGCCAAGGATGTCCTGGAATTTACAGTCACATGTGTAAATTACACAATTTACAATTACACATATGTGTCACCATGCTCTGAATACTTTAAAATGTAAAAAAAATCTACTGAAAATGAATAAATCTTCCTACAGAAAATCCCAAAATACTGAGAGATGCTCAGGGCATAAACTGGTAGAATTATTTCTGTATATTAGAAGACTCTGTTGATCTATTTATGATCCAGATATTAAAATCAACTCTCAAATAAAGCCCCAAGTGTTCTTTCAGAAACTCACAAAATACATTTGGAAATTCAAATGACCAAGAAGAATGAAAAACAATCTTAAAAAACAAAGTTGAATGAATAGTGATGCCAAATGGTAAGATTACTTACACAGTCGTAAAGAGAATCCAGAAATAGACCTACATATAAGTGGACACTTCTGACTAACAGAGCCAAGTGGTCCCAAAAGGTTTTTTATTTCGATTACTATTATATCAGGTGATACCCAGGGAGGGAAAACAAACTTTAATGGATTACAGACATAGATTTTTAAAGGAACACAGTAAAGCTTCTAAGGGTGAATATCTTGAGTAGGTCTAAAACTTTCTAATACAATCTAATGTCTTAGCTAGGGTTTCTGTTGTCGTGAAGAGCAACTTTCATAAAGGAAAACATTGAATTGGGACTGGCTTACAAGTTCAGAGGTTTTCAGTTCATTATCTTCACAGCAGGAAGCGTGGAGGCAGGCAGGCAGACATGGTGCTGGAGAAGTAACCAAGAGTTTTATATCTGGATTGGCAGGCAGCTGGAAGAAAGAGTCACACTGGACCTAGCTTGAGCTTCTGAAACTTCAAAGCCCACTCCCAGTGACACACTTCCTCCAACAAGGCCACAGCTCCTAAAAGTACCACTCCCCAGGGACCCATAGGGGTCATTTTCATTCAAACCACTACATTCCACTCCCTGGCCCCCATAGACTTGTAACCACATCACAATGCACTTAGTCTAACTTCAAAAGTCCCCATAGTCTATCACAGTATCAGCATTGTTTAAAAGTCCAAAGTTCAAAGTCTTATCTAAGAATCATGTAATTGCTTAACTGTAAGCCCCTGTAAAATCAAAATAAAAAAAAAGCATATCACATATTTCCAACATATAATGGCACAGGATATACAAAGAGAGGGAAGGGAGCAGAGTGTGGAAATACTGGATCAATCAAGACCAAAAACCAGCTGGGCAAACTCCAAACTCTGCATCTCCATGCCTGATGTCAAAGCACTCTTTAAACCTCCACCTCCTTTCACCTTTGTTGACTGCCCCACACATTGTATCATAATTGCTCCTGTGAGTATTTTGTTACCCCTTCTAAGAGGGACTGAAGTATCCACACTTTGGTCTTTCTTTTTCTTGAGCTTCATGTGGTCTGTGAGTTATGTCTTGGGTATTGTGAGATTTTGGGCTAATATCCGATTATCAATGAGTGTGTACCATGTGTGTTCTTTTGTGATTGGGTTACCTCACTCAGGAGGAAATTTTCTAGTTCCATCCATTTGTCTAAGAATTTCATGAATTCATTATTTTTAATAGCTGAGTAGTACTCCATTGTGTAAATGTACCACATTTTCTGTCTATTTCTCTGTTGAAGGACATCTGGGTTCTTTCCAGCTTCTGGCTATTATAAATAAGGCTGCTAATCATTTAGCAAAAAATGTTACTAATGTGTTAAATATACAAGAGGATTTAGATAGGCATTTGGAAGAACAGATTGATGATTATCCTATTCAAAGTATTGAAAGGAGGTTCAGAATTTAAGGGTAAGGAGCCATCTTGAGTTTCATGCCAAATACCATTGGATTCATGTTAGCTCTAAAATTTACAGTGGTAGTCATTATAATTAGGAAGAAGTTTAAAGACATTTACAGTGTGTTTGGCATAATTCTAAAACCTCTCCGGATGTTTTAACGTTACATAGTGAGCTTATGAATTTCAAGAATGCTGCTAAGCTGAGCATCCATGCTATAGATACTGCAGATAAAAATTACCCATGGCCTGAGGTCAGTATTTCTATTTTGGTCAAGCTTCAAGAATGGCATATATAGTTTGATCATGCGAGCCCTTTTTGTCCTGGAAATACTTTTATTCCTGCCCATTGTGTTAAAGCTTGTCTTTAACAACATCAACATGTTGGCAGCCAAAGTACATGGCTTGAACCTGAAAATGGACCCCAGACAGAGTTATTAAACTAACAGGCTGGCAAGCCAAGAGTGGGTAAAATTCTGCATAGAGCCTTACCAACCTAAGACAGAATGCATATTCCATGATGAGTAAGGAAGGCATTCTTGTCAGAATGACTAAGATAGGCTCAGTCTTGTTAATGAAATAAAAAGGAGGGAGAAGCAGAGAGCCTTTGGGGCTACTTGGTAAGAATCTGACATGGGTCAAGGATAAGGAAATGAGCTGCTTGTCAGGAATATGACATTGGCTAAGGACAAGGAAGTGGACTTAAGGCAGGAATCTGATATTAGGCTAGAACAAAGAAGTAATTTCAGACAGGAATCTAAATTTTAGGCTTCAGACATGAAAAAGACTTTGGGCTGGGACAGGGAAGTTGGCTCAGATATTTCGGTCATCCTGATAAGCCCTTAGAAACAGTGATCACGGGACTGTTCACAGAATAGTGTTTAATGCCTTGCTTGTTCTTTGACTATTTGTGTTTATTGTCTTGCTTGTTCCTTGATTATTTGCATATATTGTATTGCTAGACCCTCAACCTAGAACTGATACATGCATGTGATTAAAATGGTATAAAAGCATAAAGGAGAAAGGGGGGTGGGGTAGGGGGTTCTAGGAGGGAAAATGGAGAAAGGTGATAACATCTGAAATGTAAATAAGTAAAACTATCCAATAAAAAAAAAGCCAGAATAATGTAGCCAAAGGTGCCAGGTGCTGCTGCTTGCTGGGGCTGTTACATGGTCCCCTTGTCCAATTATATCTTCACTATATCAACTTATCTGTCCTGGAACTCTCTTTGTAGACCAGGATGGACACAAAGTTAAGGGACCTGCCAGCCTCTGCCTTCTGAGTGCTGGGATGAAAGGTGTGCACCATCACACTCAGCCCTAAGCTTTTCTTTAGTTTAACTTCACTTTTCTGTACTTCTGTTTCACAAATTGGACACTTAGCTGTGTGGGGTCTTGCCTGAGGTCATCTCTCCCTTTATCCCATTGAGCAGCAGGCTTTTCTTTCATGTTTACACTTCCTGGTGCCCCTTTTTTCCTCAAACTGTACACCTTGTATTTTCCCTTGCTCAACTTGCTCCTTTTCATTATAGATCTCTGCAAGTGTGGCCGCTGATAACCAAGCAACACAGTCAGTACTGGACAGTCTGAAAAATCTCTCTGCCAAAGTTGTTCATCCCAAACTCTCCAATTTAGCTGCACTCAGGCAGTATTTTTGGACAAGGGCAAAAAGTAGCCATATTCTTCACCAAAATATCACAAAAGCAATATCTAGGCCATATACTAATATTCTTCTCCTCTGAAACCTCTTAATCTGCATCCCTGCAGTTTAAATCACCCTCTGCACCATCCCTCTGTCTTAAATGTTCCCTACTAGTATGGCCCATTAAGCCCTGCTTAAAGTGTCCAATCGCTTTTCTAGTCTAAAGTTCTAAAGTGTTCCGTATTCTTCCAGGTAAAAATATGGCCAGGCATATCATAGCCTGACCTCTCCTAGTGCCAATTCTTGTCTTAGGGTTCCATTGCTGTGAAGAGACACCATGACCACAGCAACTCTTATAAAGGAAAACATGTAATTGGGGCTGGCTTACAAGTTCAGAGGTTTAATCCATTTCCTTCGTGGTAGGAAGCACAGGCAGATCTGGTGCTGGAGAAGTAGCTGGGAGTTCTACATCTGCACTAGCAGGCAGTAGAAAGAGTGACCTTTGGCCTGGCCTGAGCATCTGAAACATCAAAGCACACACCCAGAGACACACTTCCTCCAACAAGGCCACACCTACTCCAACAAGGCCATACCTACTCCAACAAGGCCACACCTACTCCAACAAGGCCACACCTACTCCAACAAGGCCACACCTACTCCAACAAGGCCACACCTACTCCAACAAGGCCACACCTACTCCAACAAGGCCACACCTACTCCAACAAGGCCACACCTTCTAATGGTGCCATTCCTATGAGTATATTAAGACCATTTTCATTCAAACTACCACACCCAAAAACTGATTACAAGAAGAAGTTTTGGAAAATTGGATAAGTTGGAAAAGTTATCCTCAAAAAAAACACTACTGAAAGATTGAAAAGAAAATTCACAGAATGTAACAATGTATTTTGTTACCTATAAAGAACCAACAGAGTCAACTAACCTGGACCCTTGGGGCTCTCAGAGAATGAATAACCAATCAAAGAATACACACAGACCAGACCTAGGTCTCCCTTCATATGTGTAGCAGATGTGTAGCTTGGTCTTCATGTGGGTCCCGAACAACTGGAACAGGGGCTGTCCCAAAAGCTGTAGCCTGTCTGTGGGATATGTTCTTCTAGCTGGGCTGCCTTGTCTGGCCTCAGTGGGATAGGATGCATCTAGCCCTTAGAGACTTGATGTGCCAGGGTATGGGGATACCATGGAGGCCCTCAATGCCTCAGAAGAGGAGAAGGGGCATGGTAGAAGGATTGTGGGAGGGGTAACTGGGAGGTGGGCAGTGATTGGGATATAAAGTAAATAAGTAAAAAAAAAAAAAACCACAAACTACATTTCATAAGCCAATTACTGCTATTGCCCCCAATATCTACAACAGTTCATTCAATGAGTGGCTCCCATTTCCTGGAGATCAAATGAAGAGCTGCCCAAATGTAATTTAATAGCTGCAAGCCACCCACAAATCCGAAGATGATCCGTGAGTCCTTACTTACCTTTCTGGTTCTAAACGCTAGAGGTAATGCACACGTGGGGCTTTCCAGGGTGCTGTGCACACTGTCCTTATAAATCTGTGATTTGCTGTCTGTGCCCATTACTCTGGTTTCTTTTCCTCATTCCCAATGAGAAAATCCTTGGTTGGCTGGGGCACATTACATTTTTAAACTTGGAAATATTTAACTTCAATTCAAAGAATTGTTTGATTAAAATATATTATACCATGGTTTCCATATCACCAAAATTTAATTATTTGTATACTTACGAACTTAAGTCTTAAACTTCTTACTTATGTGTATAGATGTGAGGAGGGTTTGTAATTGCAGGTGCCCATGGAAGCCAGAAGAGAGGCTATGGATTCCCCCGGATCTGGAGTTACAGATGGTTTTGAGCCGCCTGACATAGGTGTTGGAAACTAGACTCTGAGTCCTCTGAGAGAGCAGTAAGTGTTTCTTATTCTCTGCGTCATCTCTCCAGCCTTTAACTTGGTCTTTTAAATCAGGTATAGCATTTAAGTAGTTTCTGTAAGTGATAAGCCACTGCCCTTGCCATGATTTTGTGTATTATTCGGAGTATTTAAGAAAGTATTAGAAATAATTAGGTCCATGTTTCTCATAACAATACTATGTTCAAAAAAAGCTGTGCCGGGTATGATAGCTCACACCTTTAGTCCCAGCACTCAGTAGGGAGAATCAGGAACACCTCTGTGAGTTTGAGACCAGCCTGGTCTTCACCGAAAATTCCATCCAAGCCAGAGCTACACAGTGAGACCCTGCCTCAAAATGGAAAAAAGATGAGTTGTCTCACAGTGATCTTAATGGAATTTATTAAAAATGATATTTGACATTAATGTGTATAAAATATTTGAGGGGGGGCAGTTTGTGAAGATCCAAATAAATTCTTTAAAAGCAACTGGATTGTTAAAACCAGTTTAGAAGATGCAATGTGTTAATGTGGGCTTTCCACTTTTCAAACATGCTTCCAGAACCAGCACACTCACCTCTGGGGCTTTCCAAGCAGAAGTTTTAAGTCTCTTAATCTTATTTGAAAATAGAAGAGGGCAACGCTGGAGACGTGCCAGGAGCAGCCTTGGTATTTCTGAAGTGCCACAGTGAAAAGTACCTTCTCTCACAAGTCAGTTCCTTTTCGCAGAACCAGTCTCTTCCAGCTCTCTCAACCACTGCTCTTTCCAGAAAGCCCATCCCCACATCCAAGATAGCACAGGCTAGACAACTCAATAGAACTTTACCCATCCTTGTGATGGCCCCTATACTCTCTTAGTGTTGTAACATCTACTAACCAAGTCTACCTTACTGTCGTTTAAAAATGCAAAAGCAGCCAGGTGTTGTGGGTGGGTCACATCTTCAACCCCAGCATTTGGTTCTCAGTGGCAGGTGTGTGTGGTCGGCCACTGTTCACTACAGATAAGACCCTGTCTAAGGGGATGGGGGAGCCAGACATGGCGGCACAGACCTTTTCTTTCCTTAGGAGTAAAATAGGAGAGAAGGAGGGGAAGTGTAAGAGGCCACCGAGGAGGCTGGGAGGGAGCGCTTTTCCTGTCTTCTCCCATCCCTGTCTTCACATTGCATGTGTGAGTGCTCGCTCCAAGAGGACCCGCTCTGAAGGAACACCAAACCCCCAACTCATCAATCTCAAACGGAAGGGAGCGGCACCTCCCAGTGCACCTCAGAAATGGGTTAATAGTGGGAAAGAAAGGAACACACCAGGGTTGAGGGTAAACTTTTTTGTAACTTTCTATTAAAAAACACTTTCTTTTTTAAAAAGTGCCTTTCTCTTTTATATCTGGGTTATACATTTGCGTACAGGCTGGCCTTGACCATTGTGGGAAGAGGAGAGATGGCAGCAGGAGTCTCCCTTGTTACCCCCTATCTCTGACCTCACATCTAATGAGAGATATTTAACTTTAAGCAAATGATGAGTCAATCCTTCAGACCCAGATCTCTCTAGGTCCTGGGCCATAACATCATGGAAACCCCGAGTCTTGTGATAAAGTACAGTTCCTTGAACTCTTGGTGTTAGGGTAGGGGTGGAACAGCTGTCTGTCTTTTGTCTTCTTTTCTTGTGTTTAAGCACGTAGGTGTAGGAACAGGAAACAGGAGCTTAAGAGGTGTGGTGCATATCTTTAATCCCTGCACTCAAGAGGCAGAGGCAATCACATCCCTGCAATTTAGAAGTTTGTAGCTTGCCCAAAGGCAGCCACAACCATGTTCTTCTTAAAGCAGCTTTATTCAGGTTCCTTGTTACAGCGCTCTTGCTTCTACCTTCTTCTTCCTCCAGCCCCTTGAATGCCCTCCTTCTTCTTCTTCAATCCTCCTTCCAATCCTCTTCTCCGTTCTTTCAATCCCCCTGGCTACCGCCCCAGCCGCCTTATATCCATTGCCTTACTCTTATCAGCAGCTGCCACGCCATCACTGTTAATTGGCTGCTTCTGTGATGCGAGGCTGGCTAATGGAGTAGCCACACCTGGAAGCTCCAACCTTTTCTCTACAATGAGCCACAGCCACAGTGCCTACTCAAGCTAGCTGGCTACATGCCAGCCGTCATCCTGACGGCGGGGAGAACCGCTTCCTACAGAAATCTGTCTGTTTTACTCATTGAATTCAGAGTTGGCCAGGACTACATTATGAGACTGTGTCTAAAAACACAAATTGCAAGGGCTGGAGAGATGGCTCAGCAGTTCAGAGGGCTTACTGGTCTTGCAGAGGAGTCTGGTTGAGTTCTTAGCAGCCACATTAGGCAGCTCCCAGGGATCTATCTCTGGTCCCACCTTGTGGACTATATTAACACTTGCACACATGTGTTACATAAAAATCTTAGCGAGCATATACATATACCTATAAATAAGATTTTAAAATGTTTTTTAAAAATTATAAAAGGACTTTCCCCTCAGTGAAAATTCAGTTGGTTCTTGACTTAGAATAGTCAGGAGGATAAACTCCACTTTTCCAGCTCTGCCATGGCTTGAGAATAATAGCATCCATCAAAAGCACTCTGAGAATGCTGGATTCTCACCCGTCTCCTCAGCATGCACAGTGTTTTCTCATCTTGCCGAGCTAGGCAGTAGCAGAACTCTCTCTCCCACTCAGCTGGGAGCAGATGGGAAACAGCCAGCAATCTGCAGTGTCCTGTGTTCTGACCTATGGCATCTGGCCTGGATTAGTTCAACCTGAGGGTTCATCTTCATGTAACCACGTCATTCGTCAAGGAGCATGTGAAAATAAAGTTATAACTTTCTCTTTCCCCCACTGTGCAACTCAGCTGATATTAAAATTCACTTCCTAATGAGGCAGTTCTGCCGTTTGTTGCCCAGAGACTGTAGACAAGTTCTGAACCTCTCTGTGCCTCTGTGGGAGCCATGGAGCTCCTCTACAGACTGCGGTGGGGGACAAACTGATCTTGTGCTTCAGCATTTGCTGCTCTTGGCCTCCTAGAGATGCGCTTCACTGCTGCAAGTAAAACCCAGTTTGCCTGGTTGTAAAACCCGGTTTGCGCTTTACACATGTTAAACATGCAACATGTGAAATTGAGCTTCTCTTATTTAAGATATGAACATCTTTTCAACAAACATGTAAGGTTTTTAAATATTACAAACCATGAAAGATACAGTATTGCCAAACCTTTCTCTACTGAAATCCGAATTTCTTTCTTTGTGTGGTTTCATCAGAATGCTGAGATAAACAGTTTTGTGCAGCCCCTCTGTGTGTTGATATGCTAAATTTTTAGACATAGACTTGGTTCAACAAATGATTTTTAACTTTTTAAGGCAACACACACAGATTAGTTTCCAGAAAACATAAGAGCAATTAGGCAGTGAGCCACTCAGCCTGTACATCAGAGAACTTAAAAGTTAAGCAAGTATTTTGAAGATATAGAAGGATCTCTGGGGTTCCCTGGCCAGCCAGACTAGCAGAATTGGTGAGGTCTAGGTTTGGTGAATGATCCTGTATCAAGATGGAGAAGTAATCAAGGAAGACAGTCGGTGTTGACCTCCGGCCTCCAACATGTACATGAACACAACATGGACACATGCACGAGCGTGAGCATGCACACTGGCGTGCACAAAGATATGTATGAAATAGGCTAATGGGGGGGGGGGGCAAAATGGAATCTTTAAAACTAACCCAAAGAGCCGGGTGGTGGTGGCGCACGCCTTTAATCCCAGCACTTGGGAGGCAGAGGCAGGCAGATTTCTGAGTTTGAGGCTAGCCTGGTCTACAGAGTGAGTTCCAGGACAGTCAGGGCTACACAGAGAAACCCTGTCTCGAAAAACCAAAAAAAAAAAAAAAAAAAAAAACTAACCCAAGGACTGTTTTCCAATCTTTTGGAAAACATTTTGTTTTCCTTTTGGAAAGGGTTTTGTAACCTGAAAGTTTTCCCATTCCTCTCTTCTGTTTTAAAACGATATCATTTTAAATCAAAGAATTTTATTGCAGTATTACTTAACACAAAATTTGTATTGCTATGCATAAAATAAAGTACTGTTTTCAAAATTGTTTTAAAGCAGGACAAAAGAAGTCAAGAATAAAAATGGAATAAAGATGGAGCAAACAGAAAAAAATCAGAAAGGTAGTAGACTTCATTTCTCCGTATATGATGATCACTAAATGTGCATGCTACAATAGGAAGGCAGAAATGGCCCAAATTGTATGCTGTCACTTTAAACAGGCTTACATGTGAAAGAATCAGATATATTACTTAAATAGCATTCCTAAGAAAAGTGACCTGGCTACACATAAATGTAAAGTAGACCAGAATGTGAAATTTTATCTTGGATCAAGAAGGGCATGTCGTAATGATAAAAGGTCAATTTACCAAGAAGACATAATTCTAAATTGCTATGTCTCTAGGGAGTTTCAAGGATGTGAAAAACTGACAGAATTGAAAGGAATAATAGACAAATTCAGTCTTCCGTGTCAGAAAAGTCCACAGTTTCCCAGAAGTAGACGGAAAATCATTAAGATGGCGGGCAGAAAGCCGGCAGAGACGGTTCTGGCACTCAAGGAATTGAAAACACTGTGTTTCTGTTGACTGGAGACAAGGCTCTTCCTCTTACTGTTACTACACAGAGGCAAGGCTATACCATTGTGTAACCAACACTGACCTGAAATTTGGAAAAAGACAAACCCAGAAGCCAGTAATGAGAAGCCACTAATACGACAGGATCACTCATTCCTGACTTTAAACTAGTTCTATATTAGGTGACCTAGTAAGTGGTTCAGGCAAAGGACTTCGTCAAGCATGGTGGCAAGTGTCTACCTGGAAAGCTTGCTGTGAGTGTGACAGAGAGGGTGAAGGGCAAAGGCAGGTGCGGTGACTCGGAGAAGAGCCAAGAGGAAGCGGTTGTTGGAGACAGCCAGAATGAGGGGAAGTACAGGGCTGGGTAAAGGGGGTTTGGGGGAGCCGCGGACACTATATTGTGTAGATTCTTTAGCTAGAGTCAAGGAAACCCTAACAGGGGTGCACCTTCTGCAGGCAGGGTCCGGCAGGGGCGACAAGGCAGGGTCCATTGAAAGCAAAGGGCAACCTTGGTTAGGGCTGTCTAAGCGCCTGCCAGCTGGTGCTGCACCCCGAGAGCTCAGCGCCTGGGGACACCCGGACGGAGCCCCGCGCGGGTCTGAAGCTCTCGTGGAATGCCGAAGCCATCTGCGCCCCGCGCCACGGCAGCCCACGCTCGGGCACCCCCTGGCGGAGCCGGGCGGCGGCGCGGGGGCAGGTGCCGGGCGGAGCCGGGCGCACGGGGCGGGACGAGGCGGGCGGAGGGCGGCGGCGACCGCGGGTCCACAGAGGCCGCGCGCCCAGCCCGCCCGCACCGCGCCATGGCCCCGCGCGCCCGGCGGCGCCGCCAGCTGCCCGCGCTGCTGCTGGCCCTCTGCGTGCTGCTCGTCCCGCTGCAGGTAAGGACCCGCACCGCCATCGCCCGCCGCCCGCCGGGTCGAGGTCCCCCGGCATGAGCACCCGCTGGAACTCGAGGGTTTGGGGATGGAGACCCCAGCTGGTGCGTGGAGCTAAGGGACGGCGACTGGGGGATGCTGGGGTTTGGAAGGCTGAGGTTTGCAGAACCCGGACCCCCGGACACGGGATCTGTTGGAGCACGGAGCTCTGGTGCTCCCTTAGTTCTCCGGGTGCACCTAGTCGGCTTTTTCCATCTGTAGCTAATGCGGATCTTTGTGACGCTCAGCGAGATTTTATGCACAGACCCTGTTAGTGATCCCTTCCTAAAACCTGCTACCCTGGGGGTGCGATTTCAATCCGCGTGGGTCCCTGGGAGCGCAGGGTCCCTAAGTTGATCTTCACACCTTCCCTTATCTTCGTTTTCTCTCCATCTCCCCCAGTGCGAAGGTAAGAGGGATGTACTGGACGTGCAGAGAGGTAGTATTTGAAAGTTTCTTCGGCCGAGCTGACAATCCTTTCCTTTTCACGTGTTCTGTTTTTCCTCCCTCCTCCCCACAAACAGCTCGTGGACGGGCAGGGATTGCTTGTGCTTAGAAATCTTTGACCATGTTAGGATGAAATATGTCTTTGCAATGGCAGAAACTAGGGTAGTGATGCGCCTCGAGCTATTATTGATGCCAAGGACAAGCCTTGCAATCCTTGCCACCACCTGGGATGGGCCTGGGCCCAGCGGTGATGGACATACGATGTGACTGGAATGCACAGTGCTTAGGGACCAGGGCCTTTCTGGCTGCTCTTCAGGCACCATCAGCAGCCTAGAGGAGGAGGCAAAAAGTCAGTGTGGAGAATTCCCTCCCTGCAGTCAAATATTCACTCAGGAAGAACTCCCAGACCCCTGAACCCCGCGTCAGGGTCCGTCCTCCGCTCCTAGTAGGAGCCTCTAGTGCTTGCTAAAGAACTTGGGTCTCAGTTGCTGGTCTACTGGCAACTGAGCGGATCTCACTGCGGCTCCTGAGGTGATCTCTTTAACCACCGGTATTCAGTGTGGCAGCCATCCCAAGCAGGAAGCCAAATGTTCCCTTCTGTTCTGTTCACTGAGCTGGTCCGTGCAGGGAAGCCTGCTAAACAGCACGCGCGCGCGCTCGGGGGTTCCTCTGAGGGAAGGGAAAATGTCAGTGAGGTTTCTTGGCTCGGCAGTTTTAGATTTCCCCGTCTCCTGTTAAAACAATCTTAGGCTTCCGTGAATGTCACTGCCTGGGAGACCTAGCTGTGTTTGGTAAGGAGAGAAGAGAAAGGCAGCTTAGCTGACATCAGGACAGAAATAGTGCGAATGTGTTCGAGATTGGAGCCGAGCAGGATAGAGACTCATTCTACTTCATTCCTGGTAGAACGGGTCTCTTAGAGTGACTGAGAGAGGATAAGGCGCAAGGATCGAACCCAATCGATCATTTGAAGCACTTCAAATGTTGCTTGCTTAATGAAGTGTTCAACAGGTGGGACAGGGAGCTATCTTTTTTTAAACTAAAAAAACTGGGTCTCTTTAGTCAATAGCTAGCTACCTCGGAAAAACCTGCCTGACCACACAACAAAAGGGAAAAAAAAAGTACACGCATTTGCTTCTAATAACAGACTAGCATAGCGTTTGGAGCCAGCTGGCAGCTCTCCTACTCTGTATGTATGTCTGTGTGCATGTATGTGCTAGGTGTGTTCTTGGCTGTGCTGGGTATGGGACCGGGAGCTGGTTCGTGAAGACCAGCCTCTCATCACTGAGCGACACCGCCAGTCTCCTCTTACACTTTTCTCATCTCAGGACGACAAGTGTGCATGCTCTGTGGGGCTTACTATGCTATCTTATGTAGTGAACAGTAACCCAAAACAGCTGCTGCATGTTCGGCATAGTCACAGATTTTAAGTCGTATCTTTGATCAGCAGTTGACTGAGCTGTGTGCAGTGACTGACTGTACATGGCTTAATTTGTTCTCGCAGATCATCTGTCTCTACCTTCTACTTCCTTCGGCTTTTCTTTAAGACATTTTAATTATATACATTTTGTATTTGTGACAAGAAATATATATTAATATATATTTATATATAATTATATATGATTATATATACATATATATATACACATATATATATATATATGTTGTGAGGTGTGGTCTAGAGAGCAGACTCACTGCAGTTCTTGCCTGTGGGGTGTCACCTCCTTGGAGGTCGAAGGACCCTTTCACAGGGGTCGTACATCAGATATCCTGCATAGCAGTTATTTAAATTACAATTTATGATATTAGCAAAATTACAGTTATGAAGTAGTAAGTAGCAATGAAAATAATTTTACGGGTTCGGGGGTGGGGGTCACCAGAAAATCAGGAGCTACATTAAAGGGTTGAGCCACCCGTCCACCTTGTGGGTCTGAGGATGAAGTTCCATTCAGCAAACTCAGTGGTAGGTGTGTTTGCCTGATAAGCCATTTCGCCACCCAGTAAGTTTATTGTTCCCCAGTAAGCTTACTGGGAATATGTGCTACTAAAATGCAAATTATTCAGAGGACACTACAACAGTGAATACTCTGAGCATTAGTTACATGCATTTGAACCATATGCAGACTTCTGCGTCGACCATTTCCTGAGTACTCTCGGGTGCCTCGTTTGTGTCCAGCCTCACCAGCGGAAGTCCACATTCTCTTATGTCTGTCTTCCCGTATTAGCAACTGAATTTGTTTTCAGAGCTAATGAAAATATGCTCTTAAAAACTTTAAGTCTTGTGTTGGCAGTTTGGCTGTTTATTCAGTTGCACAATTGTCCCTGAGATAACTATGCACACACACACTAGGTTACCTAAGGCCTTGGGGTTGATTCCCTTGATGGTCATTTACAGAGTGTAAAACATGCTATTAAGAAACTGGGCACATGCATCACTGGATCTGCCCAGGTTATAGTCTAAAGGCAAAGACAATGGGAGAAGCTGTGATGGTCATAAAGAAGTGTGTGATAAGAAAAGCACATTGAAGGAGGAGGAGGAGGAGGAAGAGGAAGAGGAGGAGGAAGAGAAGGAGGAGGTGGAGGAGGAAGGGAAGGAGGAAGAAGAAGAGAAGGAGGAGGTGGAGGAGGAGGAAGATGAGAAGGTGGAGGAGGAGGAAGATGAGAAGGAGGAGGAGGAAGAGGAGGAGGAGGAAGATGAGAAGGTGGAGGAGGAGGAAGATGAGAAGGAGGAGGAGGAAGAGGAGGAGGAGGAGGAAGAGGAGAAGGAGGAGAAGGAGAAGGAGAAGGAGAAGGAGAAGGAGAAGGAGAAGGAGAGAGAAGGAGAAGGAGAAGGAGAAGGAGAAGGAGAAGGAGAAGGAGAAGGAGAAGGAGAAGGAGAAGGAGAAGGAGAAGGAGAAGGAAGGGCGTGCTCTGGGAGGAAGAGTTTTCTCAACTCTTTGAAGGACGGGGAAATCAAGCTTCAGAGAAGAAGTGATCCAAGAGGTGGGTCAGGAAGAAAGCTTTCTAGGTCAAGGGGATGGTGTGTGTGGTTTAGACATAAAGGGATCTTGCCAATGAGAAACCACCAATGTTTATGACCTTACAGATTAGCACAAGGCCCTGAATTCAGGAAACACACCAAACAGATGAGGCACTAAACCTTTATAGTTTTGAGATAACTCAGACACAGCCCTTATTGAGGTGGTAAGGCAGACTATAAACAAGGAGGCTCTGGAAATGCCTAGAGGGACCCTTCCAAGGAAATCCCCTAGGGTGTGGCTATGCTTGTGCTCTGTGCCACACTGCCTCATTTTAGTTGGGAGACCTGGGTATGGATTAGCTTTTTGTTTGAGAACATGGTCACACAATTATGAGCTTTCAGATGTTGGGTTGCTAGGACTTAAGATCCCTCTCCTCTTGCTTCCTTTGGCCTCCTGGATAGAAGCCATCATTCTCTGTGTCTGTCCATCGTCCATGGGGGACCATGAGCTTTCTCATTATCTACCCTGCAGTTGTCCCTACACCCGGAAGATGATAACAATGGAGTCTCGGAAGGTCAATAAATCACTGTTTTATGAGGCCCTGGAGAGGGGAGTTCCAGGTTCAGCTCTCTCTAGAGAGTGCTGTTTTGAGAAGGTGCAGAGTGAACTTTATCTGCCATGGAAGTATCAGGAAAAAAGTCCCTTGCTGAATTTTCTTATTTTTGGAGTGCAAAGGGGGAAAAGTGAGCAGTTTTCCTACCTCAGATGTTTGACAAATTCTATGTCTGTTCTTTTCCCTGTGATGTGAGTCCATGCATGCCCTGATAGCCCTTGTCCAGCTATTTCATGATTGGCGTCTCCTCCTGACCCGGCAAGGTTTGGTGGCTTCTCTTCTGCTTCCTGCGGCTTCTGTTCCTTACCTACAAGGGCATCTGGCTACCTATAAGTCCTTAGCTCTACCACTGTGTGTCCCTGACTAAGGGACGGGCTTCTAACCTGGGCAGTTTTTTCCTTCTGCAGTTGCATTCTTGCCTGAGTTTACTGTAGGCTACCCGCTGGGTGCTTGAGTATCCACAGGTAGAAAGACAGTTTAAGTTCAGCTCATACTGTTTGCCCACAAACACTGAGGCCAGAGGAACCAGGAAGGAGCTGTGGGCTTCTGCCAACAGGCTTGGTCCCTCCGAAGTTGGTCAGGTGCTTTGAAGTTGGAAGTCCTGTGGGTGTTTTCTGTCCTGATTCTGAGAGATGAATGAGGTGTGTTTCCTGCCAGTGTTCCCTTCCAGTCCCTATCCCCCCCACCCCCCCACCCCACCCCACCCCCACCTCACCTCTGCCCCTGCAGACCTCCCACTCCCAGTGCTCCCAGCTTCTGTCACCAGAGGGCTGGCTGATAGTCTGTTCTCATGGCAGCCTGTTCCCATTCTGTCTGATGAAGCCGCCCAAAGAACCCCCAGTCAGCATGTGGAAGCACATTCTTTTCAGCTGCCTGATGACAACTTTATATCTGCTTTCGCTCTGTTGGCTGCCATCAACCTTGATTACTGGAGGCTGCTACACGAACATTCAGCTGCGAGGAGGGAGGGGGAAGTGTGTTAAATGTATGCATCTAGTAGAGCAAGATCAACACCTCCTACCACTTAGACACTGTAACAGGCTAAGAGAAACAGACAGAAGGACAACGCCTCCTTAGGAGACCAGAACTGTAATCATGTGAAGACACTGGGACATTTTCAGTGTGGATGGAGTGTCCCAATCCGAAGTGGCTGCAAGGAAAGTGAGATGATCAGGAACTGCAGTAGACTCATGGGTGTTGTGTTTTCTGGAACTCTAGAGGCCAGCATTCCTGGATTCAAGGGTGTTAGGCAGGGAGGGAAGGCATGAGACAACCCTCAAGGCAAGCAGGACCTTTAAGTGCAAGCAGAATTGTTTAGATGTAATCTTACTACTTGTGATCTGGAGAGAGACCTGTCCAGATTTGGGTGTCAAGGGGAGGGGTAGCCAGCCCTGGTGTGGGCCAGCAAAGAGGCTTCTGCCTTGGTTCAAGGAAGAGCTAGAGAAGGCTCAAATCGGGTCAGGGCAATGGTGAGAGAGGAGTTGAGTGAAGGAGCGATTTTACAGCTTCTAGCTCTGCCTGAGGTGCAGGTGACAAAAGATGCTCTCAGACTTATTAGGACATCATGCAAGCAGCAGGGCAGAGGCTAGGCAAACAGCATGCCCCTTGGATCCTATCTTTCACAACTTAGAAGTACTTGGTTCAAATCAAAGTGTTTTCAGGTTCATGTAATATTGAACTTTCTTTCTTTTTTTTTTTTTAAAAAAAAAAGGTGACATTTAAAATTTTGAATTGTAGCATATACAACCTAGAACTGAGGTTTCCCAATAAACATCTAAAGACCCAAAAACTAGCTGGGGGCATATGTGTGTTCTGGAAGCTACAGAGCCATTTCTTGCCCTAGGGGTATCTTAGGATGAGATAGGCAGGATGAAGTTCTCACTGTGAAAAGAAGAGACAGAGATAGGCAGCCCCGAGGGCACAGCTTCCGAACAGGTGTGACATGACCCCTGTCTCCCCACCAACTCCAGAGCCATCACCTGCCTCCTAAACATTGTTGGGCAAGGATGTTTATATTGGACTAGGACTTGTCCCTTGTTTGGTCTTTTCCTGGCAGGTTACTGTCACTTTCCTCTCTGCCTGGCACCTCCCAGATTCCACTAAGACAAAAATTCCTAAGCCAGCAGGTGACAGGGAAGTCCTTGGCAAGCTTCTGGAAGAACTGACACAAAGAAAGAAAGAAAAAAGGAAAACAAACAAACAAACCAAAAAAAACAAAACAAAACAAAAACAAAACAAAAAAAACAAAAAAACAACCCTTTCAGCTCACCAGAGAAATGAAGCTAATTCCATTTCCGCTCACAGTGTCAGGAGCAGAAGGACCACTTCCTTGAGCTGGCAGAAATCTGAAGACTTTCCATTTAGAATGAGGAAGAAAAACTCTAGCTTTTGGTGAATGTGTCGCCTAAACTGAGCAAGCAGGGAAATGGGGTGTGGCCTTGCCTACAGTCTGCAAGCCTGGTAGGCTTTTGTCTGTCTCCCAAGTGGGAAGTGGACCACTTTTGTATAGTTTTGATTACATCTCTTATTTTACTTAGTTTTTCTTCTCATGTGATGCACATGTCCACAGTATATGCACACATGTGTGTGCACATGTGTATATGCACACATGTATGTGAACACATGTATGTGCTCACATGTATATACATACATGTATGTGCACATGTGTATGTGCTCACATGTATGTGCTCACATGTATGTGCACACATGTATGTGCTCACATGTGTGCTCACATGTATGTGCTCACATGTATTTGCACACATGTATGTGCACACATGTATGTGCACATACAGGCTAGAGGAGGACATTGAATGTTCTGTTCTAACAGTCTCTGTCTTATTCTTTTGAAGCAGAGTTTCTCACTTACCCTAGAATGGGGTTGGCAGCCAGAAAACCCAGTTCATCCTCCATTTTTCAGCTTCACATTCACAGTGCTGGAGGAATAGATATGCGAGGCCCTGCCGGACTTTATTACTTGGTGCTGGGCTCTGAACCCAGCTCCCAGTGCTTATGCGGCAAACACTGACCCACTGAACCGTCTCCCCAGACCCTCTCTTATTCTCTTGAGCTAAGTTGGGTAGATAGTACCCAACTTGAAAGTGCTTAAAACACAGCAGCCAAACCCATGTCCAGGCCCCCTTAGCATCTCTTTTTATCAGACCCAGTTAGACAAGCAGGGCACCGGCTCCAGCTCCCGTGTTTTGTTTGCAAAGCTTGGTGGAGTTGTTCCTGTCTGCCCTCACCACCTGGGCCATGTTTAAACATTCCCACCTCTGGGAACTTCCACAAGGCACATCTAGCTCCAACAAGTCTCCATTGACCCCATGTCCCCAGACGTGTTCCCTAAGGGCTCAATGTCTTCCTTTTTTTCGATACTTTTATTGCTTAAGTTGTTCACTCACAACTTCCGTACCCCCAGGTTGGCCATGCTGCTTCCTTGAACCTCTTGGTGATCTTATTTTCCCCTTTCAAGGCAGTTGGCATTCATTTAACACTTCCTGGCACAATTCAAGCTCCCCAGGGTATTACAGAAAGTGCTGGAGTCGGGGCAGCAGTTTCTGACCTCCCGAGTTCAAAGCCACCCCCACCCCCATTCTTCCTCCCTGTCTCGGATACACCAGGAGCATAGAGCAAGATGGCTCTGCAGTCAAGATTTGGGAGTTTAGTGTTTGACTACTGTAATTTACTGTAGTTTGGTTTCTGTAACTAGGATAGAACAGCTTGACCAAAAGCACCTTGGCGACGAAAAGGTTGTTTGTTTGTTTGTTTTTTTGCTTACCCATCCGAGCCACAGACAGCACTGCAGGAAGAAGTCAAGGCAGAAACCATGGAGGACTACTGCTTACTGGTTTCCTAGCTGTGGCTTGCTCAGCCTGCTTTCATATACCACCCGGGACCACCTCCCCAGGAGTGACGTCATCCACAGAGAGCTTATCAAGAAAATGTTCCCACAGACACGCCCACAGGCCAATCTGGTGAAGGCAAGTCCTCACTGAGGTATTCCAGGCTGACTCGAGTTTGGGTGAAGTTGACAAAAACTCACCAGCACATTGACCCAATCCTCAGGCACAGACTCTGGGGGAGAACAGGGAAGAGGTGGAAGGGAACATAACTGAGAGAAACATTGTCCAGTCTGGTTTCTG
This sequence comes from Mastomys natalensis, assembly GCA_021653895.1. Taxonomy (NCBI): domain Eukaryota; kingdom Metazoa; phylum Chordata; class Mammalia; order Rodentia; family Muridae; genus Mastomys; species Mastomys natalensis. The sequence continues at coordinate 705,455 of JAJTUV010001342.1, forward strand.
ACGGTCTGGCCAAAGAGATGACCTGGATTCCATAGGATCTGGACTGTGGAGGAAGAACTGTAGGTCTGAGATCTAGCAGGCTGTACACACCGGGCAGCAGGATTCCCCAGCTGTGGTGTTTGGCCCCAGTACCATCCCTACCTGGAAACGGCACACCTAAGTCAGAAGCTAGAGGGTGGGTCCCAGGCCTCTCATTACAGTCTTCCAGCAATCCTGATCAAAGCAGGGAGCTGCCAAGTGGGTTTCATGAAAATGTTTGTGCTCAGTGATGTATTAACAGGATGTGACTGCCGAACTAGTTGAAAGCACTTGCCACTTGTTGACCCCTCCTGGGTGTCACACATGTGCTAGCTTTATCTGTCTCACCCACTCCACTAGCCAGGAAGATTTGAAAACTGAGACATACACATTCGCCTGTGATTACATATCTGGCAAGGGGCAAAGGTGGACCCCCTTCCAGGCATGTGCTCTGGTAGCCATGAGCTTAACCTCTCAGGCGAGCACCTTGTTGGGTCCTCTGTGATAAGACAGAGAGTGCAGAGAGAAGCTTACTGGAGTCAGTGTGGGACAGAAGCAAGCTCCCAGAGGACCTAAGTTCTAATCCCCTGTATCAAAGGACAGTGTGCTTGCCTGTTTTGTAATCCAACTACTGAGAAGGCAGAACTAGGAGGATCCTGGGTGCTGGCTAGCCATCCAGTCTAGCCAGCCAGTGATCTTCAGGACCAGTGAGGGACCCTGTCTCAAAACCTTCGGGTGGAAACTGCAGAGATGCCTCGCGGTTAGGAGTGCTCCCGGAACAATCATGCGGACTTGAGTTTAGTTCCCAGCACCCACATTAACAAACCAGGCATCTCATGCACACCTCTGACCCCAACCCCAGTGCTTCCACTGGACTCAGAAGGATTGCTGGGACTTGCAGCCTTCCAGCCTGATTGAGAACATGTGAGTCGAGAAATCGGGAAAGTCCTACCATAAAGGAATAGGTGGGGGATAGAAGAGGTCCCAAGACATCATCTTCTGGCCTCTGTGCATGCAACAGATATGTGTACCCACACTCACATGTCCTAACATGCATGGTAACATATATACACAAATAATCTCAAAATTAAAGGTGGAAAGTAAGGAAGATATTGGATGTTGACTCCTGGCTTCTATGTGCACCTGTACACACACACACACAGACACACACACACACACACTAATGACTGGACAGAAATGAGCTTATTTATGTTCTGGAAGATTCATTTCTTGGGTCTGCGTTCTTTAGTAGAGAATGTGTTTTTTGAGGAATTTTTGCAAGTGTTGATGAGCAGAAATGAAAATGCCCCCTTTTAAAGTCACAAGAGATAAAGGTGCCCATAGTGCCTTCAACCCAGGCTCTTCATGCCAGTTGATCCCTGACTCAGAAGGAAAAGAAGTGTGACTCACAGAATCTATCCTGCTACTTCCTCAGGCACAGGCACCCCTAATTCCTCTCTGCCCCTCAACGCCAGAAGCAAACTGTGCGAAGGAATGATGATTCTGTCCTGCTGCCACCCCAGCACAGGCCACATTCCCGTCACACTCACAGACTGAGACACCTGCAGTGACACTGTGTACTGGTCCTACTGCCCCCAGTCTACACACGTACACACACACACACACACACACATTATACACATATTACCCACTGCCACTGCCTGCTAAACTTGGGGTTAGATCTGAGACCTCACATAGCCTTCTGTCAGAGGGGAAATGTCTGGGCTCACGAGCTTTTGGAGGAAGTTAAATTACATTTCCCAAGGTTCTTTGTGCCTTAGACTTATAATTACAACGAGTCTGAGTACACCTTCTGGGATCATTCCCCACCATTGACAACTTGACTGGATTTAGTTTCCAAGCCTGTTACTGAGCACTTGTACGAGAGAAGTTGTGGAGAGAACCAGAGGACGGACACTCCCTATCGTGGACAGCACATTCTAGACTTGGAGGCCACCGTCCCCAGCTCTGTCTCCCAGCCCATGAGATGGACTGACAGACATGTTCCACCAAAGCTTTCCCAGCCTCAAAGGCCTTCTGAACTGTGAAGGAAAATGAATTGTTTTCCTCTTGCGTTGTCCTGTCAGGTGTTTTGTTCAGAACAATGATTCAAAGAGAACCGACATATCTCCTTTGACCCGGGGCTCTATGTTGATGTCTGTGTATGGCGTACACTGTCTTCCATTGCTGACAGTTTTAGTTCCTTGAAAGGCATTCTCAGGGTAGTAGCTGAGGGATATGGAGAGAACACATGTAGAGACTGGTAGGGAACACTCTGGGTCACTCAGTTCTCTGGGTGCAGGCTGATAACCATGAGGATGACACGGGTGTTATGAAACGACTTGAAATTGAAAAGCCAGCCTCTGATGGTGAAAGGTGAGATGCAGCTCACTGTGGCTGCATCTGGACTTGAACACAACTTTACCTCAAAACTCACCCCATTAATTTCTAATGGTCAAACACTTCGAAAATGAAAAGATAAGACTACAAAAACATTGCCCTCTTCTCAGCAGCCAGGTGTTACCTGTGAGAACCCTGAAGACCAAGATATTGGGACCTACTCTATCTGTAAAAATTACAAATGGCCAAAGCCCCAGAACACATAGCTAGCTCAACTGTACAGAGCTGTCCTCATGGGTGAGGGAGGGCAGAACAGAAGTCCCAGCTTCTCTGTGCTAAGAGTAAGTGTGTGGACCAGGTCATAGACTGAGCCAGGGGCTGGCTCTCCATTTCCTGAACCATCTGACAGGCCAGAAGCTGCTAGTATGTTAGAGAGCTCTGTGAGCTGTCACCGTTGCAGGAGAGGCTTCAGGCCCTGGAAGAGATTGCTAAACTGAACGTCACAGCATTTTTTTCCCAAGGGCATCTATGATTTTGTCCCGAATTGATGAGTCTTTTCCAAGTTCATCAATGTGGGATGTGAACTTGATCCAGAGCAGGTGGGACACAGGTAGGGTTTTCTATAAGGGGAAGGTACGAGCTCACAGTGAGCCTTCGGGGAGTATTCACTAACGGGCTAGTTGAGCAGTCCAGGAATTACAAACCATCTAAGCAGGTTGCTGGATCTCGCTTGTGAAGATGCAAAAGCGTAAGGAAATCTGTCTTTCGTATAGTGCCTGGCACACAGTAGGTCTTTAATAGGGGCTGATTTGTTCTTAGTCTTGTTCAGTATACAGAGTGCCTGCATCCCGGAGGGTAGAAATTGCTCAGCATCTATTACATCCAATGTTCTCAACCTGTGGGTAGCGACCACTTAGGGAAGTCAAATGAGCCTTGTCACAGGGGTCACATATCAGATATGTACACTGTGATTCACAGCAGTAGGAAAATCATACTTTTGAAGTAGCAACAAACGTAATGTTATGGCTGGGGACACTACGGCATGGGAAACTGTACTAAAGGGTCGCAGCATTAGCACTGTTGAGAACCATTGTATTCCATGTACACTTCGTCCCTTATTTCAACAGACATACACATACCCAGGTTCCAGGGGCTTGGGGTGGTCAGGAGTGGCCCAGTGAGAATATTTGGGGCATATCTTACTGGCTTCTGTGGAAACAGAGTACTGAAGGCATAGTCCAAGCACATTGCCAGGAGGTAAACAATTGAAAAGCAATCGTAAAATATCAAAGAAATTAGAGTAGGGGAAACCCCAGTGGGTAAGACCACCCAGCCAGCCTGGTAAGTGAAGGGAGAAGAGAGTGAAGCAAAAGGATCAAGATGAGCGATTTCACATCTCAGTTTAGAAGCCCATGTGACTCTGGAAGTTTGAGAAAGACCATACAGTTGCTGGGAGAAATGTAGAGGTCAGAGGCCAGACTGTTCTAGATCAAGAATTCTGGGCCAGGCTGCTAAAAGGAAGTACAGAAATGACTAAAGGCAGGTCTGAGCAGGTATGCAGGGCCATGGGAGTCTGGTGAGGCTAGTCTTCAGCTTGGTCTTTGATGTCACCCTGACCTGTCATTCAGATCATCAGTTTAGGAACATGGAGTCTCAGATCCCCTCCAAATCTTCTGCATCAGAATCTGCAACTTCATGGTTTTCATGTAACCATCCACAAATTGGAGGGATATGAATTTCACCCTTAGGCCAGGAGCAGGAGCAGTGGCATGGACAAGTGAGACAGTCCCTTCCTTGGCCCCTTTAAGTGCCCGTGACCATGACAACTGATGCATCCCTAGAATGGAAGAAAGGCCTAGAAGCACCCTGAGTGTCAGTGGGCCAGTGAGCTCCTAGAAGCCAAGCAGAGAAGCCATTGATTTTTACCACATAGGAAAAGTTTTCATCTCAAATAAAATATTAAAGAAAGCAATCAGACTGGCAAAGGAGAGCAAAGGGCAGCTCTCACACCGGGAGGATAAAGGAGCCTTCACAGACCCCTGGGAAGCATGTCTCGCGAAGCACAAGTCCAAGCTCCTGATCACTGTGTTTCGGAAACAACCTTCTTTAAACTGTCTTCCAGGTATCCCACGGCTGAGAACTTTGTATTCCCCGTCTGTCTGAAAGACGGAGAAGATTGAAAGTTTTGAACTTCGAGAATTCTTCTTTTCCCTTCGGGCCATTGATTTTATTTTCAAGGAGCAGAGATACTAAAAACACGGTATAGAATGTAAGAAAGAAGGCTGAGCAAAATACACAGACCTTTGACAAGAGCCTGCCGGTCTTTTTCTTTAAAGAAGTGTCTCTGCAGTCAGAGTGGTCCAGGGCAACAATGCTGGTGGGTCCAATAAAAACCAGCTTTCAAAGTAATGTGTAAAGCCAATAGGGTAGCAAAATGGTGACTGTGTGTCTTAATCACTCTTCCTCTGCATCTAATCGGGGGCTTGTTTACAGGTTCAGAGGGTGAGGCCATGACCATCACTGTGTGGAGCATGGCAGCGGGCACACAGGCATGGTGCTGGAGAAGTAGCTGAGAGCTTACACGATGAAGACAACCATGAGGCATTGAGAAAGAACCAAATGAACAGGGTGGGCTTTTAAAATCTCAACGCCCACTCCCATTGACACACCTCCTCCAATAAGTCCACGCCTCCTAATCCTTCCCAGACAGTTCCACCAGCTGGGAACCAAGTTCAAACATATGAGCCTATGGGAGCTGTTCTCATTAAAACTACAATATTATGTTAAGACTTTTGGTAAGTTACATTAACTCTTTGTAAGGATTTATTTTTCAAATTCAAACATGACCTTCATCAGATTTTTTTTTTTTTTCTGCACATGATATATCTTTATGAAAACACTTTGGCAAAATAGTTGAGATAGCCAATTTTGTGTTATGTGTATTTTCTCACAATTAGCAGTTATGACATAAAATTTTGTGGCAATTTGTCTTAGTCTATTTTGTGTTGCTCCAGGAAATGATTGAGTCTGGGAAACTAATATGGAAAAAAGATTCATTTGGTTCATGGTTTTGGTAGCTAGAAAGTCTAGCTAGCATGACAAGTGCCCTCCCTGGCTGTATCCTAGCAATACAGATGGCATCTCATAGTCAGGGAGTGCTCAAAAGCAGTGAAGATCAAGTGTGTTCAGATGAGGCCCAACAGCAGGAGAGGAAGCGAGAGACCCAGAAGAGGTCAGGCTTTGCTTTTGTAACAACCGTCTGTTTTGAGAACTAATCTGTTCCCATAAGACCCAAACCACTTAGGGAACCAGTGTCAGCATCTTCACAAAGGCTGCAGTGACTCACCCTCTTCCCACAAGAAAGTTATATTGGAGAATGAGGCCTCAAATGAGTTTGGCAGGAACCAATCACCTTCAAACCAGAGCATGAAGAAAGGCTGTGATTCCTGCCTGGTAAAGAAAATGACATGGCATGCCTGTGATATGCAGAGTAATGGCAACAGCTAACGTGTTCTAAAAGCAAAGACACACATTCCTGATATGCAGTCACTGAAGAGAGGCCAGGGAAGGCCTCTGGTGCAGCCTTGGTTACAATGGGAGACCTCAGGAGATGCCAGGACCATGGGTGTCTGCTAAGGATGTAGTAGAGCTGGCCGAGCCTATGACTCAAGCTGTGTGTGCAGCCATTGGGAGGCATCTGCCCATTGGAGGCCAGAAGATCGTGAGTGAGTTCCAGATGTTGGAATCTGAATTTATACTATGGTTTTACTTAAATCTGATTGTTTTATTTTGTTTTGTTTTTTTCGAGACAGGATTTCTCTGTGTGGTCCTGGCTGTCCTGGAACTCACTCTGTAGACCAGGCTGGCCTCAAACTCAGAAATCCACCTGCCTCTGCCTCCCGAGTGCTGGGATTAAAGGCGTGCGCCACCACCGCCCGGCTAATCTGATTGTTTTTAATGCCTTGTTTTTTTTTTCCATTTTGGAATATTAAACTATGTATTTTATTATTTTTTAAGGAGCCCTCAACTGAGAGATATTAAATTCTTAAAGAGACATTAGAGATATTAAAATGTTGAATCTTTTTTAAAGACTGTGGGACTTTTAGAGTTGTACTGTGTTTTATATTATGACTTCAACATGAAATCTTGGGTATTGTTTAACAGTGATGTGTATGTGTGTCAAGCTGACAAAGGGTGGATTGTGCTGGTTGGTTTTATTGTCAAATTTAAACAACCTGGATTCACCTGGGATAGAGAATCTGTGGTTGTATCTGTGCAAGATTGTCTTGACTGGTGACTGATGCCACTGTGAGTGGCACACTCCTAAGCAGATGATACTGGGCTACATTGAAAAGTGAGCTGAACATAAGTTTGGGTGTGAACTAGAGAACAAGCCAATAAGCAGCATTCTTCTATGGTATCTGCCTCCATGTTTCTGCTTTGAGTTCCTCCTTTTCTTGATGATGGACCGTGTCCTTAGGAGTTATAAGCTGAAGTAAACCCCTCCCTCTTCCAAGTTGCTTTTTGTCATGGTGCTTATAGCAACAGAAAGCAAATTAGAACAACACACATATGAGTATAATAAAACAATAGCAGAAAATAACAAATCAAATCGTTGAAGATACGGGGAAACTGGAACCCTTTGCTGGTGTGATGTAAGGTGGGAATTCTTCATAAGAAAGCTAAGCCTAGAATCATGTGATTTATGATTTGTGATGTGATTTCTAGCTACACTCCCAAAAGGGTGAAAACACACCCAACTATACATGTGTGCCGTTATTCTTCAAAGCATTGTTGACTATAGCCAAGAGGTAGAAAAGACCCAAATATGTATCACCAGATGGGTGAGTAGCATAATGTGGCATACCCATACCGTAGAATATTATCTAGTCATATAAATGAGATTACATACATGATACAATGTGACGAGCCTTGACAGTATACCGAGTGACACAAGCCAGACACCTAAGAACAAACATTGTGTGCTTCCACGTCTGTAGAAGATGTTGTGAGGCAGGCGGAAGAGGATGAGGAAGCAGTACTTTATGATTATAGTGGTTCTCTCTGGGACGATGAAAATGTTCTGGAAAAAGGCAGTCTATTGTTGGACACTGTTGGAATTATAAGTGGCAATGACTGTGCACTTCAAATGCTTAAAATGACAATGGAAAATTGTATTTCGCCATGATTAACTTTTTAAAAAACCTTTATTTAAATTTACTTTATGCTGACTTTATTTCTATGTCATGGGTCTTGTTTTAAAGCTATCCTAAGTCTCTAGGATATCTTTTTTCTTCTGTGCAACCTCCTCTAACGGCTTCGGAGCATTTGCTCCTTCTCAGTGAGGATCATCTCAATATAGCAGGGAACTCATGCCTGGGTTAATCTGGTCGTGAACTCTGGAAGTTCACTAGTGCATCTTAGGGGTTTGTTTGCATTCAGTGACTGGAAATTCCTTGTCTAAACCTGTCAGTTCAGCATAGTTCTGTGCATTCTAATCATGGGCAGCATTCTTTTGGGGCCACCAACCCTGTGTCTGTCCCACTGTTTGGCCTGGCTGTACCTCCCTACCCTACCATTTTATCACCCAAACGGCACACATCGCTTTTTAAAGTCTCATCTTGCAGATACTTGGTGGCTTTTCAGGTATCTATGCTCTTGATGGTCCGGGCAGATTCATGGACATTCTTAAAAGTGAACATGAAGATTTGAACCTCTTAGTTTGCATGATTTTGTAGGGATTTTTAGGTCAAGAGAGTGATGAACCATCTTCACCAAACAACTCAGGCCGCTTCATAAAACACACTCTCCTGTAAATTAAGTTGTTTAGAACACCAACGGAAAGACAAACACAAGAGTCAGCTCCTGCATTTCATAGTGGAACACAGTCATCACTGCTAGAATATTTGTTCTAGCCAACCTTTGCTCTCCGGTCCTCTCGGAGCTCAGGATCCTAATTCTTTAGTTTTCCAGAAGGATAGCCATCAACTTGCCACCTGTTGTGTCTTAGCAGCCTTTATGATGTGATTTGAGAAGTTACTTAAAAGAAGAGACTCTCCCTGTCCCCCATATTGCTTTTGCTGCCCATTCCTAAAAGCCCAAGTATCCTGTGCATTTTCCTCAGTCCAGGCTCAGCCCTGCATCTGTTCTCCCTGTCAGCATCTGTTCCCCTCCTCCTGCTTCTGTCACATACCTATCCAGGGAAGGTTTGGACTCCAATCAGCCGTGCCTGGATCATGCTTTTATTCGCATCTTGGGGACTCAGTGGAGCTTAGTGGATCTTTCCAGTACTTGGCTTGAACTCCACTGGTTTTCCTTCCTGCCCTTGTGCCTGTGCCTACCTGGTAATAAAGCCTTGTGAGAGCAGAGACTGGCCTGCCTGTCATTTAGTCACGATTTTATTCAATACTGGGAGCTCAGCACAGGTGCCTTTGGCCATGTGATGGTAACAGATTATAAAAGAGAAGGCGATCTCTTGTTGACTAGGTCAAACTCAGACATGAAAAACAAAATTAAATTTAAAAAACAAAAACAAAGCAACAATAATAAAACGGCTTTTTCTTATTACTTGTTGAGAGAATACATACACGATCGCCCAACCCCTCCACTGGAATAGTCTGTATGTAGGGAGAATCGGTCTTTGTAATTTTCAATGCCACCAGCAGGAGCTGTGCTGCCGGGGCAGCTGGGATGGAAGGCCTCCAAGCTGAAGTCTTGAAGGTCAGCCCTGGACACACATTCTTCAAAGGCAATCTGGCTAAATAATTTAGGATCAGGGTAATTACAAGGATTGTGAGGGTCATGATCCCCTTCAAAATCTTCTCAAACTAAATTTATCTTTTCATACTGTACTTAACACAAATACTTGAGTCACACACACTTGAGTAGGAGATTTTTCATTCAAGAGCTGTGAGTTAAGATGTATTTATTTAGCCGGGCGGTGGTGGCACATGCCTTTAATCCCAGCACTTGGGAGGCAGAAGCAGAGGCAGGCGGATTTCTGAGTTCGTAGGCCAGCCTGGTCTACAGAGTGAGTTCCAGGACAGCCAGGACTACACAGAGAAACCCTGTCTCAAAAAAACAAAACAAATAAAATGTATTTATTTGAAATGGATTATGTTTTGGACACTCAGGGAGTGGTTGAACTCTCTACATTTCGGGTTTGTAGTACCGTGGATAGAAGCCAGAGCTTCGCTGTGCTAGGTGAGCACCCTTTACCACTGTGCCATCCTCAGCCTTCGCTCTCTCTCTTTCTGAATCTACTTCTTTTGTGGCTTCTCTCTTATTCCAGACTGGAACAACCTGGGGCTCCAAGTTCGCAGAAGGTTTATGACATGGTGGTCTTGAGGGTGGGTGTGAACACTGGGAGCACTCTGGTGACCTCCAAGTGCTTCCTTGCTTTCACTGAGTTAGGTCGAGGGCATGTTCTCCACGGGCGTCTCTTCAATACTTTCCAGAAATGTGAGATGTAGTTTTTGTTTATACAAAAGAAAAGGGAGTCTTCTATTTTCTCCACATGTGTAAGACTGAGACATTGACTTAAAAAGTTTCCTTAAAGCGAGACCATCTAGCCAGGGATCTGGTCATAACTTGATCAGTGTCCTATTTAACGAGAGTCCAGAACAGATAGAACTGAGCCGTGGCTTTATCAGCAGACTTACTGGGTAAACTCTTGCCCACACCAAGTGACTCTCACACAGATGACTGACACAACCCAGACACGAAACAACAGAAGTGACTCGGACCACGTGTGAGGATCTCGGGGAGACATGTCTCAGCTCAACCCCATGAAGTTGCACCTCTTGCTTTTGTAATCATGCTTTGTAAAGCAGGAGTCTTTGCCCTGGTTGTGCCCTAAAACCTTCTGTTCTACAGCCCCTGTCTTCTGGAACTGTGTTAAAATAAAGGAAGTAAGTGCACACAGGGACACTAGCAAGCCTTCAGGACTTTTCTTTCCTACCTCTGGTGACACACCTTTCTTTTGTCCTCCTAGGGAGGAGTGGGTGGAGGTAATTTATACCGACTAAGTCTGCTCAGGTGTGCAAGGAAACACTCTGTGGCAATCAGCCCCAATGAGATGACTGTTAAGCAATCCTGTTCCCAGTCTACTGGCAAAGGCAGTTTCTGGACTGCCACCACTGGCTTTCGTGGAGTCACTGTCAAGGTTATTGCACCTGACTCTCAGGGCAGTAGGATAGGCAGAATTATGAGCAGTGTTGTGCATGTTCAGAATTTTTAACTTTTAGCTTTTTGATCCTCAAATTTTAGAAATGTAACATTGGGCATTGTCCTGTCCAGGCCAAATTCCAAGACCACCAGGCATGCCCTTGGAGACCCTCTGACCAGGCAGGCCTCTGTCACCATCCCCCTGCTCCACTGTGCATTCTCCAGCCACAACCTCACAGTCTCTACATTACATCTGGTCAGATTTGGTATTCATTGTATTTAATTTTTTTTCCAAAAAAAAAAAGGGGGAGGGCTATCTGATTTCTGGGCTACAGAGACCCCAGTGCCATTTCCATTTCCTCTGAAGAACATCTAGCCAGACGGGATGCCATCCTTGCACTTACAGACATGTGACTCCCAATGGAGCCCAACTTGCCAGGAGGATGAACGACTGTTTGGCCTTTCAGAGGCTGGACTCCAGCCCTAGCATTGCAAAGAACAGAAACAGTCAAGCAAACAGAACAACAACAAACCAAAAGGCTAAATGAAACAACTTCCAGAGGAAGCCACTAAGAAGACAAACCTGGAAGGCCGCCTGGCCACCGCAGGCAGAGGGTGTGCATGCTAGCTTATCAATAGAACTAACTGCTTGTGAGGGAGACACTCTATCCTCCCTGGCTGTCTCCTCTGTGGCCGAGGAGAAAATAACAGAAAACAAGGAGGGATGAGAGCAGTCAGCTTATCTTTAATCCCATCATTTGGGGAACAGAGGCAGGAAGAGCTCCGTGAGCTCTATGAATGAGAGAGAGAGAGAGAGAGAGAGAGAGAGAGAGAGAGAGAGAGAGAGAGAGAGAGAGAGAGAGAGAGAAGGACACAAAGGAAGGACATACACGCAGGTTTGGTAGAGGAAAAGCTCTGTCATAGATAGTCAGAGGGAGAGATATCTGGGAGAGTCCAAAGTGAACATGACCAGACTGAGCCAGGCCATGTGAGAACAGGGAGGGGAGAGCCAAACTAAGAGGCTAGGAGGGTGAAGAATAGATGAAAAGAGCCAGGTAACCAAAATGGCTGCATTATGACAGCTAGCCCCTCTGATAGAAACATGTTTCTTCAGCTATGGCTTTATTGCACAGGGCCATAAATCTACAGTGATTTATAAATGTTTATTACACTTCTTTATTTAGTGTGTGTGTGTGTGTGTGTGTGTGTGTGTGTGTGTTAGAGAGAGAGAAAGAGAGAGAGAGACAGAGAGAGACAGAGAGAGACAGAGGACAACTTGGAGGAGTTGGTTCTCTTTCTACCACATGGAGTTTAGGGTAAGGGGTATGATAATGCCAGTAATACCAAGTAACAGGTAGGACTGAGGGATGCTGGGAGAATCTGGTGCCCAGGTCTGCCTTGATGTTAATGGGCACCTCAGTTAGCCTTTTGTCCTGGGTTTGAGACCTGACAGTCTACATGCTGAGTTCTAGACCAGTCAGGGCTAAACAAAGAGAAATCCAAAGAAAAAGGAGAAATGAAAGCATTTGTGTGTGGGCTGCTCGAATCATAAATGCTGACTTTGGTGTTCTGTCAGGGACAGAGCAGGGACAAGTGGTTCAGAGAGAAGGATTTTCTCAGAGCTGAGCCATTCACAGCAGGACACTCTCCAGTCTGCTTGTGCTCTAGTCATTTGTTTGTGTTCTGTTCTGGGTAGGGTCAGTCTCGATAGTGCCTAGAAAGGAGTTTTTAAACTTATTTACAGATGTGTATGTCTGGCAAGGCAGGTGCATTTCTCAGCCATGCGTATGTCTGGTGCGGAGGGTGCATCGCTTGGGCATAGAGGGTAGAGGATAATTCTGGCCTTCTACCTTTGTGTTGGTTCTGGCCCGGAACCTCACCAGCCTACGGGAGGATTTTCCCTCCAAGGTCGGAAGGATGACGAAGCAAAGTATTACTCTCTCACTTGAGAGTTTCTTTTAAAAAAAAACAAAAACAAAAAAAACCCTACATGGTTTAGTTCAACCATAACATTTAGAAGTTTGATGCCCTCCTTTCTGAAATCATGACCAAATTCTCAAATACAGTCACAGATGGATGACATTTTATAAAACACAGTCTATGGAAACCCCCCCATCTGTCCTGGGTGAGGTTCTTTCCCGCTGACTTGACTGAGGGTCAAGCCTCCTTCTGCCTTGATGTATGCCAGTGTGAATTTTCCCTGGAGGAAGAAAGCAATTTTAGTACTCGTAATGGCTTTCCCTACAATTGGGCTGGTTAACAGCCTGAAAAAATAGTTATTTAAGACAGCCCTCCTACGAGTTCCTATACACAGGTCCTCCTGGCTCTCTGACAGAAACATGTTTCTTCAGCTATGGCTTTATTGCACAGGGCCATAAATCTACAGTGATTTATAAATGTTTACTACACTTCTTTAGTGTGTGTGTGTGTGTAGAGAGAGAGAAAGAGAGAGAGAGAGAGGAGGAGGGAGAGAGAGGGGCTGGTTCTCTTTCTACCACATGCTAATCAAACTCAGGTTGTCAGGGTGGCAACAAGCATCTTTACACACCGAGCCACCTTGCGGCCCCCAGAAACTTAATTATCATTTATTATCTCTTCCCAATCCTTGCACAGACTGTGGGCATATTTCTTCTAGGAGATTCTGTCAGTTGTTAAGCCAAATACCAGCCTGTCTGCTGTGAAACAAAAGCACACAAACTAAAAACGGGCACATGGAGGGAAGCAGGGAAGCCTAAATGCAATGCACCATCTTGCCATGGGCTTGCTATATTCAGACTATACTGCTATATTATATATGTTTATATATATAATATTCCTTGTGACATCAGGGCAAGTATTTTTTAAAAAGGTTAGTAGATGTTTATTATATAAACTGAACACAATTTCTAGCTTATTGACTATAGTATGACCCTCTCAATACACTGCCTAGTGTTTTTTTTTTCTACTTTTTTATTTTTTCGATTTCTAAGAATGACAAGTTCTTAGAAAGTTTGTATTCCCCTAAATACCCCCAAAACAACCCACTGCAAACATGAAGTCCCTAAAGCAGTGATTATGAGTGTCTCTCAAGTGGGTCACAGGTCACAGTTCTTGAGTTCCAGAAGGATGTCCCCAAAAAGCAAGCAGAGGTAACCCTGGCTATCTGTGGGAAGATAAGGGGAGCAGCTGGCCAAAGTGGGCAGAAGTGGGAGGAGACTTGTACGGAAGTGGGTGGAGACTTGTACAGAGTGGCTGGAGACTTGTACGGAAGTGGGAGGAGACTTGTATGGAAGTGGGTAGAGACTTGTACGGAAGTGGGTGGAGACTTGTAAGGAAATGTGCTGCTGCGTCTTCCATCACACGCAGATCTGTATCCCTCCTCAAGAAATGGCTACTTATAAGCTGTAACTGGGCTTGGCCTGAGTCATGGAGACAGCTGTGCTCCTAAAGCTCTGACTTGGGGTTTTAGAGGGAAACGGAGCACAGTAAAAGTGGACAGAGGAAGATCTAGAGAAGCATCCAGAAAGATTTACTTCTCAAGGTCGTCCTGTGCCTTCACCAGAAAGAGCCAGCTAGCTATAGGCATCGGGCTGCTAACGTCAGCAGCCAGTGCAGCCAGTGGTAAGATGAAGGACCCAGATGTTTAACTGGAAGACACCTGCGCGCGCGCACACACACACAAATACATAAAAATAAAATAAAACTGTCAGGGTTAGTTGGGTAAAGTAGTGCATACCTTTAATTCTAATACTCAGGAGGAAGAGGAAGGCAGATTTCTGTGCATTAAAGACTAGCCTGATCTATATAGCTAGTTCTAGTGTAGCTAGGGGCTACATAGGAAAAGCATATACTAGGATTAAACAGCTGTGGTTCTTAAGTGCCTGTGGTGATACATTAAAATCATATCTGGTAGTCTTCAAAGGGTTCTATTTATGATGTGTGAATTATATAATATCTTATTTTTTAGAGAAAATGCACGTGGATCTAAAGCTATAGAAAAGCAAATGTTTGGGGGGAGAGAAATGGGTTTGAAGGGAGAACCTGTGCAGACTTGTTTGAGAGCTGCATTCCCTGGAGGCTTTGGAAAGCAGTGGTCTTTGTGGGTCTGAGGGAGTGGGATAAATCATGAGCTAGAGCTTGCCCTAGATGCTGAGAGCATCAGAGTTACATCTTAGATGTGAAATCAAGTCCCTTCATCTGGATGATGTTCAGTAGACTGGCTGTGGAGTCCAACCCAGGCAGGACCACCACAGTGCTTCTGAACAGTTTGCTCAGTTGGCTTTGGCTCTCTGTCAAATTCCCCTAAAAAGTACCTTACTGTGAGTGTCACCCAAGCAAAGTGTGTGCTTATCTGACAGACACTATTGCTGCTTTCTTAATGGGTCAGAAGTGATTGATAACACTTGTCGTCTGAAGTACAGCCTGCCCACACATCTTGTCATCAGTGTGCACGAGTGTCCACATCCTTAGGCTCAGACAAATCCTGTCAGGTGCAGTCTGCACCAGCCACATCCAGTTTTGCTATTTGCCTCTGCTTGTCCCTCTTATGAGGGCCACTGGGACCCAGAAAAAAAGCAGTATCTCCCTCCAGAAAATGGGATCCTATAAAATAAGAAAGACTAAGAGAGCCCAAAGGAGAAATGGGACCTCTTCTCAGCCATTCTTGCTAAGATCTCCTGGGCTTGCTGTGACATCCTAAGGCTCCATCATCAGGTGACTGATAGGGAACACCCAGGTAATATAACCTTCCATCTAGGAGAATGACAGCAAGTCCAAGAAGCAAGCCCATGTACACCCCTCCCCCATCAGTCCTTCCCTGGGGTTCCCATTCAGTGTGCTCCCTGATCCCACATGTCAGACCAGAGTGAGATCAGAGACACACTTCCCCACACTCCACTCGGCTAGCTCTTGGAGTGATGTTTTCTCTATAAAGCATCTTTCATAATGGCAACATTAAGGTAGGTGGCATCTTCCCAGTCCTATCACCTCTACAGTTTTCCTCCAAGCTGGCTAGTGGGCAGATAAACGCTTTGGTTTTAACATTGACCAAGGATAACTGTTTCTATTATCTCCCATTTCTCTTTTTAAATATTCTTTGACAGTTTCATGCATATATGTAATGGATTCCAGTCATTTCTACCCCTTACTTACACTTTTCATGCCCCTCCCACTGCCTGAGAACTTTCTCCCTCCTAATGAGCACCCAGCCTACTTTCATGTGTTTTTTTGTATTTGTGTCCCACCGGGTTTAGTTACAGTTGCTTGCATGGACGTAGGTGGGAAGTTACAGACTGGAACTTGGGTAGCTTATCAGTGGAGATACCCTTAAAGAAAATGACTCCCCTTGGGTGCTGGATGGGGTGGCACATGCCTTTAATCCCAGCATTTCTGGAGGCAGGGGCAGGAGGATCTCTGTGAGTTCAAGGCCAACAACTTTGTAGAGCACTACAAAGTGAGTTCAGTACAGCCAGGTCCTTGTTACAAGAAGAAATTCTGTCTCAATAAGACAAATAAAAAATGGCTCCCCTTCCCCAGCCTCCATTTACTCTCAGGGAGGGTGGGAATCACAAGCCATTCCTGCTTCCTTGATGAACTGTGTCAGCCCCAGTCTGGTGCACAGCAGGTCTTGTATGGATAACCACGGCTACAATGAGTCGATGAGTGAGATGATGCATGCCGTGTCCAGAAGACATCTTTTGCAGCTCTCCTTCTCATTCTCTGGGTCTTTTAAGTCCTTCTTCCCCTTGGAAAGGGTGACATAAATGTCCCATGTAGAGCTGAGCCGTCCTCTATCCCTCAGTCTTGGTACTGCGACCAGTTATGACTGCCTTCACTAGCTGTTGCCCGATGCGATTAGAAACTCCTCTGGTGAAGGCTGAGAGCGGTGCTAACTTATGGCTATAAATGTGAACGTCTAGAACATGCAGTTTGACTACATGTCCAGTTAACAACTCAAAAATTATAAGTTTTCCCCTATAGCCTAAGGTCTTTCTAGTCACCAACTCAGAAACAAACTTACACTACCAAGCCTGAGTATCTCCCATATTCAGCAGGCCTCACATCCAATCAGACAGTGGTTGGTTATCTTCATAGCAGTTATTGCCACTATTGCACCCAGGATACCTCTTGTTGAGCTTGTCTCCCATTTTTCCTCTGCTAACACAAACTCCATCCGTATAAATATTTCCCCATCCTCTCCAGACCTTTTTAGACACCCACCACGTGTCTATTTGAACTAAATACCTCGTTTACAAAGTTGTCCCTGCCCCAATTCCCTACTTCCCTCCAGTTTCCATGTCCTCATCTGGCTCATGCTCTACAGTGGGCAGCTCGCTCACCAGATCTCTGAGATGTCTCTGGCATTCTTCTGCCACTGTCAGGCACATCTGCCAAAGTATGTAGTTACCATTTAACAGTAAACTCCGTGGGGAGAGTCTGTAACTAATTCTCTGGTGCAGGTAGGAAGGCCGACATGTGCCGTGCACACCATATGGGGATCTGTTCAACTATGTCTGGCTCATCAGTTTTCTGTATTCTTGCTAACATGACCACTTGTCACATGCCTTCTTCTCCCACTGAGGAAGGTGAAAGAGACAGCTCTAAGACTAGGGGACACGGCCATTTTGTATTGTCTATTAGAATCATACTGTTTTGGAGCATGTGTCAGTTATGTCCATTTTTCTGTGCCCACACTGCCTGACCGAAACAATCCAAAGGAAGAAAGATTCTTTTTGGCTCATGCTTCTAGAGGGTCACTCCATCACAGCGGGGAGGGCAGTTCATGGAGCAGACATGTATGACAGGATGCTAACATCACAGCAGACCAGGAAGAGGAGGGGAGACCCTTCAGAGGCCTGCTCTAGCAACTGACTTCTGCCAACCAGGCCCTGACTTCTCAACATTCTACAGACTCCCCAAACATCGCCGCTCTCAGGGGTGGGAGGGTAAGGTCAAACCATAAACATGGAGGGAGCATGTCAGTTTCAAACCACAAAGCCTGGGAAAGAGACAGAAGTTCTGAGTGTGCACGAAGCTGACTGGATTCCATCAGGTAGCAGGCCGTGGGCTTAACCCTCGAAGTACCTACAAGTCTTTGCTGTTTACACCTTTTAAATTTTTTGGTATTCTGGAAGGTGAGCAGTGCTTAACAGCCTCTAACTGTCATAGAAAGCTGGTTTCAGCATAGAATTGGTGTGGGGCCAGTGGAACCATGTCACCAGACAAAAACTGGGAAGGTTGAGTGGATTCAGAAACCTCGGTAAATTCTCTTATCTGAGAATGCTAGGCATTTCGTCTACTCCTGATCTGGTTCCTGTCCTGGAACTCGTGACCAAGACACCCCACAGAAGAACGTGACCGCTAGTCACGTAGCACAGAACACACCGTCCTCCGTGCTAATGAGATATCTAGATGGGCCAGTCTGAGGGTTTAGCCAATAAGCTTCCCTTCTCAGACATTCTTTCCTGCAAAAGGTTTGTTGTTGTTGTTGTTTTTGTTTGTTTATTTGTTTTTGTTTTTCAAGACAGGGTTTCTCTGTATAGCTCCGACTGTCCTGAAACTCACTCTGTAGATCAGGCTGGCCTTGAACTCAGAAATCCGCCTGCCTCTGTCTCCCAAGTGCTGGGATTAAAGGTGTGCAGCACCACTGCCTGGCTAAAAGGTTTTTAACCTCTGGTTCACCCTAAGTAAGTCTTATGCATCTATTTTCCACTACCAATGAACAATTTGGACAAGTAAGGAATGTCCCTCTCATCAAGAACTGCTGTAGGGGGAAGCCTCCTCCGTTCCCTGCAGAAGGCTCCTCTGCCCCAGACGGGGACACTGACCCCTGAGCTTAGCAGGAGTTCCCCTTCTTCTCAGGCCCCAGGCTCATCGCCCGTGGGCCCCCACCATTCCCAACTCTTTGAGATTCCCAGTGGAACCTGAGTGTCTGGGAGTTAGGGAATCCCAGCTTTGGCCCCAGCCTGTCTCATATCTCATGAGACTGGGGCTCCCATCCTTGGTTTGTAGCTGAGCACTTCCTGTTACGTCTGCCCGAGAGAGGTGTTCACACACCCTAGTGGCCACGCAGAACTCGGACCCACAAACTGGCTAATTACAGTCCTGTATGAGTTCATGTGTCCCATGGACACAGGAGAGGTGTGGTCCTCAGAGGACAGACTTTGGGAACTGGTTCCCTCCTTTTACCATAGGTTGCCAGCCCTGGCAGCATAAGCCCTAGCCACTGAGCTGTCTCTCCAGCCATGTCCAGAGATAACTTGTGTACGATCTCTTCCTGATGTCACTTTTCTTTTCAGGTGACCCTCCAGGTCACTCCTCCGTGCACCCAGGAGAGACATTATGAGCATCTTGGACGGTGTTGCAGCAGATGCGAACCAGGTACCCCTGCACATTGTAGCTTTCCTTCTTTTGTCCTAAGAGATGAAGGCATCCGGAGACCCTTCATGATAGTGGTAGGTAGTGACATTTGCCACTCAGAAGACAGAATGCGTTCTCTCAGTAGATATCATCACTTAGGAATCAAAGCCAGTTTCAGAAACTGGTTCTCAGTTTGTCCTGAGAAGGTAAGGTTTCCTAAAGTCACATCTTAGTAAAACATAAAGTGCAATTGACGCTTGAAATCCTGTGCATAGAAGTCTTATTTTGGAATAAACAAACTGGAATTGCTTAACTCTTGACAGACCTTCTGTATACCAGCCAAAGAGCACAAGGGGGCTGGGATTCTCACACTTAGCATCTTGTTTTCATTGGCACATTGCTTTGTTTCTGATTGGTACATTGTCTTCTCAATTTAAGGAAAGTACCTGTCTTCTAAATGCACTCCTACCTCCGACAGTGTGTGTCTGCCCTGTGGCCCAGATGAGTACTTGGATACCTGGAATGAAGAAGACAAATGCTTGCTACATAAAGTCTGTGATGCAGGTGGGTGTGTCACACTGACCAGTCACTGGGGGGTGTGGAGAGGCACTCTCCGGCTTCTGTTCTTTAAATCTGTTCCACAGAAGCTTGTTAAATATGTCCACTAATTTTCTCCCGCGCCTCAGGTTAAAATTTCCACAATATGTTTGCATTGTACTTTAATTGTTACCACGTCTTACGATTGACAAAATATCCTCACAGCGTTTGGTGTGTCTGTCATTTAATCTTCCCCAAGTCCTATACTTGTCCCATTTTAAAGATGCAGACATGGAGGACTGAGATTGAGTGACTTCTCCAATGTTAGCCCATGAGAAACAGGAGTCAGACGGATTCTCTGGCTGGCAACCCTTCCCCTAAACAGCGTATGTTCTATTGTTGCAGTTTGTTACCTCACAAGACTGCCATAAATCTGGGGAGGGGAGCGGGATAATAAAAAAGTTTTGAAACATGATCTCACTGTGTAGCTCAGGTTGGCCTTGAACCCACTATGTACATAGCCTAGATTGGTCTCAAACTCACAGAAATACCCTAGCCTCAACTTGACAGGGCTGAAATTATTGGAATGCATCTCTGTAGGAGGAGCTAAGGTGGGAGGAGTTAGGAGAGGAAGAGGAAAAGAAAGACGAGGAGCTAGAGAGGGAGAGAGAGAGAGGAGATAGAGGCGGATGTTCACGTGTCTGTGGAGGTCAAATAGATAGTTGGTATATCTAGGTCGGGTATTGGGTTATACTTCTGATTGTATGGGTATCTTGTTACTGATCATTACCAAATATATAAGCTTTTGATTAATCTTTAAGCATTAGAGTCTCATCTTTCTACTGGGCCCATGTGGATGGTGGAATGGTCTGGGCAATGCCCTGCCTTGCAGAGACGGCATGGAAGATTGGCAGAGCCATCTCTCACGCTGGCATCTAGTGGGTGGCAGGGCTGGTGTTTCTAGCTAGTTAGTTTAGTTGCTGCGCGCACATAGCCTCTTGCCATGGAACATGGCGGCTGAACTAGGCAGAGCTGCCGCAGCTTAGATAGTCGGTTTGACCAGAGGCCGATTTTAAATAACAACAACACATCTCCACATTCAGCTCCATTTAAAAAACAATAGCTCATTTTTAGAAATAAGGATCAAAATATGTCTCATGGATCTCCTAAGAATTTTTTTTTTCCTCTCTCCTCTTTTTCTATTCTGAATACTAAGCCATCACCATGTTCCTCTAGCAGAGCTGGTTACATCTCCTGGTGCTTTTTATCATATTCTTTCTCTGGTATTTCTTGTCTATTTCACATTAAATCTAGAAGGTTGATAGAGTTCTGGTTTATTTTGGGTAGGGTCTGGTGAAAGCCCTCCATCCACAGTGTAGTTCTTCTGAATAGCATTGGGAATTTTGTTTTTGTAATATTAGCTACTGATAAGCATGTGTTGAATTTTTATCCCCAGTGTTGGGGACCAATCCTAAGGCCTGCACATGCCAGTCACGCTCTCCTACTAAGCTACATCCATAACTCTTGGTTTATTTTAGAAATAGACACTTCCTGTGTAGCCTGGCATCCATCTTCCTGCCTCTCAGCCTCTGCCTTGTAAATGCTAGGATTACAGTTGTGTGCCTCCCCGCCTGACTAGATCAACCTTCCTTAGGTGTTTTATTCTGTTTTCTTTCTCTGTTTATTAACCATATGCATCATAGAAACTCTCCTGTCAGTCAGTTCTTTGTCTCCCTGAAGCATAGCACACACAGAAAGGCACACCAAGTCCTTGTAATTTTCAAAATCCTGGCTGGATCATCCAACTTCCAAGTGTTTGCATCGACACGATGAACTCATGAATGTACTTGGGTTTGATTTGCTTCAACTTTTGCAGACACTTGTTTTACTGATGGTCACATTCTCAAACCACTCTGAGGTGAGCCCAGGTCTTCTAACATGACCACAGGCATCTTTATGGACTCCCATGATTTTCCTGTCCTGAGCTGTCATTAGTTCTGACAACCAGGAAATAAGAAGTCCTGAACATCACTGTCCTTCTAATGTGTCTGGGACAGCTGACAGACGCTAGACTGGAGACAGTACTGCGGAAACTCCACTGGGCACCAGCATCTCATCAGCCCTCTATATTTCCTCTGATGACCTTGACTCACCATTGTCTGTCGGAAACAAGGATTCATTCTGTCTACTGCCAGTATTGAAGCTGAACCCTGAACACCAAACACGTTAGATTGTTCTTAAAATATTGCTACCCTCCTTCCCTTATGCTCACACAGGATCTGCTAGGATTTTGCAGAGAAAGGGCATATTCCTGTGCTCCTGTAGGTTTATATGTGCTACACACATGTTTGAGGCTGCACGGTTTGGGCACTTGATACAATAACAAATGAGGCTCATGCTTGGGTCTAAAAAGTACAAAAACGGGAATGTTCTTTTTTAGTTGCCTGTAACTTGAGACAATGAAGAGGTAGGTTTTGATTTTCCCTGTCTCTTTTCTCCTTGGAAGTTAATGTACAAGGGCCACGTCGATCATCCAGACGAGATGGGGCGTTTCAGCACTTGCAGAGTGATGATGTTGTTTGGTTGGTTTTTGCTTTTTAAAGAGTCATTTTAGTTATGTATGCATGTATAGGGGGTGGTATGTACACATGCATGCAGGTGCCCAAGGAGGCCAGAAAAAATGTGTCAAACCCCTGGAGCTGGAATTATAGGCAGGAATGAGCTGCAGGACATGAATACTTGTTGTATAAATGATTTAATCTCATTGGGGGCTCCCACCCCACCTTTGATAAATCATTTCCCGAATATTATTATTATTATTATTATTATTATTATTATATGCCTTAATCAGCACTAGAGCTGGACAGATATCTGCCATTTATGCCATTAGAATCTATTTCCCCATTGATAACCCTGAATTATAATTCACTATGTTCCATCTGGGTTGCTCTCAACTTCCATTGGCCATTACTCATGACCATGCTTTTATGGCGTCTTCCCCACTCCTCTCCTCTCTTCTCCCCTCCCCTCTCCTCTCCTCGAAGCCTCCGTCCCCAAGCTCAGGAACCCCAAGCCCAGCCTATCTCAATTATGCCCAGCTATAGGCTGTAGGCATCTTTATTCACCAATCAGGGATAACTTGGGAGCAAGGTCACATAGTCATTTGGGTCTATGTGCAAATTCATCTTTGGGCCAACTAGGCCTGTGGGGGTGGGGGGGGTTGTCAGTATTTAGCATTACAATACAAGCAAATGACCAAACCTCAACAGGTGCTAGGAATGGAATGTAGATTCTGCAGGAGCAGAATGGGCTTCTAACCAGTAAGCCATTTCTACAGTCACCTAGGTGATTTTAAATAATGTTATAACTTTGTGTGTGTGCATGCCTGTTCCTTATTTACAGTAGCTGTGTTCTATGTGTTCTATTAAGTCAGCACAACCATTAAATTAGTGAGTCCTGATTCACAGACTGCTCCTAAGAGAATTCAGGCCTGGATTCTCTAACAAGCCCTGTGGCCAGTGGGACATCACCGGCACACATCCCTTGTCCTATGTGTTGTTTACTAGATACGTATGTTGAGTAGGCACACAACTCAAACTTACACAAAACTTTATACCACACATATGTTTCCTGGGCAAGGTACATCACTGCCTTCTTGTATGTAGAACACAAGACACCACTGCACATAGGGCCATTTAAAATAGGTCCTCGTCCAATAAAAGCAAAACTGAGAAAATCGGCACTGGATGGAGAGCAGCAAGGAGACTAGTTTAGGCTGGGGACCTAGCCGAGTGGTGGGCTGCCTGCTGGCATGCATGAGGTTGTAGCTTCAATCCCCAGTACTACACTGGAAGGTGAGAGGCAGTGACGAGGAGGAGAAGAGGTTGCTATTAGGAGTGCAGAGTGACTCCAAGCTCCGTGTGGTTCACCATGTCCAAGAATGGCTGCAAACACACTGTGTTGACAGAAAGTGTACAGAACACAGAAAATCCTGTGAATCTGAGTAACAAGAATGATCTCTGTGTGTTGGACACTTATATAGTTAAATGAGTTACTATAGCTATACAATTAAATCCCCATATGCCCATATTCTGGAAAACTAAGAGAAGCTGGAAGATTAAGGTAGGAAGGCTGGCACTTTCCGTCTATTGGGAAGACACAGTGTGTAACCCTGGCCCATGGGACAGACTGCTGCCCAAGTGTGGCCCACTGCCTGTTTCTGCTTTGTCCACTTGGCTAGCACCCCAGACAGAGCCTTCAGGACCCCGGGATGAGTTCACAGCTCCAGAAAAGTCCTGATGTCTACCTAAACTTTGCTTTACAGTGTGTGTGACATCTGAATTTACCAAAGAACAACAACAAAAAAATCAAGGAGCTGTGCACTGCTGTGCAGTTAAATAGTTAAACCTACTAACGCAAGATTGTTTAAACAGCCCGCACAACTCCCAATTATTAGGGCGAAACGGGTCTGTTGGACGGTTTCCTACCAACAAGGAAGTACGGGAAGGAACTCCGGAGTTCCTCAAACCCACTGAGTCATTCTGTAGGCGGCCAGATGCAGCTGGCTAGTGGGCTGTTTAGAACTAGGAAGGAGACAGTACATCTGCGTCTCCTGCCCCTCGATGGATGCTGATCATCTCTTGTCTCCTGCAGGCAAGGCCCTGGTGGCGGTGGATCCTGGCAACCACACGGCCCCACGTCGCTGTGCCTGCACGGCCGGCTACCACTGGAACGCAGACTGCGAGTGCTGCCGCCGGAACACGGAGTGCGCACCCGGCTTCGGAGCTCAGCATCCCTGTACGGCTGCTCGGTTACTTGTGTGTCTGTCACCCAGCATCCCTGCATGGCTGCACGGTTGCTGGTGTAAGCTCTCCCAACGAGCCCTGCCTTTAACCCTGTCCAGGGGGCTTCCTGGGATTTGTCATGGCTGTGTCAAAGGTCCTCCAGGGAGCCCAGCTGCCTCCAAGGAACTACAGCTGAACCATCAGTTTAGTCTGGTTTGGAACAGCACATGGGCAGTCGTCCCAAATTCCCTCACCCCTCTGTCCCTTTTGTGGCTATGGTTCTCAATACGTGAAACCCGAGGGTACTCACTTAGTATTAAATAGTATAGTTCAGAGATCCACCAAAGCATTACAAAGCACATGGCCTCTTAGAAGAGGGTGCGCACCTCTGGACACACTGAAAACTGACATCTACAAACATTATTTCAAATGTAAAGGGCTCCTAAAGACTTTGCTGTTGGAGAACTGCAGCCACAATAACACTTTGAAAGGAGGCAATGGAGGTCTGGGAGATATTTCTGCTGTACAGTGCTTCCCAAGCGTGAGAACCAAAAACCCACAGTCAAAGCTAATCGCAGCTCCAGCAAGAGGGGAAGCCAGTACATGTGAATCCCTGACGCAGGCTGGCCAGCTAGCATAGGCAAAGTTCCAGGCCAGTGGAGACTTTGCCTAAAATGAAACAAAAGTGGAAGCTCCTGAAGACAGAGCAGGGAGGTCTTCTGACAGCTGCCCCTGCAAGCCAGCCACAGGAGTGTAAAATCGTCTCCCCTCCTTCACGCCAGTCACGGGAGTGTAAAACTGGTCTCCTCTCACCATGGCTTCACCTGGCTGTTGTCAAGGGCACACACTTCCTTCTCTGTTTGCATTCACTCACCTTCTACCTGGAAGTCTTTCCTAGTCACTTCTTCATATCCCTTCACATAAAGTGTAAGCACTAATTTGAAAAAAAAAAAATTTTTAATTGAGTTGACTTGGGTAGGTTTTTTTTTTTCCTTCCTAGATAAAGCTGCCACCATGCTCATTATATGCCTTTTAAATTCTTTATAAAGTTGCAAACATTGGCACCTTTTGAACTTTGAGAGTAGGCTTGCCGGGTTTGTACTGGGGCAGGGTGTCTCACCAGTGTTGTGCATTAGCACGCAGAGTCCATTCGCACTTCAGTCTCGGAGTTGTTTATGGAGCTGCTGAGACTCACAGTTCCCCGAGCACCTTCTGAGTGCGACATCCTTGCTCACTAGTGACGTGAAGTTCGGGCCTATTTTTAATGCTCTGTCATCTGAGAACCCCATTGTGTCCTTCAGCTTTGTTGAAAGCACAGAAGCAGAAATCCTTTCAGCTTATGAAAGTGCTTCTGAGAGTCGGTGGCTCTCCCAGCTTCCAGGAAGTGTTACAAAGCAGGTTTTCAGAGTGTAACCAGTGGCTGCTGATGTGTGCCAGTCTTTCACTTAAAGACATGATTTTAAAGCCAGTAAGCTTGGACAAGGGCTGGGAAAATGAAAATATTAATCATTTGAGTCCACATGGAAGAATGTATCTAGCCAGTCCGGCAGGCCTCTGCCTCAGCCCTGACTCACCTGCTCATGCTCTCTCTCGGAAAAGTCAACTGGAGCTTTTAATTCCCAAAGAGAGACCTCCCTACTGTATTGACACCCTCCAAATTCTGCTTTTAAAATAGACAAAGCCCTTGACCTGGCCACAGACTTCCCACCTTTGTGAACTAGGTGTGAACTAGGTGTGAACTTTACGATTTCTGGATGATGTTCATGGATGAAAAAAAATGGAATAAAAAGGACATGACTGCTCTGGGTGTGGTGGAGGAGAAGGCTTATTATAGATTTATGGAGAGCATAGCCTGAGGCAGACACATCTGGGAGAGTCCAGGCTGGACATGACTGTGAGCTGCACCTGTGGGAGAGCGGGGAGGAGAGGGGACAGATGAGAGCCAGTAGACCGGGAAGAGGTCAGGATTTAAAGGGTAAAAAGAAGTAGTGTAACCAAAATGGCTGGATCATACAGGGAAAGGCAGCTTGGGGAAGATCAGCTCAGCCCCTGGGCTGGAGGATTCAGTGAAGGGCGGGATATGCAGACAGCCAGACCCTGTACCAGGGACTGAGGGATGCTGGGAGAACCTGCTGGCACCAGCGTCCGCGTTGATGTGTTAATAGGCCACCTCAGCCTTTGGGGGGGGGGGAGGTTGAGACCTAACAGTTCTCTCAGCCTTGGAAATGATACACTTTTGACAGTAGGTGAATAAAATTCACTTCTGAGGCTGGGGATGTAAGCTCAGTTGGTAGAATGCTTGCCAACTTTGTGCACAAATTCCTGGATTTGATGTCTAGTACCGAATAAATCCTGGAATGGTGGCACATTGGTAATCCTAGCACTCTGGCATTAAGACAGGAGGATCAGAAATTCAGGGCCATCCTTAGCTACACAGTGAGTTTGAGGCCAGCCTGGGCTACAAGAGACTCTCTCCTCTACCCCGAAAAGAATCAATCACTCATGCCCCAACTTGCAGTATATTTGAATTCAAAACAGCTGACCTGGTCCACAGTACCATTCTCTGTCCACAGCTGGCAGGGGAAAGAGAAACAGGACCCGGCTGCTGTGAGTCCTGATTTACGGTCTCTGGTATTTCAGCTCCTGGCTCAGATACAGTACAGCCGAGACTTGGGTCGACAGCAGGGTTTGGAGCAGATAAGAATGTGACTTCTCCTTTAGTGTGAGAAGCCGGGTTGTAAAACTGTGTGCATGCAGTGTGAATGCCAGTGTCTGAGGAAACCAGAAGTCTTGGATCCACGGGGCATTACAGGCCTTTGTGTATGGACTGACGTGGGCTTGGGATCCGAACTCTAGCCCCTGTGTTCGTCTTTTAAAATGCTGTCTCAGTCAGTGTTAGTTGATAAATGGTTCTAGTGTTGTTACAATTGTTTGAATGTGGGTCACATTAGCCATATCCGTGTGACACTGTATCTTTTTTTTTTTTTTTTTTATTGGAAATTTTATTTACATTTCAGATGTTTTCCCCTTACCCCATTTTCCCCCCTCCCTCCCAGGAACTCCCTATCCCTTCCTCCCTCCTCTTGCCTCTATGATGGTATACCCCACCCTCCCTCCCCCTACCTCACCTCCCCACCCTTGAATACCCCCCCATGGCATCCAGCCTTCATGGGACTAAGGATCTCTTCTCCCACTTATATATAGCTCCCTTGCATATATAGCTGGAGCTATGAGTCCCTCCCTAAGCACTCCCAGGCTGGTGGTTTAGACCCTGGGGGCTCTGGTTGGTTGGTATTCTTGCTTTCCTCATGGTGTCGCAAATCCTCTCAACTCCTTCAGTCTTCACTCTAACTTCTCTATTGGGAACCCCATGATCAGTTTAATGATTAGCTGTGAGCATCTGCCTCTGAATATGTCAGACTCTTGCAGACCTCTAAGGAGACAGCTATATCAGGCTCCTGTCACCATGTACTTCCTGACATCCACATCAACGTCTACCTTTGGTGACTGCACATGGGATGGATACCCAGGTGGAATGGTCTGCAGACGGCCCCTCCTTCAGTTTCTGTCCTGTACTTTGTCTCCATATTTGCTCCCTTGAGTATTTTGTTACTTCTTCTAAGAGGGACTGTAGCCCCCCTCCCAACTTGGTCGTCACTCTTCATGAGATTTATGTGGTCTGTGAGTTGAATCTTGGGTATTTCAAGATTCTGGGCTAAAATCCAATAACCAGTGAGTGAATACCATGTATGTTCTTTTGTGATTGGGTTACCTCACTCAGGATGGTATTTTCTAGTTCCATCCATTTATATAAGAATTTATCGAATTCATTGTTTTTAATAGCTGAGTAATATTCCATTGTATAAATGTACCACAATTTTTGTATCCATTCCTCTGTTGAAGGACATCTGGGTTCTTTCCAGTTTCTGGCTATTATAAGTAAAGCTGCTATGAACGTAGTGGAGCATATGTCCTTGTTATGTGTTAGAGCATCTTCTGGATATATACCCAAGAGTGGTATAGCTGGGTCCTCAGGTAGTGATATGTCCAATTTTCTGAGGAACCGCCAGACTGATTTCCATAGTGGTGGCACCATCTTGCAATCCCACCAGCAATGGAGGAGTGTTCCTCTTTCTCCACATCCTCGCCAGCATCTGCTATCACCTGAGTTTTTGATTTTAGCCATTCTGACTGGTGTGAAGTGGAATCTCAGGGTTGTTTTGATTTGCATTTCCCTGATGACCAAGGATGCTGAACATTTCTTTAAGTGCTTCTTGGCCATTCACATTTCCTCAGTTGAGAATTCTTTGTTTAGCTCCTTACCCCATTTTTAATAGGGTTATTTGGTTGCCTAGAGTCTAATTTCTTGAGTTCTTTGTATATATTGGATATTAGTCCTCTATCGGATGTGGGATTGGTAAAGATCTTTTCCCAATCTGTTGGTTGCCGCTTTGTCCTATTGACAGTGTCCTTTGCCTTACAGAAACTTTGCAATTTTGTGAAGTCCCATTTGTCAATTCTTGATCTTAGAGCATAAGCCATTGGTGTTCTGTTCAGGAACTTTTCCCCTGTGCCTAAGTATTCAAGGGTCTTCCCCACCTTCTCTCCTATTAGTTTCAGTGTGTCTGGTTTTATGTGAAGGTCCTTTTATCCAGTTGGACTTGAGCTTTGTACAAGGAGATAAGAATGGATTGATTTGCATTCTTCTGCATGTTGTCCTCCAGTTGAACCAGCACCATTTGTTGAAAATGCTGTCCTTGTTCCACTGGATGGTTTTAGCTCCTTTGTCAAAGATCAAGTGACCATAGGTGTGTGGGTTCATTTCTGGGTCTTCAACTCTATTCCACTGATCTTCCTGCCTGTCTCTGTACCAATACCAGGCAGTTTTTATCACGATTGCTCTGTAGTACAGCTTGAGGTCAGGGATGGCAATTCCTCCAGAAGTTCTTTTATTGTTGAGAATGGTTTTCGATATCCTGGGTTTTTTGTTGTTCCAAATAAATTTGAGAATTTCTCTTTATAGCTCTGTAAAGAATTGAGTTGGTATTTTAATGGGGATTGCATTGAATCTGTAGATTGCTTTTAGCAAGATGACCATTTTTACTATATTAATCCTGCCGATCCATGAGCATGGGAGATCTTTCCATTTCCTGAGATCTTCTTCAATTTCTTTCTTCAGAGACTTGAAGTTCTTGTCATACAGCTCTTTCACTTGCTTCGTTAGATTCACCCCAAGGTATTTTATATTATTTGTGACTATTGTGAAGGGTGTCATTTCCCTAATTTCTTTTTCAGCCTGTTTATCTTTCACGTACAGGAAGGCTACTGATTTCTTTAAGTTGATTTTATAACCTGCCACCTTGCTGAAGTTGTTTATTAGGTTTAGGAGTTCTTTGGTGGAAGTTCTGGGGTCACTTAAGTATACCATCATATCATCTGCAAATAGTGATATTTTGACTTCTTCCTTTCCTATCTGTATTACTTTGACTTCTTTTTGTTGTCTAATTGCTCTGGCTAGGACTTCCAGTATTATATTGAATAGGTGGGGAGAGAGTGGGCAGCCTTGTCTAGTCCCTGATCTTAGTGGGATTGCTTCAAGTTTCTCTCCATTTAGTTTGATGTTGGCTACTGGTTTGCTGTATATTGCTTTTACTATGTTTAGGTATGGGCCTTGAATTCCTGATCTTTCCAAGACTTTTACCATGAAGGGTTGTTGAATTTTGTCAAATGCTTTCTCAGCATCTAGTGAGATGATCATGTGGTTTTTTTCC
This sequence comes from Mastomys natalensis, assembly GCA_021653895.1. Classification (NCBI taxonomy): domain Eukaryota; kingdom Metazoa; phylum Chordata; class Mammalia; order Rodentia; family Muridae; genus Mastomys; species Mastomys natalensis. The sequence goes on from JAJTUV010001342.1 coordinate 735,408, forward strand.
TTTGAGTTTGTTTATATAGTGGATTACATTGATGGATTTCCAAATATTGAACCATCCCTGCATTCCTGGGATAAAGCCCACTTGGTCATGATAGATGATTGTTTTGATGTGTTCTTGGATCGGTTTGCTAGAATTTTATTGAGTATTTTTGCATCGATATTCTTAAGAGAGATTGGTCTGTAGTTCTCTTTCTTTGTTGGGTATTTGTGAAGTTTAGGTATGAGTGTGACTGTAGCTTCATAGAACGAATTGGGTAGTGTTCCTTCTGTTTCTATTTTGTGGAATAGTTTGAAGAGAATTGGTATTAGGTCTTCCTTGAAGGTCTGATAGAATTCTGCACTAAAACCATCTGGTCCTGGGCTTTTTTTTGGTGGGGAGACTTTTAATGACTGCTGCTATTTCTTTAGGGGTTATGGGACTGTTTAGATGGTTTATTTGCTCCTCATTTAACTTTGGTACCTGGTATCTGTCTAGAGAATTGTCCATTTCATCCAGATTTTCCAGTTTTGTTGAGTATAGGCCTTTGTAGTAGGATCTGATGATTTTTTGAATTTCCTCAGTTTCTGTTGTTATGTCTACCTTTTCAGATCTGATTTTATTAATTTGGATACTGTCTCTGTGCCTTCTGGTTAATCTGGCTAAGGGTTTATCTATCTTGTTGATTATCTCAAAGAACCAACTCCTGGTTTTGTTGATATTTTGTATAGTTCTTTCTGTTTCTACTCGGTTGATTTCAGCCCTGACTTTGATTATTTCCTGATACCTGCACCTCTTGGGTGTATTTGCTTCTTTTTGTTCTAGAGCTTTCAGGTGTGCTGTCAAGTTGTTAATGTGTGCTCTCTCCAATTTCTTTTTGTAGGCACTTAGAGCTATGAGTTTTCCTCTTAGCACTGCTTTCATGGAGTCCCACAAGTTCTGGTATGATGTTTCCTCATTTTCGTTAAATTCTAGGAAGTCTTTAATTTCTTTCTTTATTTCTTCCTTGACAAAGTCATCATTGAGTAGAGCATTGTTCAGTTTCCACATGCATGTGGGTTTTCCCTTGGTTTTGTCATTATTAAAGACCAGCCTTAGTCCGTGGTGATCTGATAGGATGCAAGGTATTATTTCAATCTTTTTGTATCTGTTGAGGACTGTTTTGTGACCAATTATATGGTCTATTTTGGAGAAGGTACCATGAGGTGCTGAGAAGAAGGTATATTCTTTTGCTTTAGGATGAAATGTTCTGTAGATATCTGTTAAATCCATTTGGTTCATAACTTCTGTTAATTTCAATGTGTCTTTGTTTAGTTTCTGTTTCCACGATCTGTCCATTGGAGAGAGTGGGGTGTTGAAATCTCCCACTATTATTGTGTGAGGTGCGATGTGTGCTTTGAGCTTTAGCAGAGTTTCATTTATGTATGTGGGTGCTCTTGCATTTGGAACGTAGATGTTCAGAATTGAGAGTTCATCTTGGTAGATTTTTCCTTTGATGAGTATGAAGTGTCCTTCCTTATCTTTTTTGATTACTTTTGGTTGAAAGTCGATTTTATTTGATATTAGAATGGCTACTCCAGCTTGTTTCTTGGAACCATTTGCTTGGAAAATTGTTTTCCAGCCTTTTACTCTGAGGTAATGTCTGTCTTTGTCACTGAGGTGCGTTTCTTGTATGCAACAAAATTCTGGGTCCTGTTTATGTATCCAGTCTGATAGTCTACATCTTTTATTAGAGAATTGAGTCCATTGATGTTAAGAGATATTAAGGAAAAATGATTGTTGTTTCCTATTATTTTTGTTATTAGAGGTGGAATTATGTTTGTGTAGCTACCTTTTTTGGGGGGGGTTGTTGGAAGATTACTTTCGTGCTTTTTCTAGGTTGTAGCTTCCTTCCTTGTGTTGGCGTTTTCCATCAATTATCCTTTGAAGTGCTGGGTTTGTGGGAAGATATTGTGCAAATTTGGTTTTGTCATGGAATATCTTGGTTTCTCCATCTATAGTGATTGAGAGTTTTGCTGGGTATAGCAGTCTGGGCTGGCATTTGTGTTCTCTTAGGGTCTGTATGATATCAGACCAGGATCTTCTGGCTTTTATAGCCTCTGGTAAAAAGTCTGGTGTAATTCTTATCGGTCTGCCTTTATATGTTACTTGACCTTTTTCCCTTAAAGCTTTTAGTATTTTTTCTTTGTTTTGTGCATTTGGTGTTTTGATTATTATGTGACGGGAGGTATTTCTTTTCTGGTCTAGTCTGTTTGGTGCTCTGTAGGCTTCTTGTATGTTTATGGGCATCTCGTTCTTTAGGTTGGGGAAATTTTCCTCTATAATTTTGTTGAAGATATTTACTGGCCCTTTAAATTGGGTATCTTCACTCTCATCTATACCTATTATCCTTAGATGTGCTCTTCTCATTGTGTCTTTGATTTCCTGGATGTTCTGGGTTAGGAGCTCTTTGCATTTTGCATTTTCTTTTACAGTTGTGTCAATGTTTTCCATGGTATCTTCAGTGCATGAGATTCTCTCTTCTATCTCTTGTATGCTGTTGGTGATGCTTGCGTCTATGACTCCTGATCTCTTTCTTACGTTTTCTATCTCCAGAGTAGTCTTCCTTTGAGATTTCTTTATTGTTTCTGTTTCCATTTTTAGATCCTGGATGGTTTTGTTCAATTCCTTCACCTGTTTGGTAGTGTTTTCTTGCCATTCTTTAAGGGATTTTTGTGTTTCCTCTTTAAGGGCTTCTACCTGTTTACCTGTGTTCTCCTGTATTTCTTTAAGGGAGTTACTTATATCCTTCTTAAAATCCTCTATCATCATCATGAAAAGTGATTTTAATTCTGAATCCTGTTTTTCCTGTGTGATGGGGTATCCAGGGCTTGCTATGGTGGGAGAACTGGGTTCTGATGATGTCAGGTAACTTTGGTTTCTGTTGTTTGTGTTCTTGCGCTTGCCTTTTGCCATCTGGTTGACTCTAGTGTTACCTGTGCTCACTGTGTCTGACTGGAGTCTGTCTTTCCAGTTATCTTGCTTGTGTCAGAACTCCTCAGATTCCAGATGTCTCTGTGTTCCTGTGATCCTAAGCTCCCTCTGCTCTGGATGCAGTAGGTCCTCTAGGATGTCTCAGGATCAGGTGTTTCCACAGGAGCAGACCAGCTAAGTGTCTGCCCCAGGCAAAAGGATCAGGCTCCAGGGCGGAAGGGAGGTGGTATTCCAGAGGGGCGGGGTTTGGGTGCCTGCTAGTTCCTTAACCCCACCTGGCTCCCAGTTGTAACTCTGGGGCATGGGGTAGTGGACAAGGTGTCTTACCCTCTGCTCTGGATTCAGTAGGTCCTCTAGGATGTCACAGGATCAGGTGTTTCCACAGGAGCAGACCAGCTAAGTGTCTGCCCCAGGCAAAAGGTGACACTGTATCTTATTTATTGAGCCAAATTACAAAAATCAGACATAGATCTCAGGCATGTATCAAGAATTTTAATTTCTCATTTTAGGTTTGTATTTTTTTGAAAAATAAATCACAGAAGTGCTACTATTCAAAAATCATTGGTGGGCTTGGCACCAGCCAATGGCCTGACGTTGGTTTCACATTGCAGTCAGTCTTGTTTGCTTGTGCTTAACAAGACATCATGCGCCAGATACAATAAAGACAGGAGATGCCTGAGGCATCTCTTAGGATGCTTAGGAGGAACATGAGAGTGAATCGAGATCTCTGGTCAGGACTGGCATCTGCTCTGAGTACTGTGGATGAAGACAAGATGCACAGTTTCTCATCACTTGTGTCTGTGTTTGCTTGGGATGCAGCCCAGTCCACTTCCTTCACGTGTTGTCTGTAATTACTTCTGTGCTATGAGCAATTACAGCCGAGGCTCTAGGTAGTCATATCAGCCCTCGGTAGAAAAGCTTGACACCAATCCTTGTATAGGAGGAAGAGACTTACAAGGTTGGTTTTGGTTTGTTTGTTTGCTTGCTTGCTTGCTTGCTTGTTTTTTAGGGGGAAAGGGTGTAGTTGGTAAGCTAAGTTGGTCCTTAGCCTGGTGAAGTGAAGCTGACGATGTCACTGTGGCAATGCACGACCATTTATTTAAGAAGTTAACTGTTGATTCAGGCATTTCAGTTGTTCTGGGTTTTGAAATCATAACCTTTGTAGTGAATAATGTCTCACAGCCCATATCCAACATGCTTGGGACCAGAAATGTTTCAAAAACCACTCCCTGCCCCTTGACGTTAGAGTAACCACATACTTTGGATTTGGAAGAACTGGTTTCCCTTATAGATAGCGATGCACATTTGCTGGCTAGTGAAAGCCAATGCAGCCATGAAGGCTGGAGATAGCCAAACAGCAAATTCCAGCTGCATAAGACTGTAGAGGAAATATATTGAAGGCAAAACTGGCTTTAGCTGGACATTAGTCTCAGTGGCCTGACATGAAAGAAGCCATTTTCTGAACAAAATTCTGTAAGCACTTCCTCCCCCCACACCTGGAGGAGCTGAAGGCAGGAGTACAGCTGGCCGGGCAGACATGGGAGACATGGGGGTAGTACTCCAGGAATGTGACACCATCCTGGCTGATCTCTAAGTGTCCCCTTGCTTTTTATCTGTTGTTTGTTTGTTTGTTTTTTGACAGTGCAGCTCAACATGGACACGGTGTGCAAGCCCTGCCTCCTGGGCTTCTTCTCAGATGTCTCTTCATCCACAGACAAATGTAAACCCTGGACCAAGTAAGTAACTGTGCAGAAGCCCAAGGACCCGTTGTTGTGTTTTATAAAAGGGAACCAGGATATGTTTAGTAGCATGAGGTATGGTGAGATGGGAGGGGTGCCTCGGGGGGCCCATGCTAAGGCATCCCTTCCCCCTCAGGTACCAGCCATATGGCAGGTTTAGTATAGAGTAGAGTTTATTTTTGGGCCTGGGAAAGGGAATTGAGAGGGGGGGGGGGAAGGAAGGGAACGAAAGAGGGAGGGAGGGAGGAAAGGAGGGAGAAGAGGCAAGGAGAGGTGTCCAGGAACACGTGATAGGGGCAAGGGAGAAAAAGGTGGGATCAGGGAGAGAAGAGAGTCAGAAGGGGCAGAGAGAGCTAAGAGGGGCCAAACAGCCCTTTTTAATAGCAACCCAGGCCTACCTGGCTGTTGCCAGGTAACTGTTGGGTGGAGCCTATAAGGAATACTAACACCAGTCAGCCTCAGCAGCTCTGGATGGAAGGCTGGTTCAGTGTATTAGCTTCTTGGCTACTTGGTTACTTGTTAGCTTCTTATCGACTTGGTTCAGTGGTTAGCTCCTGTCCACGCCACAGTAGAGACTGAGCCTGGCATCGCTGGACCCAGCGTGTGTGAGAACTTTGTGTCACTTCTTACATCCATATATATATATGACCTTCGTTCTGGATTCTTTCTCCTTTACCTAACCTTATTTTGTTGAAAATTATTTATTGTTTATTTGTGTGTGGGGGTGGGGGGTGGGAGGGTAAGGGCTCCAGGTGTGCTAGGCACAGCTTCTCTGGCTGAGCTATGTCCCCAGCTTATATTGCCGCTCACCAACCCCACTAGTCTTCTGGTCTGTAGAAGTGTGCACACTGAAAGCACCTTGGTTCTCTCGTAGTTTTAAAGCTCCTTCTTACATGCTGAATGACAGAGGTTCCTCTAGGCCTTTTATTTTATCCTATGATCATCTTGATACTTCATATTCATCAATATTTTAACTTCAGGCTTATTTATTTATTTATCTATTCTTTTTGTTGCTGGGGCTGAACCCAGGGTCTTGCACATATTACAAGCTTACCTGATTTTCTTTCTACGCTGAGTTGGGAGTCTCTGTGACTTCTTGGATAGTCCGTGTATCTCACTGTGGATTGTACCAGCATTAACTTCCTAAGCTCCCACTGAAATTTTGTGGTGATGTGTGGAATACAGACTGAGCACCCCTTACCCACATACTTGTCAGGTTCTGGCATTCATTTTGATGTGTACTGAGAACTTTCAAGGGCTGTGTTTGGGGTAGGGGTGTAGATGGCAGGTCTTAACCCAGCGACTTTGTGTCTCATGGTTCATACCCACAGTCTAGATTACTTTTACAAGTGAAATCAAGTTTCATGGTGTTAGATTTCCTAATTGTGATTTCCTGTCAGTGTTCCAAGAGTTCCGCACCCTGACTATGATTGGGGTCAGGGACTAATGTACAGTGTGTATATATGTCAGACACCTACCACGGGTTATGTGGAGTAGACTCCCAGGCTCTTCCTTGCATCCCATTGTTTAATACTAGTGATAAGTAAGGAGTCTTCAGTTCCAAATCTATTCTTTATGTTTTAAAAACTCACATTACCCATCCCACAAGCTGCTGCTGCTGCCTCTGCTTCTCCTCTCTCCGTCGTTCACTGCTTTCAGACAGGGGCTCGTTATGTTGTGCTAGGATACAGTTGTCCCACCACCACACTTGGCTCAGGAGGTTCTTGTTAAATGCTGATTCCCAATGCATTTTATTCAAGTTTCATGTCGAGAAGACTGTATTTTTTATCTTCAGAAGTGTACTCATCACTCTCAGCGTTTGGAGTCGTCCTTGCTGAAGTCCCTCACGCTTGTCCACTATGTTCTCAGTAGTTCTTAGAGTATCTAAGAACCTCTGAGGGCTTCTGCTCCAGTGCAAAGATGGGGGAGTCAAACATCTGGAAAGATATGGCTTCCCTTCCTGAAGGAGCTGGGACTCTAGCTCAGTGTTACATTTCCTTTGCTTAAAATTAAATTTTAAAAATTAAGTGTCAGACCCCAGCCATTGCCTGCTTTTTTTCTCACAGCTGCACTTTCTTTGGAAAGATAGAAGCACACCAAGGGACGACGGAATCAGATGTGGTCTGCAGCTCTTCCCTGACATTGAGAAGACCACCATAAGGGTACGAGTAGCAGAGCCTGTGGGGTGGTACGTGGCCCTAGAATGACACACTGTGTCTTCGGTGGTCTCTCTAAAATGACACAATGTATCTGCGGTGGTCTCTCTAAAATGACACCCTGTATCTGCAGTGGTCTCTCTAGAATGATACACTGTATCTGTGGTGGCCTCTCTAGAATGCCAGGCTCTATCTGCAGGGATTTATTTGTGCCTTTCTGCTCCTTCTGTCCATTATCGTCTTGGTATTATTTTCATTTTTCATCAGTATTTTATTTTATTGTTTAAAAGGGTTATTCTTTTTTTATTTTATGTGTATGGATATGTTGACTGCATCTGAGTTTGTGCACTACCTATGTGCATTGCTCAAGGAGGCCTGAAGAGAGGGTATAGGATCCTGGGGCACTGGAGTTGCAGACAGTTGTGAGCTGCCATTTGGGCGCTGGGAATCAAATGTAGGTCCTTTGGAAGAGCAGCCAGTGCTTTTAACTGCTGAGCTATCTCTCTAGCTTCTCTTCTCACCATTCTTTCTTTCTTTCTTTTCTTTCTTTCTTTTCTTTTCTTTCTCTCATCCCCCTCTTCCTCCTCTCTTCTTTTTCCTTCTCCTCCTCTTCTTTGTCCTTCTTTTTGTTTTGTCTGTTGTAGATTTGACCCAGTGCCTTTCACATGCTGAGTTACTTGATTCTATCTCTATCTCTATCTCTTTACACTGAGTTGAGGTAAGATTTAAACAATATATATAGAGAGAGACATATTTATTTTATACATAAATATATTTATTATATGTAATATATAAACTTATATATTTATAAATTGTATATATAAACTTATAAATATATATAATTTACACTGAGCTAGGGGTAAGCTATAAATATAAATGTCAATGCCAATGCCCAGGCATGGTAGAGTGACAGTCATAGAGAGGGTGTTTATGTGGAGATTTAGATCAAGCCAAAGAGAGTGACTTGTTATACTCTGGCTGTAAGCCAGAGTCTTATCTGTGAGCGTTTGTAGATTAAGCTAATCTAAATATTGTTTTGAAAGTTTCTGGCTAACAGGTTTCTATCTGGTTGCTTTGGGTGAGTGGGTCAGTGTAGGGGATGGGCTGCATCTCAGAAGAGAGCAGACTGGGAAAGACCTTTCTAATGTGGCAAAAGAAGCAGGCCACAGAACAATAATAACAGCCTGTGAACAAGGAACAGCTATGACAGTCAGGATATGTATCATGGCTAAGATGCTCCCTGGAGCTCAGAGGACCATGACAGGTGAATGGCGTTGAACTTATTCTAAGGCAGAGATAGGACCATGGGCTGGGCTTGCCTTGCCAGGAGGCGAGGCCCCTGAGCAGGGTGGGCTAGACTATGGAGTTCCTTCTCTAACATCTGAGAACTCTCTGCAGTTAGCATGGAAGCTCTCCGCTGTTGTTTGCCTACACACCCATAGCCTTGATTCTTGGGTTGGATTTACAGGACTTTATCTTTTCATTTGATAAAGTAGATAATCTTTAATACCATGTTTTCTTCCAACACAGAGCCCCAGGTTTACCTGCCCAGTCTCATCATTCTGCTCCTCTTCATCTCTGTGGTAGTGGTGGCTGCCATCGTCTTCGGCGTTTACTACAGGAAGGGAGGGAAAGCACTGACAGGTATTGTGTCCATGGCAGGGTCTGAAAAGTGGCCATGAAGACGATGCTGCTTCTCTAGGGGAGCATCTTAGGCCATGAGTACATTATCCCTGACTGTCATAGAATCTGCTTTTTAACTTTGTATTTATGGGGCTGGAGCGATATCTCAGTGGTTAAGAGCATTGGCTGCTCTTTCAGTGGACCCTAGTTAAAGTATAAGTATATGTGCATAAGTGAATATAAATGAATATATAAGTGAATATCAATTTTATTTATTGTGTGTATTTGTGATGTATGTATCAGCATATGTGCCACAATGCATATGTGGAGGTCAGAGGACAATTTTGTGGAGTTGGTTCTCTCCTTCCACATTTAAATGAGTTTTGGGGTCAAATTCAGGTTAGGCAAGTAAAGTTATTTGACTTTTGTGTCTGATTCTTTGTTTTCTGGTAGCAACAATAATGACCAAAACTGAAGGACAACATTGTATCTATAAGTAGACAATACTTGGCCTTTCTGAAATTGTTCATGTGTCTCACTGCTGGGAGCCCACTTTGTTCTCTGTGCCACGTTCCAAACACAAGGCTGCAGTCAATTCTATGACACATCCCCTTGGAAATGTACCCATTTAAAACACAGGCACCGCTCAGATAAATGGATGGGTAGGGTGAGTTTTGATTGGGATACTATTTTGAAGTATGAATCTAGAATTAAATAGATGACTTTATAATTTTAGAATTAAGAGGCTTATGTAAAATAGAGAAACCAATGTTACTCCATTTTGGGGGATGTCTACAAAAGATTTGATGGTGTTTTTAAACATCACATCTTGTTTGACTTTTATATGGGATTGCTAAAAGACATGTGATTTTTAATAAAGCTCTGCCAGGGTTTTTTTCAGATATTCATAATAATTTAATTTTTTCACTTATGTATGTTCATGATGTGTGTTTGGGGACATATGCATGACACATATCTGTATGTCAAACGGACGATTTTGTGGAGTTGGTTGCCTCTTTTCAGCTTTAAGTAGGTTTGGAGATGCAAACTCAGGTTCAACAAGTAAAGCACACATTGTTGAGCCAGACACTTACAATCTTGGTATTGAGATCCTGTCTTTAAATTCCGAAGTCCAAGGGTTGGTGCTGTACCCAGTGGTAAAGAGCTTGCCTAGCATAAGGAAGACCCTGGGTTTGATCCTTGTGACTGGGTGATGGGGGTGGGGAGAAAAAAGAGATGGGGAGGAGAGTGTGTGTGTGTGTGTGTGTGTGTGTGTGTGTGTGTGTGTACACTCGTGTATGCGGGCAAGAGTCAGGGGGAGTAGGAGCAGACGGGGAAGGGGAAAGGAAGGTTTGAGTCCATGGAAGCCAAGTGTTTATAATCCAGAAGGTCAAACAATGGACCAGTGGACAAAGCCTGAAGGAAAAGTCAAGTCCACACTTGTCCAATGTGAGCTAACAGGAATCATTCCCGGCTGTTCTGGGAAGTGGTGCTTCCTGTAATCCTAGCACAGGAGGCTGGGGAAATTGGAAGAGCATCTGTGAACAATCTGGCTAGCTAGATTATTCTGTACTAGTTAGTGAACCTTGGGTTTAAGTGAGACAGCCTGCTCAGTGTTTAAGGTGGAAAATGATTCATAAAGATGCCCAGTGTCATACACACGCATGCACACACACACACATGCACACACACATACACACAGTGTCATACACACACAGACACACACATGCACACACACACACACATGCATACACACATACACACAGTGTCATACACACACAGACACACACATGCACACACACACACATGCATACACACATACACACAGTGTCATACACACACAGACACACACATGCACACACACACATGCATACACACATACACACATGTCATACACACACACATGCACACACACACACATACAGTGTCATACACACACATGTGCACACACACACATACATACAGTGTCATACACATACATGCACACACACAGTGTCATACACACACATGCACACACACAGTGTCATACACACACATGCACACACACATGCACACACACACATGCACACACATATACACACAGTGTCATACACACACATGCACACACACAGTGTCATGAACACACATGCACACACACAGTGTCATACACACACATGCACACACACCACATGCATACACACATACAGTGTCATACACACACATATACACACATGCACATACATTTACAGTGTCATACACACACACATACACACATGCACACACACACATACACACAGTGTCATACACACACATGCACACACACAGTGTCATACACACACATGCGCACACACACATGACACACATTTACAGTGTCATACACACACATATACACACATGCATCACACACACACATACACACAGTGTGTCACACACATGCACACACATACATACACACAAATGAATAGGCACACATGTGAACATGCATATGCATGCACAGCACACATACATGCAAACACACATGCATGCATGCACGTATACCACATAGATATATAAAAGCAAAAACAAAAGCATAAGAATTTTCAGCTCCTGTCTTCAATCGTAACAGTGAAGAAAGCATTGGATTTTCCTAAAGGGCGGGATAGAACTTCATCTTCACATAGCATTGTGCCAGAAGCACCTTCTTTGTCCTCCTGCCTTGAGTTTCTGATTCCTATCACACAGTAAAACTGTGAAGGGAACAAGAATATCTGTAGTGTTCCAGCGTCGTGGCAGACCCAGGTGTTTCATTAGTACCTGGTATATTACTAGCGAGTATCCGAGTTTATTTTCGTTGCTATGATAAACACTATGACCAAAAATAATTTAGGATGGAAAGGCATTTGTTTGTTTGTATTTATCTTTCCATCGTACACTTTATAGTTCAGAAGTCAGGGCAGGAACTCAAGGCAGGAACCTAAGGCAGAAATAGAAACAGAGACGATGGAGGAGGGCTACTTACTGGCTTGTTTCCCATGATTCACTCAGCTATCTTTTTTTTTTTTTTTTAAATCTTTTAAAATGTATTTCATGTGAATGGGTATTTGGTCTGCATGTAAGTCTGTGTACTACATGTGTGCCTGCTACCCTTAAAAGCCAGAAGAGAGCAGCATATGTCACAGATGGTTGAGAGCCTACATGTAGGAGCTAGGAATTGATCCCAGGTTGTCTGGAAGAGCAACCAGTGCTCTTAACCATGGAGCCATCTCCCCTCGCACCTCAACTACCTTTCTTATACAGCCCAGGACCTCCTGCCCAGATGGCATTGCTCACAGTAGGCTGGGCCCTCCCTCCCGCATCACTCAGCAACCAAGAAAATGCTCTACAGACAGTCCACAGGCCAATCTGATGGGGACAATTCCTCCACTTGAGAGTCCCCTTTCCTCGGTGTCTAGGTTTGTGTCAAATTGACAAAAACTAACTTTGACAGCCTTTTTTTCCCCTGTGGAGATCAGCAAGTTCTGTTTTTGTTAAGAAGTAAGATGTCTTCAGAGTGTTTAAGTCAGTTAACTTTTTAATTGATTGGTTGATTAGCAACCCTATGCTGAAGTTTGAACCCAGGTCTTTGTTAGGCAAGGATTCTATCACTGAGCCTTAAATACTAGTTCCTATTGCATCCCTGCCTGCCCCTCCCATGCCGAGGTTGGAATCGGAGCTTTGTGCATGCCAGACAAGCTTTCTGCCCTGAGCGTCACCCCCTCCCACAGCCCTGGACACAGTGTAACCAAATACTCAGGGATGCAGATACCGTACTGCAGTACTCGCAGTGGGTATGTTTATATAATGAGAGAAAGTCAAACACACAGAGACAGAAAATGACACAATGGTGAGCAGGGGCCGGAGGAAGGAACTGAGGAGATGTAGGTCAAAGACTGTAGCAGGTCTAGACGATTAACATGCGCAGGGAAGAAGATTACACTTTCGCTAATTTAGTTGATTTTAGTTCTTCTTGCCACGTAAACATCACCTTTTGACATGATAGATAACTTCATCCCTTTTATTTTGATAACCACTTTGTCCCCACATTTATCCTATAGTATCATCATGCTGTACAAGTTATATATATATATATATATATATAATATATATATATATTATATATATATAATTAAAAATGAGTAGAGAATTGTAACATGAAGCTCTCATCTTTTTTTTTTCCAGCCAATTTGTGGAACTGGGCCAATGATGCTTGCAGTAGTCTAAGTGGAAATAAGGTAAACGTGTTTTAAGCCTCCTTTAAGTACTGCCACAGGCTATAGAGCTGTAACTAGTCAACTGTGGAGCACACTGCTTACCAGGCAGTTAAACCTCCATTCCAGAACTGATCCCTGCTGAGTAAGTCACAGCCTAGTGTCTTCATTATGCCCCATTCCCACCCCTCGCCGAGCCCCAGACTGAGAATTGAACGGTGTTTACTTGTGCTAGAAAAACATGCTACCCCTGAGCTATACAGTAGTCTTCATTCCAATTCTGTGATCTGTGTGTGTGTGTTTTTAGAACTGATCACCTAATAAAGATTCCTAGGAGGAACCACTTATGACTTTTCTTTACTCTGTAGTTATTTAATAAATCTTCTACTCTGTTACAATTTAAAAAAAAATTAAAAATATTGAAACTATTGCAATGAAAGTTCTGGCACAATGCACACCAATTCACTCTTTGCTTTTTCTGCATGTGAACAAAGTGACCCTGAAATCACCACAAAGTGAATGGACATGGTGCAATCCTCTGTTCTTAAATATCTACAGCACATTAAGAATACACAGTCTTTGTGTAACAAATTTACCAAAATGAAAAACTAAACAAAACCAACCAATGACTAAAACAAACAAAACCCACCTGTGGCTGGAGAGGTGACTCTGTAGTTAGAGTCTGGACTGCTCTTTCAGAGGACCTGGGCTCAGCTCTTGGCATTCAGCTTAGGCCACTCACAACCACAGGTGGTTACAACCTGTAACTGCAGCTCAAGGGGATGCCCTCTCCTAGCCTCCTAGGGCAACACACAGACAGACAGACAGACAGACACACACACACACACAATTAAAAATCAAAATAAGTCTTTTTTAAAAGAAAAAAATGATTGCCTATGTTCGCTTACTTTCTCCTTTAAAAGAAGAAAATAAATGAATGAATACATGTAGTTGTATATATGCAGTTGTCCAGTGGTGGCGCTAGTTATGTAGGTCAGCTGAGAGAGTGTTTGCCTAGCAGGCACAAAAACCTGAGTTCAGTCCCATCATTGAATAAACTGGGCATGGTGGTGTTGGCTTAGAATCCAAGCATCTGGGAGGTAGAGGCAGGAGGATAAGAAGAAGTTCACAGTCACCCTTTACTCCATAATAAGGCCAGCCTCAGGTACATAAAACCCTGTCTCAAAACTCTAAAGTAAGACAACAAAAACCTAACAGTAACAATTATTTTCCACTTCACATTTGATATTAAAATGCCAATGGTTCTAGTTTGTCCCTTGCAACAGTTTTCTTACATATAAAATGTATCCACTGCAGACATTAGACTAATTTCTGTAAGTCGGCTCCAATACCACAGGATCGGTTCTCATCTTCCGCTTTTCCTGTTGACTCTTCCTCCCCAGCGTCACACCTGACTCCTTTGTTCTCAGGAAGCTTGCTCATTTGCTGAGTTACATAACCTGCAGAACTAAGTCAGAGAGCCACTGCCTAAAGCTGAGTATTTGGTTATGTGGTGCTGTTGCTTCCTTATAGACTGAAGACGTGGGCAGGCATTGCTTGGGGTGGCTCTTCACTTGCGTTGGTGTGCAGACACTATTCCTTCCAGTAAAGATCCAGTCATTTCTGGTTGTGCCCCTTTCTAGACTTCTCCCATATACTGTAATTTTATACAGCATAAATACAGCCATAGAAGATGGGGCACCTGCACTTACCAGAGTGGGAACAGTTCATATTTTCTACAGTTGTTAAGTAAACATGTTGCACTAATTCTGAATATTAAAGCCTTTGCCTTCTGAATTCACATCCCCAGGAGTCCTCAGGGGATCGTTGTGTTGGTTCCCACTCGGCAACCTCCAGTCAGCAAGAAGTGTGTGAAGGTATCTTACTAATGACTCGGGAGGAGAAGATGGTCCCAGAAGACTGCACTGGAGTCTGTGTGCCTGTGTGTGCGGCAGGTGGGCCCTGGGCAGAAGGCAGAGATGCCAGGACGTTCATGTTGGTCAGCGAGGTTGACATGCAGGGGGACCTCTCAAGGAAGGTTCCCACAGAGGATGAGTACATGGACCGGCCCTCACAGCCTCCGAATGGTTCACTGCTCCTAATCCAGTCTGGAAGCAAATCTACACCCCTGTTCCAAGAACCCCTGGAAGTCGGGGAGAACGACAGTTTAAGCCAGTGTTTCACGGGACTGAAAGCATGGTGGATTCTGAAGGCTGTGACTTCACTGAGCCTCCGATCAGGACTGATTGTATGACTGTGTCCCCTGAAAAGCACCTGACAAAAGAAATAGAGGGTGACAGTTGCCTACCCTGGGTGGCCAACTCCAACTCAACAGATGGCTACACAGGCAGTGGGAACACTCCTGGGGAGGACCATGAACCCCTTCCAGGGTCTCTGAAATGTGGACCATTGCCCCAGTGTGCCTACAGCATGGGCCTTCCTGGTGAAGCAGCAGCCAGCATGGCTGAGGCGGGAGTGCGGCCCCAGGACAGGGCTGATCCAAAGCTTCCGAGCTCAGAGAGGGGAGCGTCCGGGTCTGGGAACTCCCCCAGCGACCAGCCACCTGCCTCTGGTAAGTAACTTGCTTGGGTTCCTGCTTTTGAGCAGAATGGCCTGTCTGGAAGGGTTCAGGGGCGTGTTTCACATGAAAGACACATAACTCAACTCCTTTCTCTGCTTACAGTCTTTATACACAGGTCTCTTGTAGCCCAGGCTGGCACCAAGCTCCCTAAGTATGACTAGGGTGACTTTGAACTCCTCCTCCTTCTGACTCCATCTTCCAGTACTGGTGGCTTACAGGTGTAGGATGTCACACCTGGTTTACCTGGGTTTCGTTCGTGTCAGTCCAGCATTCTACCAACTGTGCAAAACGTTTTCGACGTTTTGCTAAGTGCTTTACAGGGGATTTGGGTTCTCTGTGCATTGCACTGTGGGCTGTGCCTACTAATATAATGACGTCATCCTCTAGGGAGGCTCTGTGAATTGCTCTATGGGCTGTGCCAACTGATATAATGACGTCATCCTCTAGGGAGGCTGCTATTGCTCTGACATGCCTCTACCTTCAGGCTTCTTGTGGTCAGAGTTGCAGGTGTCCCTCCAACCACAGAACCAAACCCTGAAGGCAAAGACAACGGTTATTTTAGGAATGGCTGAATCGTGGTGTTCCCTCATATTTGGGGGGCTGGTGGGTAAAAGAACTTTGGGCTTCTAAATCTCAGGACAAACAAAACTCTTTAATTGTTCCTTAATTGTTTATTGGAGTAGCAAGCTAATGGTACAGTGAAAGTATCTGCTGTTACTTTCTAAGAAAAGCCACCTT
Organism: Mastomys natalensis; assembly: GCA_021653895.1. NCBI lineage: Eukaryota > Metazoa > Chordata > Mammalia > Rodentia > Muridae > Mastomys > Mastomys natalensis. The sequence goes on from JAJTUV010001342.1 coordinate 751,399, forward strand.
TATAGCCACCACATTTAGTATGTTTACAAAACTCAGGTGATAATTTACAATTCAGCATCGTTAGAGAGATCTATTGCTGCGATATTGCTTGAACACAAACAGCCTATCAATGATAATATGATGACTTTTTTGCCTGAGGGTACAACACCATCTGTTAAAAGATTGTGTAGTTACAGGGGACTTCACAACTAACTGACTGTGAGAGGTCCTTTGGCCTTGGGTATTATTAACCTGGTCGGAAGCAGGGGGTTAATTGAGAATCTTTTGGAAGCTTTAAGCATTCTCCAGAAGAAGAAAAAAATAATGAAAAGGTGGATGGATGTGTACGGCTTCCAAGGCTTCTCATAATCCCTAAGCTCTCAGGAAGGAAGGGGAGGGGAGGGGAGGGAGGGAGGAGGAAGTCCCTTGTGGGGTGCCCCTCTCAAGAGGTGGCCTTCTCTCCTGGTTCTTGGATGGGACTGCACATGGTGCCAGCAGCTGTGTTTTATAACATGGAGGTAGCCAGATCGAAGCCTAAAGCACACGTGCTGGTTTTGCCACGAAGTAATCCTGGTTCCTGCTTGATTGGTAGAACAGTGTGCCTTCCCGTCTCCCAGGCAGTGTGGTCCACTGTAAACACATAAACACATTCAGTGTATTGAGAACTTAAAACTCAGAGAAAAGTTTGTGTGGGGAGGAGGGGGAGAGAGAGAATCAGAACCAAACGCCAAACCTTGCCCTCCTATCAGAGTGAAATAGCCTTGCACATTTGTTGCCAAGTTTTACTCCTTGAGCACTGAGCAGGTAGGCACAGAGGAAAGAAAAAGATTGCGTGACATCAGCAGACAGTGTTAATTTGCCAAAAGTTGGCACTGCCTCTTCTGTGTCTGATACTTAGCCATGCAGAACATCAGCAGAGAGCCAGCTAGCTCATCACCGGCTAGCAGGCCAAATTAATTCTCGCCTGAGGAGAGGCAGCAGCCAGATTGATTTCTGAGGCCATCCCAGTCTCTCCATAATTACTTCTACATGAGCAGTACTTATAGTCAAAATAACGTATTCCTAGCTCTTTCAAACAATGCCGTAATTCATACTCTAAAATGTGTGTGAGGGGAAAGAGAGGCACGTGACCCCACTCCACAAGGCACTGTGCTCTCAGGACTTAAAGGAGGAAGCCTCTTTTCCTGAGATTTTAGATTCTATGCCAGGGTGTTATTTTGTTTACTTGTGTGCATGCGTGTGCACATATACCATGCTCTTGTGTAGAAGTCAGTTTTTGACAATCTGTTCTCTCCTTCCACTGTGTGAGTCAGGGGGATCCAGCCTCTAGCTGCCAGGCTTGGCCACAATGCCTTTACCTGACAAGCCTTAACTCGAGCATATGCTACAGCTTTTTACAGAACACAAATAGCTGTTCAGGTTTCACAATTTGAAAAAATATTCGAGATTGTTAAATCTATTCTAGAGAAGTTCTAACTCTTAATGAACCAAAAACTACCACCTTAGACCAATTATGGGGAAAGCACACTTTGGGCTGTGTCTTAAACAACTGGGACTTAATTCTTAAGTGATGCTTAATTCTGAGCTCACGATGGTTACCTTGGTTACAAGCCTTCTATCATAATTACGATTCCATTGCTGTGAGGAGACACTGTGACCAAGGCAGTTTATAAAAGGAAGCAGTTAATTGGGAGTTTGCTTATAGTTTCAGAGTTCCCAAAATCATGGTGGGAATCATAGCAATGGAACAGTAGCTGAGAACTTACACCCTGATCTACAGGCAGGAGGAGAGAGAGGGGGGAGGGGGAAGGGGAGGAGGAGAAGGAACTTACTGGTCCTGGCATGTGCTTTTGTCACCTCAGAGCCTACCCCTAGTGACATACTTCCTCCAACAAGACCACACCTTCTTCAACAAGGCCACATCTCTTAGTTCTTCATAAATGGTCCACCAACTGGGAACCAAACATTCAATTATATGAGCCTATGGGGCCATTATTATTCAAACCACAACATCGAAATCCCTGGCCCAAAAGATTTGTAAAAATGTATTAAGGTTGGTCCAAGTCCCTGTAGTCTTTCTGTCTCAACCCTGTTTAAAAGCCCAAAATCTCTTCTGAGACTCAAGGAGGGCTCTTGTTGTAACCACCTGTAAAAGCAAAACCAAAAGCTAGTCACATACTTCCAACACACTGCGGCACAGAATATATGTTACCATTCCCAAAGGGAGGGAGAAGGCACAGCGAGGAATGCTGGACCAAAGCAAGAGGGAATCCCAGCAGGGCAACTTCCAAATCCTGTAGCTCCATCTATGTCTGATGTCCAAGAGCTTGATAGCTCTGTAGTTCTCCCTCCCCTTCCAGCTTTGTGGACTGCAGTACTTCCCTTTCTCGGGCTGGTTCAACACGCTGCATACAGCTCTCCTTGGCTGTCCCATGGGTCTGGCATCTCCGACATCTTCAGGTCTCCAGTGAAATCAGGCTCCCCTTCACGGCTTCACACCATGGTCTCTTTGGACCCCATGCAGGGACTCTCATGCCACAGGGCTTGGCTGTTTTTAAGCACCAAGGAAGGTTCCTCAAGCCCTTTACACCTGCACTCTTGAATCCAGAACTAGGTGGCTGGCTGAGACTGCCAAGTGGTACCTGTCTGGAATGGAAACTGGCCCTCTCCTTAAATTGCATTTAAATTGAATTCCCTTTGTAGAACAGATGACTCCAACATTACATTCCCTGGTGCCCCTTTTCTCCTCAAACTGTGTGTTTTGTGTTTCTTTTTGCCCTGCTTGCTCTTTTTCACTATAGATCTGCATAAGAGTGACTATGTCAATAACCACATGACATAATCAATACTAAGCTGTCTTGAAATCTCCACTGCTAATGACATTAGCCCAAAAGTCTTCTTCTCTTTTGCCTTCAGCAGTTTTTTTTTTTTTTTGTTTTTGTTTTGTTTTGTTTTGTTTTGTTTTGTTTTTTTTTAGGACAAGTGTATAAAGTAGCCACATTCCTAGTTACAACATTCTAAGACTCGTCTATGCCCAGCCACTAATATTGTTATCCTTTGAGACACCTTGCAGCTGGGCCTGCTCTTCCAGGTTCTTACTAGAATGGCCCACTAAACACTCCTTACAGCATTCAATCGCCTTTCTAATCCAAAGTCCTAAAGTCATCCTAGTCCATCAAATAGCATAGTCAGGTACTCATAGTGACACCGTGGTCCTTGGTACCAGCTTTGGTCTTAGCCACTCCTCTATTTCTGTGGAGACACCGTGAACAAGGTGTCTTATATAAGGGAGCATTTCATCGGGGCTGGCTTACAGTTTTAGAGGTTAGTCCATGATCACTATGGCGGGAAGCATGGCGGCTGGCAGGCATGGTGCCGGAGCAGAAACTGGGAGTCAGTGTCGGCAAGCAGGAGGCAGAAAGAGAACAAGAGAGCGACTGGGCATGGTGTGGGCTTTTGAAATCTCAAAGCTCACTCCTAGTGACACTCCTCCTCCAACAAAGCCACACCTCCTAGTCCTTCCTAGACAGTGTACTAGCTGGGGACCAAGCATTCAAACATAAGACCCTGTGGAGGCGGTCTCATCCAGACCCTCTTACGGTGAATTAGAATTTTTACTGCTCCCAGAGCACTGGAGGAGGAAGACACCTGCCTAACTCTCTCATCTCCAATCCCATCCCTGAGCCTACCCACTTTAGGAAAAGAACGTTTCTATCCTGAAAGGTTGAGGAAAAGGTTTTCCTGTCCAGATGTTCCTCCCTTCCCATCTGTCCACCAGCAAGGGCAGTTTGCTCACCTGCCCCACTGTCAGAATACATGCCAGACCCAACTGTGTCCACAAAGCGGACAAGTAGGTAAACTTGGCATTTTTATAATTTACTTGTCAGAAATATTTGGCATTCATTAGTTTTAGAAATCAACACATTATTTCAAAAACTATGAAAAAAGTCGGTCTAGGTAGATGGCTCAGTGGTTAAAACACTTTAGCACAGACAGGAAGACCAGAGTTCAGATCCCCAGAATCCACATAAATGCCAGCTTTGTGTGTGCCCACACATCATATACATTAACACCCACCCCACATATATGGGCCCACACACATTGTACACATATATACCCACCCATACCCACACCCATGTATGTGTGCCCACACACATGCAAAGACATACATATACACATATATACTACACACACATATGAAGGTGAAAAGAATTTTAAAATTTTGTTTTACATACATATACATGTACATATACACATATATACATATACACATATACACATACATAATTAGTGCTAATCTCTTTTCTGAGCCAGTTGCCCTAGTTTTGGAAGGGATTCTCCACAAGACTGTCTAAATAATTCTTAGTATGATTCAGAATGGAACTATTTTATACATTACTTCCTTCCCCTGTATCACATGCTTCATTTTTTTTTCCCAAATGCCTGAAACGGAGCTTGTGTTGCCATAAAAAGGAAAGCATATGGGTGAAATAGAAAATGTTCGAGTGCATTTGTGTGTTTTTAGCTCTAGTTAAGGAGAAATCACCATGACAATTTGGTAGTTTCTTCTCTGGCATGCTTCTGTGGTTTAATATTCATAATGTATGCATCTTAAGCAGCACAACATGCTTTTGAGAAGGGAAGAGTGCATTGCCTTGCTTAAGAATGTAAATCTCGGCAGGAAGTGTCTCCTCAGAACCCCAGCTTCCTCTTCCCGCCTGAGAAAAACATCTTCTATCTGTAGAAATACAGAAAGAGCCTTTTACAGAAAGCACAGATTTAGTAAAATGTAAACATATTTCTGATTATAACCAGGCAGATAATTTGTTCATTCTTTCCATTGTCTTAGATGCTATTTCTAACAGTCATGTTATCTGAACCTTTATCTAGCTAAGTCACATCAAATATTAGTATTAAGTCAACTAACCCATTTCAAATGTAGTAAAAATGCCCAGGTCACTCTGGCGTTGAATCCTTCCACCATGATAGCAGTTCTGTCACCTTCAGAGAGCAGGGAGATTGGCCCCATTGCCTAAAGCTTAGAGTCCCATGGGCATACATGCATCACTAGGGCTAAGGAGTCAGCTCTGTGGATAAAGTGCTTGCTGAGCAAGCATGAAGCCCTAAGTTTGTCCCAGTACCCACTTAAAAAGCCACATTTGGCAGTGTGTGCCTGTAATCCTAATTCTGGGGCATCGAGACAGTCCAGCCAGTCAGCCAGCCAGCCAGTATCTCACAAAATAAGGCAGAGTGTGAAAGCACTCCTTATTTGTACCTATATATTCATACATACATGCAGTGTATAAGTGGGGAAATTTTCATTACCGTATCAGAATACATGCCAGCACACACAGACACACACACACACACCACACACTATCACAATGTAAACATGTACATACAGAGCTCATGTGCACACACACACACACATGCATGCATTCACACACATACACACACACACCCCACCTACCCCCACCAGTGAATGGCCATGCTTTCTAGAACCCATGTATATTCCCAGGGCTGTGAGTATGACCTGAGCTCACTGCACTTTAGGACCTAACAGTTCTATTAGCTTACAGGAAAGAATATGTTGGATAGGCAAGAGGATTATTGCTATAAAAACCATTGGAAGACTTGGTACTAGCCAAAGAATGAGTGGCTAAAAATATCTTGCCATTGAATTTGATGTAGATGAGACGCTGTGCAAGAAATGGGGAACAGACTCTAGTGTCTGCACTCAGACCTTGGGGAACCACCTTTCATTCTCACTGCCTTAAAGAAACTAAACCAAAAATTCTACCAGAAACACTGAAGATGTAACTAACACTGTGTGGCCCCATCCTCAGATCTCCATCATCAGGAAGCTGTTAAGAGCTTTCCACCGAGTGGCAGGAGAAACGTAGCCTGGCGTTGGTGCTTTAAGAGCTTTGGAGCTGGAGACAAGCTAGACTGGAAGAGTGATTGCCTGGCATACACGAAGCCCCAGGTTGAATGAGCAGTACTGCATAAACCAGGCATGGTGGTGCATGCCCATGGCCACAGCAAGCCTGTAACCCTAGCACACAGGAGGGAAAGGCAGGAGGATCAGACAGTCAAGGTCATTTCCAGCAGTTTACGGATTTTAGGGCTAGCCTAGGGAAAGACCTAGGATAAGGGAGAGGGGAGTTATCAATGGATAATATCTACAGTTCACTGTCTTATTGAGTATCCGGTTCATTGATAAAGTTATATTTGCAAACACTGTAGTAATATTGAAATATGGCTATCTTGTAAGACATTATCTCCTGAGGCAGCAACATCAGATCTGTGGGACAAAACCAAAGCTGCAGTCTTACCACGCAGCTCCCTGGGGCCACTGATGGAATTTGCAGAGCCAACTGAAGAACAAAACTGTACTGTGCCTGATGTGAAAGTTAATAGGGACCTCAGGGTGATGGTGCCCCATCCACGAGGGCCATTCTGCCTCTCACATACTGCCAAGTTTGTAGCTGTTTTGTTTGCTTGTTTGTTTTGTTGTTGTTGTTTTTGTTTTGGGGGTGTTTAGGGGAGTTGGGTTTTTTTGTTTGTTTGTTTGTTTGTTTTTAATTAAAATTAGTCTGTATGAACTGATTCTTTCCCACAAATGCTAGCCTGGTAAGCTTGATTATGGATTGTTTTTCTCATACATTATTCCTTTACATTTTTATTTGTGTGTGTGTGTGTGTGTGTGTGTGTGTGTGTGTGTGTGTGATAGGTATGTGGTGGGTGGTAGGTACACACATGCCACAGTGCAAATGAGGAAGTCAGGGGACAATTTTCAAAGTTGGTACTCGACTGTTGTGTGACTTAAGTCATCTCAGGCTTGAATAAGAGTGCTTTTACTCAAAGAGTCATTTTGCTCTGGCCCGTAAAACATACCATTGATTAAAAAAATACTGACAAATAAAGTTGATAGCTTCATTCTCTTTCTAGGTAACTTTACTCAGTGTCGGCAATTTTGAAGGCTTTTGTGAGCCACGCCTTCCAAGAGTGACATTCATTATTGTTATGAGTCAAAGGACAGTGGATTGTCTATGCCCTGCAAGCTCCAAGAACTGAGTTTCACACTGAAAATAAAGACTGGAAACAAGAATGCACATTAGGATTTTTAGTACATTACTATTAGGATAAATGTGATAAGGGGAAATGGCTTGGAATGAAATGCTCAAGATTTTACGCAAAACCTTTATGTGCAAGATGACACGAAACAGCTCAGGGCGTTTACTGGGCTCAGAATAGTTGAGACTCTGACCAGGGAAAAGGAACAGTGGGCTCATCATGATGATATGTTGGAAGACAAAATGTAGATGGTGAATAGATCCCATGTACCATGACACCACCAGACGGATCTAAGTAGGATGAGAAGAAGAGACGAGATCATATCCAGACTCACGAATCAATCCTGCACTAGCGAGAGAGGCCCTCTAGACTTGAATATAGTGAAGAACAAAAGAAGTAGATGACCAGGAGAATGGCTGTGTAGGGTTATTAAGGTCCTGCCTCCACCACCACAGGGCACGAGGCACTTGGGGAGGTGGAACAAGGGAATTTGACCTGCTTATCCCACGCTGTCACAGGGTGGGTGTTGGGCTGTAGGGAAGCCCAGGGACACCTCTCCAGGGGTGGGGAAATGCAGTCTGAGGCACAGGACAGCTGGAGCTGGCTCAGGGGTCCCTGGGTCTGTGACCACCGGCTGTTTCTCAGGCTCTCAGACGTGTAGGCTCGCTGGATGTCGTGGAAGAGCTGAGGAGTGGGCCACCCCATCACCCCCCACCCCACCCCACACACCCCGGATCTAGCCTAGGGGAGGAGACTCCAGCTTGTTCTGCGTGGGGAATCTTTGACTTAACAGCAGTGGCTTGGGCTTGGCTTGGGATCACAGAGAAACCTTCTACAGGAGATTAGATGGCAGCTCTATAGGCAAAGACCTTCTCCATGGCTCCCCACTGTAGATCCTGGTGAAAAGAGGTAGTCCATGGTTTTAAGGCATTTATTATCATGGTGGAAAATGGATGTCTAAAACAATCCCCCCGCCCTTCTCAGGGTGGCCTGAAGTTAAATACCTTGCAGGTAGGAGTGTCTGGGAGGGAAAGCTTATTGACTAAGCCCCAGGCCTTTAAGTACCTCATTAAAATAAAGACCTGTCTTGAACCTACAAGATCACAGGTCATGTCCTCTACCTGTGGAAGGGATTGGGGTGTTGCCCTTACTTGACTGATGGCCACAAATCTATGGGGGGGGGGGGCTGCGGCTAGTGACAGGGGCCTGGTGCCTACCATCCCTTCAGGGTTACCAGGGCTTCTAGCCTTAGTTCAACCAGGAACCAGGCTACCTTTCACGGTAGCCTGTGGCTAACTGTACTCCCTAATGCAGTTTCTCCGTGCTCTGTCCCCTGCAGGGAACGTGACAGGAAACAGTAACTCCACTTTCATCTCCAGCGGGCAGGTGATGAACTTCAAGGGTGACATCATTGTGGTGTATGTCAGCCAGACCTCGCAGGAGGGCCCGGGACCCGCAGAGCCGGAGCCGGAGCCGGAGCCCGAGCCCGTGGGCCGCCCGGTGCAGGAGGAGACGCTGGCACGAAGAGACTCCTTTGCGGGCACCGCGCTGCGCTTCCCCGATGCCTGCACCACCGGGGCTGGGCTGCAGGAGCAGGAGGCATCTCAGCCGAAGGACGGGGCATCACGGCCGGTGCAGGAGCAGGGGGTCTGAACAATGTACAGAGTGACCGCACCTTCTGTACCTGCCCTGGGCGCAGGGCACCAGTGGCTTTCCAAAACCGTGTCGTGGCTAGCCACTGCGCACCTCCTCACAGGTGCAGGCTGCTGGCACGGTGGTGGGTGGAGCCCACCTCTCACTTCCTCCAGTGGCCCTCTCCTCTGCCTCCCACCACCTGGCATCATTCAGTTTGGCCTTTTTTGCAACGTTGGTGTCCCACGTTATTGAGATCTATATTACCCACCCCCATATTTATTATTCACTTGCTTTTGTAGTGTTTTCTGATACTTTCTTCTCTCTCCTAACAATTCTGAAGGTGCTGTCTCCTTTACATTATTTTGCACTCCTCCCATCTGGTGATAGCTTTTGCCAGTGTCCTCTAAGCACTTTCAGAAAAAGGCCAGATGTGTAGAGCGGGGGGGAGTGAAGTGCAAGACACAAGTAGAGGGATTTTATTTTCTGAAAACAGTCTGTGTCTCAGTTTTTCTCCAAAGAGTGAGAGGGACACAGGGTCACCACCACTGAGGCTTTTAGTTTATGTAGATCCTTGAGAGCTAAATTCAGGTGGCCTTGTCCCTTACCTGTTGTTTTGTTTTTTGTTTTTTTCCCCCCCACAGTGGCAGGTACTTGGCCACTAAATCTAAAACACAAAACAAAACAAAAACCATACCTTTTGTGGTTTGGGCTTTCTTATTTTCTAAACGGTTAACTGTCTAGAAAAGATAGAGGAGCTGGGCGGTGATGGTGCACGCCTTTAATCCCAGCACTTGGGAGGCAGAGGCAGGTGATTTCTGAGTTTGAGGCCAACCTGGTCTACAGAGTGAGTTCCAGGACAGCCAGGGCTACACAGAGAAACCCTGTCTCAAAAAACCAAAAAAAAAAAAAAAAACCAAAAAAACAAAAAGAAAAGATAGAGGAAGTAAATAGGACGTAAGGCCCAAGGGAAAAAAATGAAGGTGCCAGGGAAATTCAAGAAAGAATGAATAAAGTTGACATGTTAATTTGCTGTTTCTCTTCCTCCATTAGGATGTTGGAAATGCACTTAGGCAGTAGGCCCTCTTGTCTTCCAAAGTATTTGTGCATGAGTAAGTTAGCCTTATGGAAGTAAAAAAAAAACATTTCTCCGTGTGTGTGTGTGTGTGTGTGTGTGTGTGTGTGTGTGTGTGTTGTTTCCCCATTTAAATGACAAACCAGATCTAAAGAAATGGCTCATAGTTAAAAAGAGTTTGAGTTCAATACCCAGCCCCCCACTGTGCAGTGCACAACGGCACGTGACTCCAACTCCATGGGATCCCATGTCCTCTTCTGGCCTCTGCAGGTGAGACACGCAAGCACACACACACACACACACATACACACACACACACACTAAATTATAAATCAAATCTCCATGAGATAAATGTAAGAAAATCAACTGTCCTATAGGTGATTTTCTTTTGGCTGGGTCCTTATGCAAGAAAGTAGTTTAAAACTGAAAGAGGCCACTGGTGTGGTTTATCGTGAGCACTGGTTCTTGGATAATGGAGAAAAAGATAACCACTTACGTGAACTACTTTGGTGTGCAGGAGTCACTTCACAAACCATACAGACACTGATCTCAGACTTGATCAATCACACGCCCTTGGAACTCATTGATCAGGGTGGTGATTGAGGCTCGGAAACTGAACCGTGACCCCAAGTTAAGATCCTACAGATATTTTAAGCCTAAAATCCACCAACATGTGTGCCAAGTTATTTCACCAATCAGGCTTTAGAGATAGGGGATTTTCTTACGCATATCTCTTTGTCGTACACTTGCGCTGCTCCCATTGGTTAGGGTATTCAACTGTGGCAGGGGATTTGCCTTGTCTAACATTCATGTCTTAACTTGTCTACCAGGATGTCAGTTACTCACTTATATGTCTCTTTCTGCCAAGTAGGATGCCACTTCCTCGGGAGGTCTTGGGAACTTAAAACTTTACTCGACCCTTACTCAAAATGGAAGTCTTATTCCAAATAGTTTCTTATATTGGTGTCTCTCTTATGTTGGGGTCTGTGGGAAAAACTGGGGGGCTGCCGCAGCAGGCCCCAGGCCCACGTGGCAGCAGCCCGGGACCTGCGAGGTGGAGGCTGCCTGGAGGCCTCCAGGCAGCCTGTCTCTCGAACTGGAGGAAGGTCCCAGGTTCCAGTGGCTGGAGGCTTCGGTGGCGGCTGGCCCGGCAGGCCCCAATGATACAAGGAAGTCCTTGGTTCCAAAAGGGTTTATTGTCATAGCTGATGGTGGATGGATCTGGATGTACCCCCCCAAACTCAGGGCAGACCTGGGTTAAGTAGGGAGGGAGAAAGGGGGAGGTTCTGGGGCCAATGCTTAATTGGCTCCACCCTCTGACCTTCATTAGTATGTAAATCTCTAGGGCCTGAGGCCTGTAGTCACACCCTCTACCTGTGCACTTTGGTAGGGGCTGTAATGGCCTATGTGACTGAACAATGTAGGTCTATGGAGATTGGACTGCTTGTTAGGACCCTGAGTTCTGGGGACGTGGCCGAACTCCTGCTGTTTCTCCCTTGGAGTCTCGGGGTTCTAGGCCCATGCCCAGTCAAGAACCAGGATACCCTTACGCAGTCCCACAGGGGTCCATCCCAAGGGCAGCTTATAAAAGCAAATACTATAAAAGCTTATACACACAGGTGCAGGAAGTGCTGCTGGTGGTTGGTTCGGGTCTATGTTTATTGTGGGACACTATACAAAACAGTTCTATTGGCTTCTATAGTGATTGGTTTCCAAGGGCACAGAACATAACAACATGCAATCAGTTTAAGCATGAGAAAGTTTCCTAGTTACAGCAGTACCAGCATATGAGAAAGTCTCCTTAAAATATTAGTAACAGCACAAAATGGCAGGGCAGCCAGGTCACAGTTACCTAGGCTTTAACATTCCATCCAGGCCTTAACATTTTATCTAGATCTTAGTAGTCATCTGGTAGGTTCTCCACATGTTAATACTGGCCACTATGTAGCCACAAGTACCTAGCTGAGTAGAAACCCATCTCTCACTGCTTCCCTCCTGACTGAAGTTCTCCTGTGGTCACAGCAGTTGATTTTGATTTTTAATGCACAAGCGGAGAACAGCTCTGTAATGTATGGGCTCTTAGGCCACCATAAAGAACTGCAGGAAACAAGCCCCGCGCCGGAATGATGCAATGATAGAAATTTTGTTAATACCCTTCCAAAGAGAGATGTTACTAAATTCAGCAAAGCCATTATATCTTCTGGTATGGAATGTATCAAATAAACACCATAAAGTAGGATGCGGAGCTGAAAACCCCACACCCAGGACTGTCATCACCCATCATCTCTCTGTGCATGCTTCTCCTTGCTGTACATCCATCCCTCCCTCCTCATACGAAGTCAATAACGACAATTAAACACCATTTCCCTACCCAGTGATATCAAAAGGATGGTTCTGTGAATGTTAAAGAGCCTTGACCTCCTAAAATCAAAAGTGCTAAGGGCATTAGGAATCTACTTTCAAGAAGAATGAAGGTAATAAGGTTCCTCACCTGATCCCTGCTGATGTTATATTGGTTCAAAGTCAATGAAACCATAGGAAACACATAACAAAGATATGTGTATATGTGTAGTCAAATGTCTATGACAAATATAAATAATATAAAGAAGAGAATAATAAAAATTACTCCAATGTCATGGTGAAGAGATTATTAGACCTTTATTTGCCCATAAAATACTATTTTTTTAATGTTGTGTTGAAACAAAGCTTATTACAAAAATTGTGATCCAACCAGACACAATGGCACATTCCTTCATTCCCAATACTAGGAAGCAGAAGCAAGCAGACCTCTTGTGTTCAAGGCCAACTTGCTCTACATCTCAAATTACAGGACAGCCAGGGCTACATATAGAAACCCTGTCTCAAAACAAAAAACAAAAGAAAATTGTGACCCAAATTATTTCTGATTCTTATAGTGGGCTATGGTGTCAAACATTGGTTTCATTGTATCTTATGACCAATGTATCTTCTATTGCTATCATAAGGTAAGGTAAGTATTTAAAATATTATTAGGCAAGGGCTGACGAGATGGTTCAGCAGTTTAGAACACATACTGCTTACAGAGAACCAGGGTTCGGTTCCCAGCACCTCCGTCAGTTTACAGCCACCTGTAGCTCCAGCCCCTCAGAGAGCCAATGTCCATGGCTTCTGAAGGCACCTGCACTCATATACACACAAACAGGTGTGTATATAATTGAAAATAAAATAATAAGCCTTTAAAAGGAAAAAATTTAAAGTCTGGCCATGAAGCAGGAAAGTTGAAAGGGAAGTGAAGTACAGGATTTCCTGCCTGCACGCAACCCAGAGAGTAAAATAGAGAAATTCTTTTGAGTGTAGGTAGGATAATTTGAATATGGCATGTGGAACCTTCAGGTGGCAGACAAAGGAATCCTGCTGTGTAACAAAACATTGCAAATTCAACTGGCTTAAAATGACCCCTTGTTTAGCTCAGATTCTGTGTGTTGGCTCAACGAAGACGGATTGCTGTGCCTGTGTTCACATGCCTGTGTTGAGCTGAGCTGGCTTGCTCGCTGGCAGCGCGGAGGCTCGTCAGCTAACCAGCTCTCCCGCTTGCTCTAAGGGAGCTCTTCCACCTGCCCCTGCCGTGCCCCCACCTTCCAGCATCCAAGCTGGGCTAGATCCCCCTGTGGTTCAGAGTCAGTTCTTGGCTTAGGTTCTGACTTGCAGTTGGATTCTGCCACATTCACTAACCACAGGAAGTCACAAGGCCAGGCCAGATTCACAGAACTTGGAACCCACCCCTAAAGGTATGGAAAAAGTTTCTGAGTGACATGGGGTGTGTACCAGGAAGAAGAAGGGGAAAGAATGCGGAAGATTGGAGCTACCTTTGCTTTCTATCATGGGACATGATGAGAAAAAAATGTTGAAGAGAAGAGTGTGTGGGGTGTTTTGAGAAAAATGCACATTTTCAATCCCTGATAATCGAGAACCTTCTTGTGACCTGATCCCTTTGATGTCCAGGGCCGTGGGTTGATTCCTACAATGGTGAGATGCAGAATTTGTATTTAGACATCAAAACCACAAAGTAAATAAAAAGGATTTGGTTACCAGGTCTACAGTACTCCTTGTTCCACACCACTGGCACAGAAAACAAACAAACAACAATTAAAAAAAAAAATGAAGCAACTGTGGCTTTTCTAAAAGCGAAACAACTGGCAAGGTGCTTCAGGCTGAGCAAGCTGTTACCTCAATGGATAAATGACCTGGCACTCACATTCCCCTTGAATCTAGCTAATCGTCTTTACATGTGGCATGTATGTATAAGTGTGTGTGTGGGGGGGTGCATACACATGCGAATACAACATGAGTGTGGTAGCCAGAGGTGATCCTTGGATGTCCTTCGTCACGATTCTGTCCACTTTGTTTCTTGAGGCGGGGTTTCTCACTGACCTAGCACTGGCTGATTCAGCTAGGCTGGCTAGTGAGCCAGCAAGCTCCAGAGAGCCCCTCTACAGGCCATGTTCCTCTTCTCACATGTGTCCTATAGATAGAACGCAGGCTCTCACGCTTGTGTGCAAGTGCTCTGCCAACTGAGCTAGCTCCCCAGTTCTAAACCAGTTCTGTGTTATATGCTAGGAAAAAGGGAAGAACATGAGCAGAGCTCTGTCTCTAGTGGAGACTGTGGTGTGGAAATGTTTGCTCTTTGGTAGTCTGATGGCATGTGAGTTCCCACCCCATTTTCCATTGACTGTGAGGAGCTGTGGGGAGGATCGAACATGAGTCGTATAACTTGCTTTGTGACTGGGGAGAAGGCACTGCTTTGTACAGGATGCTTTTAGTGTTTGGTCCCTGAGTGGCCAGAGAAAGGAGATGCAGAGAGCTGGGCCTAGGGAGAAGAAAATGTTTGCTTCAGGTGCCAAAGGAGGCGCTGGGAAGGTGTTATCTGTCGACTTCCTGGGACCTAAGGCAGTGCTGATGAGTAGGCTACCTCCCACCACTAGAGCCCTTCCAGAAAAGAGGGGGGACTTGAAATGGGCAGAGGGAGTGGCCAGGAGCAGGCCCAGCAAGAGTCTAGCTGGTGTCAGTGAAGGTGGGCACAGAAATATGGCAGCCCGCCAAGAAACTGCCTTTCCACATCCCTCAGGTAACAGGCTCACCTACATAACCTTTGTGTCTATTGACGCCCTTCATCATGGCTTCCCATGGATTTTCTGGACCCGATTGTCTCTCTCTGCCTCCTTACCTAACAGTTATCTGGGGTTGTTCTTGGCCAACAGCATACTTTCAAGTCCCTTTAGTAAAATCAATATACAGAAATACCTTCCAAATTAAAAACATGGAAAAATGTTTAACAAAATTACCAATAACATGAAAGAATGTAAAATTACCAGTCTTGTGATTTGTAACTTCATTCTGGCCAAAGAACTGGTAACATGACCCCTTGTCTGCGGTGGAACAGGTTTGCATTTCCAATCAGGCCTCGCTGAAGGTTCACCTCCTGCAGCTGCTTCTCAGCTTTGCTTCCTGTCTGTCAGTGGAGAAGGCAGGACAATAGGTATGAGGAGAACCTGGGATGAGGTGCTGCCACACTCAATCCAAGTTCTCAGCACTTTCTCTCGGGTGTCCCTCTCCATGATTGTCCCCTCCTAGACTCAGAAGCCATCTCATATATCATACTGTCTTTGTGAGTCAGACCACAGACCTGGGTTGAGCTCTACCATCCACCATAGACACCTATCTACTCCACAGAGGAACACATCTCTCCACAGTTGACAAATGCTGACATGCCCCCTGCTGATGACATATACATTCTTAACTTTACATCATCTTGTACTGAGAGCCAACAGTTAAGATGGCCCCTAATTGATCTTTTAAAGGTTCATTTATTCATTTTATGTATATGAGTATGCTGTCGCTGTCTTCATGCACACCCAAAGAGGGCGTCAGATCCCATTACAGATGGTTGTGAGCCACCATGTGGTTGCTGGGAATTGAACTCAGGACCTCTGGAAGATCAGTCAGTGCTGTTAACCTCTGAGCCATCTCTCTAGTCCCCATAATTGGTTTTTAAATCATAGCTAAAGACCTTCAAGGAGAGTGAATGCCCACTTGTGTGGGTAAAAACACTGTGTTGTTTTCATCTCTAGTGTCTCTCCAAGTTTGGGAAAAATAATAAACTAACAATCAACTCAGACACTGGAGGGCCAAACCACTGTGGGAGGAGATTAGAACCCAACAAAACCATTCAGTGTATGTTGGGACTGTGGATAAAGAGCTTATCTGTGTATGAGTTCCATACACAGAACATATATAGAATAAAGCCAGGAATGGGCTCTAGTAATCTTAGGGCTGGTGGGGCAGAGGCCAGCCAATCCCTGGATCACTGGTCAGCTAGCCTAGCCTCTCTGGTGAGTTCAGACTTCAAATGAAGGACCTGGCCTCAAACAGGGAGATAGAATGACACCCAATGATGTCCTCTTATCTACTCACACCACCAGAACCACAACCCCCCCCACACACACACAAAGCTGTCACTATATCCCAAGCTCTTGGTCCCAAGATCAAGAAGGCAGAATGCAAAGGCTTCATGGACATTAAAGTCATAAGAAAACCCACAGTCTAATGGTCTGTGGAAAAATAAACATTTTTAATATCAACTTTCTATAGTTTGTTATATTAAAATGGAAGCTCATCCTTTCTAGTTATAGTTTTACAAGTTCTGATAAAATCTATAGCTGTGTGATTAGCATCATCACAGACAAGATACAGAATGTCTTCAGCACCCCCACACCTCATTTCCCTTGAGTGAGAGCCCTCCATGCTTACTCCAGGCCACTGACAAGCCTCTGTTCTCTGTGTCTGCATTTTTCCTGTAGTTGGTAGCCATTTGAGTCTGGCTCCTTCCAACACAGTGCAGCTGCAATGGCTCCAAGAGGTTGGGCACATCAGCAACCCGCTCCTCTTTGCTGGTGAGTAGCAGCTATTTGTACAGATAGACATTTACTCACTGGCTTCTGTTACAGAAAATTATCCACAGTTGTCTAACTGTAAGAACTGTTGTGGATACAGGATGGGGTTTCATTTCTCTTGGGTAAGCACCAGGAGTGAGATGGTGGGGTCATCTGGTAAATAATAACCCCACCTCCCTGCTCCTATCTGAGTTCCCTTGTGCATCCATTTTAGGTCAGCAAGAGTTTGGTCATTCTAGAGTACTGTTCATCAAACCAGTTTTATACCAAAGGATTTCCAAAAGGCCCAAGAAGGAAAACAAAAATCTGAGATGCTTTAGTGGGGATGTGAAATGTGCTGGGCAGTTTTATGTCACCTTGACACTAAAGTCCTTTGAGAGCAAGGAACCTCAATTAAGAAAACACCTCCCCACAAAAAATGAGTTGTAGGCAAGCCTGTAAGGCATTTTCTTAATTAGGGGTTCATATGGGAGGCCCCAGCTCTTTATGAGTAGTGCCATAAGAAAGCAAACTGAGCAAGCCATGAGGAGCAGGCCAGTAAGCAGCACCCCTCCATGGTCTCTACATCTGCTCCTGTCTCCAGGTTCCTGTCCTGACTTCCTCCAATGATCAGTGATATGGAAATATAAGGCAAATAACAGTCCCCTTGCCCAAGTTGCTTTGGTCATGATATTTCATCACAGCAATAGAAACTCTAACTAAAAAAGGAAATAAGAGAAACTCAACAACCACAGGAAAAACAAGGAACAAAACAGAAACAACCACAGCAAAACAATCTTGAACTACAGAGGACTCCTGATAATTGCTCCCAGAATTCATTTCTGTATGATACTGAGTTCCCTCTTTCTAGCACCCAGGTCATTGTAGGTACATGCACAGTGTCAAAGTGGTGAGCAGCCCTGTTTGCAGTAGCTGAGGGGTATTGACCCATGATGCATGTTGCTTGCTATATGCTTCAGGGTTTTGTGGACTATGTAAGAGCGACCACATGTGATGATCAGCCACAAGAGAACTCTTTAAAGCCAAGAGAACAAATAAAAGCCTACTGGTTGCCTGAGTGACTCACTGTATCCACGCATACACGGCTGGAGAGGACAGTGGCACATACCTGTGGCATGGAGGACAGATGGAAGCCACCATTCTCTAAGAACTGCAGTCAGCCATGGATCTCTGTCAGTCAGAGGCACTTCTCATGCTCAGACAGATGACAGCCACAGAGTGAATAGTCACTTGCAACGCAGAGGAGGAACTGTCCCTTTCCTCTTCAGATGTGCCTTCCCCAAACCTGCTTATATCAAACATTTTTTATTTGTTTATTTATTTACTGTTTGTTTGTTTGTTTGTACAAGGTCTCACTATGTAGCCTTGGCTGGCCTGGTACTCTGCTATGTAGACCAGGCTGGCCCAAACTCACTAAGATTTGCCTGTTTCTGCTTCCTGAGTGCTGGCATTAAAGACTTATACCCCGACATCTGGCTATATAAGGCATTTTAATGAAAATTTATTTAGCATGGCAATAATACCCATGAGGTCTCAAAATGACTCACTTTTTAAAAAAAAAAAATCACTTTTACTGCGTCAGTATCATTTGCATATAGTAAGATTTGCCTTTTTAATGCCTACACTTCTGTGTATTTTGAGTAATACATGGAGTCTACCGTCATCAAAGCAAGACAGGATATTCCATCAGGGCAGAATACTCCTTCCTGCCCCTTGGCAGCCAGTTGCCTCCTCTGTGTCCACATCCGGCAGTAGCGATCTGTTCTCTGTTCCTGTGGCTTCCTTTGCATGTTATAAAGTGTAGCCGCCTGGGTCTGGCGCCTTTCACTTGATGCTGTCTGTGGTTTTGCACGGATCTGTTATGTCTTCCGTTTTATTACCTAGTAGTGTTCTTTGGAGTCTGGAGGTTTGGTCGGTGGATGGGGAAGGCAGGGATGCTCCTGTGCGTCACAGGGTGTCCAGCTCTTCTGGGTCCTGACAGAATGGAAGTAACCAAGTTGTTCCATTAGGCCGGCTTCATAAAGGCATTAATCCATTCATAATCCAGTCATCTCATAATGCAGTCATTTCCCCAATTTCTGATACTGTCACCCACCTGGGGGTGAGGTTCTAACTGGAAATTTGGGGGAATGCAAACACGCAGCAAGGTTTACAAGAGCCACGCAGGAGGAGAGGTCTGGTTGCTCCACAGCCTATCTAGCAATTAGAAATTTCTATAAAGGACTGAGAATCGTTATCACAGTGGCCAATAATGGGTGGGTTGGTTTCGCTTTGTTTCCTAGAAGTTCGAAAGCCTAGAAATGGCTTCAGGGCAATCTAGAGAAATCAGTAAAAAGATAAAGTATTCTTTTGGGCAATTCGGGGAATTGTGTTATTAGTCTTCCAACCAATATCCTTGTCGCCCTAGCAGTAGACAGGGAGCAACTGGTCGCATGTATTTTTAAACATTTAAATAAGCCTGGTTTTTTCATTAACAGGAAGCGTTTTACTTCCTTAATGCTGCTTTGAAAAAAATAAATGAAGATTCCTGTGCTTTGGGGAAAAACAAAGCCATAATTAGAACAATGGTAACCTTGGGCTGGTCTCACTTCTCTTCTAGGAAATGACTTGTTTTGGTTTAAGTTATCTGTCTATATGATGGATTATCTGCTTTTAAAATGACGTATGGCCAATTCAGCACAATGAGTTGCCCGAAATTTCCCTCCAGCTCCCTCAGAGCCCAAACAAACTGATTTTGTGTTTCAATCCATATAGGCATATTACAAAGTTATTTTAAATAATTAGCATTGGCCCAAAGGTAACATAATTAGAAAATTCTCTTGGTAACAAAAATAATTCTATAAAGCCGTCTGAAGATTGTGAAGCACGGCTTATTTGGAGCATCATTCCACAGCTCTTCTTCATTAGCCTGGGAAATTGAAAATGAAACAAAAACATATTCAGCAACAATGTGACAATGAACGATTCAGAGGAAGCCAGCTGCCTGGGCTGGGCTCCTCTACCCTCCCTGACCTGCTACCCAGCAGCAGTTCACAGGCTAAAAGCTGTAAAATCAGCACTTTACAAACGAAGCCTACAGCTTTCCGTGAGGGTTTCAGCGAACTGTCCCAAGCAGAACTGTGGGATGTATGGATTGCTGGGCTGAGCTAGGTCTTTGGGCTTAGTCTCCCCAGTGTGGCTTCTAGATAATCTCGATGTGTTCAGAGGCTGAAGGGCTACACAGGGAGTAAGGACAGTTAGGAGCTGCTGCTGATCCCTACAAGTTTAAGGCAGAAGAGGAAAGCTGCACAAAAGGCTAACCTATTCACAATACCCACAAGATTCCAGCAGAATGACCCATCTCCTCAGTGACTGACCCCAAACAGAAAACAGCAGGGCCTGGGAAGATGATCAACAGACAAAGCACCTATCATACAAGCCTGACAACCTGAGTTCATGTCCCAAAACCTATGTAAAAGCTAGCCAGACACAGCTGCACATGCCTGCAATTCCAGGACCCCTGTGGCACAGAATGGGATAGAGAGACAGGAGAATCATCCAGAGGTTCAAGGGCCAGCCAGCCTGACTATACACCTTCAAAAACCAGGTTAAAGGACCAATACTTGAGAGTGTTCTCTGACCTCCACACATGTATGTGTCATGTATGCTCTCTGACACGAACACACACAAATCATCAACACACACACACACACACACACACACACACACACACACACACACAATAAATATTTTACAAAGAGGAATACCAGAATAGTGGACAGGATGGAGCTGACATTATCTTAAGTAACCACTGTGTGCTGAGCTACACAATAGAATCTGTTCCGTGGCTCCTCTAATGTAATCTCAGAGGATTACCAAGGAGTCTCATCTCCCAGTTACTTGTAGCTGAGGACACCAAGAGCTAGACAGGCAGAGTGAGCACAGTT
This sequence comes from Mastomys natalensis, assembly GCA_021653895.1. Classification (NCBI taxonomy): domain Eukaryota; kingdom Metazoa; phylum Chordata; class Mammalia; order Rodentia; family Muridae; genus Mastomys; species Mastomys natalensis. The sequence continues at coordinate 772,017 of JAJTUV010001342.1, forward strand.
CCAGTCGAGGTGTCTGACTCCAAGTCCTTCCAGATCCACTTAACTCCAAAGTTTATTCTCTTCCTATCACTCTACAGTTGCCTCCCCAAAGAGTAGAAAACACCCTCTAAAAGCACCTCCCTCCCTAGAGTTCCCAGGAAAACTCAAGATGCCCAATACATTTTCAGAATTTTTTTAAAAAAAAAATAACCACTACATTTTTAGTATTTTTACATTGCAAATATTACAGAATACAATGATCTCTCATTCATCTGAGATCTAGACTGAACTGGTCATCACGTTTGACTTACTAAGGCTAGCCCTAGCCCTCTCTGATGCACGTCCATATTCTCAGTTCGCTCTTCTTGTGTGGCCATTAACGATTAATTCTTGCCATGGTTATTTTCTTGGGTGTGGCAACAAGGAATTGTTCTAAGGGAGGGCTCCCTCAAGCACAGGCAGGAAAACACCAAGTATGTCCTTCCTTAAAGGTCACCAACATGTAATGGAACTGTAAACACGCGGCTGACCAGGTACCTTTCCACATGCTGTGTGTATTTAGTTGAGAGCTTTCCAGGGAGCTGGGGAGACTGCTCAGGAGTCATGGGCTTGCTATGCAAGCATGGTAGCCTACGGTCTGAGTCTAGCTCCCATGCAAGCATTGCTGCAGGCACCTGTCATCCCAGCACTCGTAGGGCAAAGACAGGCAGATCCCAGAGTTCTCACCCAGACAGTTGTAGCCAATACAGCAAACGGAAGTTCACTGAAGAGATTCTGTCTCAAAAACTAAGGTGGGAGGTGATTGTTTTCACGTGCACACATGTGCACATACCAGAGAGAGAGCATACAAAGAAAGAGACGAATTAACAGTGTATGTTTGATGCAGTCATCACCCACTAAATATTTGTTTTGTGGAATCAATAAGTTTGGGACCAATCACTACGTTCCTTCTGAGAGTGCTTTTGAAACCATTTAATATTTGTTTTTATTTGTGTGGGGGTTGGGCTGGGGCACTGTATAGAGTTGAGTTAGTAGGACTCAGCTGCCACCATTGCTGACTCTGATTTGTAAACTAGCAGAGGCATCAGCTTCCCTGGACTGGGAAGACTCCATTTTTACCACCTTGAGACCTCTTTCCTCTGACTGCTGGGCTATTCCATATTGATTGTGGAGGCCAGAAGACAATCCAAGGAAGTCCCTCCCTACTGTGTCAGCTCACCGGCCCAGTATTTTGAATTTGTCAGGGGATTTGAACACCGTCTCATCTGGCTAATAGCCAGACTGTTCCTTTCCTTTGGCTTCTGTAACAAATGACCAGACTTAGTGGCTTAAAACAACATAAATATATTATTTTCTAGTTCTAGAGCTTAGAAATCTAAAATGTGTCTCCCTAGGGTGAAATCAAGATAAAATGATTGCTCTGCCAGTCTGAGGCCCCAGCGGGCCATGTTCCTTCTGCAGGTCTTTCTGAGCTTCTAGAGGCTGCCTATGTCCCTTTTTGGCACCTCCTCCATCTTCACAGCTGACGTCATAGCACTTGAACCTCTGAACTTCTCAAAGGACCCAGTTCAGTCAGGAGCACCTGACTGTCCCGAGAGCCTTAGTTTAATCTTCTCTTTAGAATCCCTTCCACTAGGTGAAAGAGTATATTATGTATAACAGGCTCAGGGAAATAGTGACTGTCCTGCAAGACCCATGTATCTTAGCATAAAATATTCTAGGCCAGTGAGATGCTTAATGGGTGAGGGCACTTGCCACCAAGGTGGATGACTTGAGTTCACTCCTGGGACCCACGTGATAGAAGGAGCTAACTGATCCCTATGCACTATGGCATGTATGCATGCATACATACATACATACATACATACATACATACATACATATATACATACATACAAAATAAATAGAAGAACAAACCTTGAAAAAAAAAACTTTGTTGGCCAAGATGGATTATTGGGAGGTAGCAGAACCTTGAAAGGTGGGGTCTAATGGGATGTCTTTGGGACATTGAGAGCTTCCTCTTAAAGGATACTATAGGACCCCAACTTTTCTCTCTTTATTTCGGTTTCTGGTCATGAGGTCATCAGTCCACTGGTTTCTACCACTGCTGTGCTTGTGGTCCACAGGTTGCAGAAGGTCACTAAGAATGTGAAATGACACCTATGCTGCAGAGAAAATGAATTTTCTACTTTAATTTTAAAAGGTAAAACCTAGATCTGGATCATAATATCTTCATGAGTGAGAGGTGCTTCCATTTGTGTGTGTGAGTGTGAGTGTGAGTGTGTGTGTGTGTGTGTGTGTGTGTGTGTGTGTGTGTGTGTGTGATAGGGGTAAGCTCTGTTATGATTAGGATAAAGGCACCTCTAAACCAATGTCTTACAAAATTAGTTTCCAGCCCAAGGGGATGATAGAACTTTTATGAAACGTATTGTCACTGACCCGTCAGCTGTAACTACAGCAAGGCCTGGGTAAACGGAGGTCTTGTCACAGCTTCTGGAAATCTTACACTTACATATTAATATATGGCTAAAGATAAGTCCTGGACCATGTAAGAACAGAAGAATAGGCCTGAAGAGATGTCCCATTGGTTAAGAGTGTTTATTGGTTTACAGAGTACCAGAATTCAATTCTCAGCACAGCAAGTAGTTCATAACTCCCTGGAGTTCTAGAGATCTGATACTCATCTGGACACCAGCACTCACAAGCATGGGCTGTCCCCCCAATACAAATATACATACCTAGAAATAAAAATATTTTTTAAAGACTGAGGAAGCCAAGCTGAGTCCAAGCAACCAAGTGAGCATGGACACATTTATCTCTCTATGCTTTTGATGAACGTCCTGTGACCAGCTGTCTTATTGCTGTGACGTTGCTGTGAACCTCTCCACAGTGATGGACTAGAACCTGGAACTGTAAGCACGCACAAATCCTTTCTCCAGAAGCCTATTTTTGGTCTGGATAGTTTATCACAACAACAGAAATTAAATTAGGGACAAGGTCATCTTACCCTTTGCAAATCAATTCAAGGCATAGTATCGAGTACATTCAGTTACATGAAGTGATTTGAGCACCCTTAGACTCCGTGCTCCACAGCCTGGCTCAAGGGACTGCAGCAAGGTTCAGTTAACTATGCTCAGGAGCTATGCTGACACGTCTCTTGAGCTGCCAAAAGAGATTTGTGTTTCTATCTGACAAGAGGTGTCACTCATGGGTTTGCAAAAAGAAGCCTCTTGGTTCAAATTGCTCTACTCAGCTGTGAGATGGTCTTTTAACCACTAATAGCTATTTGAGACCCAGAGAAGTAAACAAATTATCTCATCTCTAGGTTAGTAAATAAAATATATTTTCAACAGACACGAAACAGTTCAGAAGGCTTGGTCCTAGGTTGATTTATTATTACAATAGTTGAGGGACAAGCGTCTCAGAGGTATTAAATAATATTCCAGGAAAACTATTGGGAATCATGAAAAAGAAAAACTGTGCTTCGTTTTAAATATTTGTTTAAGAAACCTTCAAACTTACAAAGGGAGTAAATCCCCGTAGGGGGAGGGGCTGATACTGAAATCTGGTTCCCTTATTGTTTCTTGATTATGTCAATAAAGACGGCAGAGGCTAATCTCTGGGTGAAGATAAAGAGGTGGGATTTTCTGGGTCCTAGGAGGGAGAGGAGAGAGAGAGATAGAGAAGGAGCTTTTTGGCCAGACTTTGGAGGAAAGAGCATGAACCATGCATGAAAGGTCTGGGGCTATGAGAACTGGTGGCAGCCTCCACCACTAGCAGAATTCTAATATAGGTTAGCTGATGAGTTTAGAGCAACAGATTCTTCACCCAATAGTTGTGTTGTCTGGCTGGTTTTAAAATATTAAGACCGTCTGGTATTTCCCATCCATGGTGACTCAGGTGGGCAGGAGAAAGGGCACAGCAGCAGGGTGGTTGGTAGAGGTTTGGCTGAGCTAGCTGTGAGGGGTTGGAGAAGAGATCGCAGCTCCCAGGGGCTCAGAGAACCAGCTGGCCGTCGGTGGAGCTATGTGGGGAGTGGGACCAGTGGCAGCCAGCCGATATCACAGCTAAGCTGAGAGCACAGGTCCCAGCAGGTGATAGTGGCGTTTTTTAATACTACACAATATAAATCTCATTGTGCCCTCTGATGGCTGTTACTCACACTGAGCTACTGTCATTTGTTTTATACTTTAGCTACTTCCTTCATCTCTAAAGCATCATTTTAAGATTTACTTTTATTTATGTGAGCACATGTGTACACAGAGGCCATGGGCTCCTCGGGAGCTGGAATTAAAGATGATTGTAAACACCCCCAACACGGGCTCTGGGAACCATATTCATGTCCTCCACAAGAGCAATCCAAACTCTCAACTGTCGAGTCATCTCTCCCAGCACTCATGGATCAGTTTAAAGAAACTCCCACATATGATTTCCTCTAAACAACATTTTCATTTGCATTTCCAAAGACAAAGTGATTTAAAAATACCACAGTTTCCTAATCATATTATAAAATTTCAACAACTCTTTGTGTCTTTGTCAGATAATCATTGCTGAGACATCCCTAATTCCTTATCAGTAGTTAACGTGTCCAACCTAGAACCCAAGCACTATAGAGTCATACTTAGCGTTCAGTTGGTACTCACTTTCAGTAGGCTTTTCTTCTGTATGCCCAAAGCATATCTTGTTCTTGCCTTGATATGTGTTCATTGAAGAATAATGGTTCCATGGCTGGAGAGGTGGCTCAGAGGCTAAGAGCACTTACTGTACAACCACGATGGCCTTAGTTCAGATCCCATCATTTACATAACAAGACAGCTGTGATCTTCCACGCATCTGAAAACCTGACAATCTGGGTAGGGAAGGGAAGTATAGAGACAGGAGGATGGTTGGGGCTGCCAGCCTAGCAGGAAAGACAGGGAGCTTCAACTCTGAAGAAAGCTTATGCCTCAAAGGAAACCATGCAGAGCTATAGATGAAGGTATGTGATGCACCCTTCTGGTCTTTACATACACATATTTACAGATGCCCACACCTGCACATACTCCATGTATGGAACACACACACACAAACACCACACACACATAAACACCCCCTGTCTCCCCCCCCCCCAGAGAGAGAGGAGAAATGAATGAATGAATGAATAAATAAATATTGTTTTAGATGCCCAACCACAGATGAATAGATAAAGGAAATGAGATCTACCCACATAACAGTTGTGTTCAGCCATGTCCTGTGTGGCTTGAACTGGAGAAACCAGTGAAATAAGCCAGACTCACAAAGATAAGTGTCTCCTGCTTCAGTTTTCTTTTCATATGTAGAGTGGGTTGGCGGTCAGAAAGGACATGAAAGGAAGAGGAGACTAAGATGTGGAAACAGAAATGGGGAGAAGACGGGGAGAGAAGAGGGCAATAGGGGCTGAATATGATGAAAGTACATGGTATGCATGCATGCGGCTGTGGTAATGGAAGGCGTTACTTTGTTCAATTAACAAACAGCAAATAAAAACAACAGCCCTGGGTCTTCTGTCCTCGTCATTTTCCCACCATTCTGTAAGAGACTCTCGCTTGCTGCCACCGAGCATATTCATTGGTCTTCTCTTTTCATTAAGGCTGGTTCCTTCTGTAAATCTTAATGGGTATTCTCCTATGAAGAGCAACCTTTCCTAAAGATTTTGTTTCCTTGAGGTATCATTTAGACAGAAGGCAGGGTAAGTATTTGACTCTTTCCCTTAGTTAGTTTTTAGAATAGTGAAACGTACCTGCCTTAGCCATCTCCTAAGATGACTAAGCTCTTTAATGAACACATGGATTTTTGACATAAATTGTTTTAATTCACTACATTTTTGGAGTCTATATTTTAATATTTATTTTATGTGTGTGTGTGTTGTGTGTGTGTGTGCACCATATGCATGCAGTTGCCAACAGAGGCCAGAAGGGGCACCAGATCTCCTGGAACTGGAGTTACAGATGATTGTGAAACACCTGATGCAGGTGCTGGGAACTGAACCTGGGTCTTTTGTGAGGGCTGTATGTGCTCTTGACCATTAAGTCTTCTTTCCAGCCACCTTTCCTGCCACTACTGCCTGTGCCTTCTCCTCATTATTAACATTTAGATAGTCTCTTCTTAGCCTATTGGGCTTTTCTTTAAAACAAAAAGCCCTCCTGTGTCCTTTAAACATAGCCTTTGATAGTGCCCTTGACTTCTTGTCTGAGAATATGGTCCAGGCTCACTTTGTACAACTCTTGTCTCTGAAGAGAAATCAGTCATTGTTGAGAAGCCTTCACTCCATGCATTGTGGAACAGATTTAAAGACCTGTGAATATTCTTCATGAGTTGTTCACTCCTGATGTCATTATTTTCAGATCTTCTTAGTGAAGAAAACTAAAAAAAAAAAAAAAAAATTAAAATTATACTATATTAGTTCATATTGATATTTATAAGTCAAATTAAGACTATATATTTTGCTTCTTTTCTTTTGTGTGTATATATTCACTTGTGCATGTGTGTATACAAATGTGCTTTTGTATTTCTTAAATATTTTTATGTAATTGTGTCTTATAGTATTTATACACATACACACACACACACATCACTGCCAAACAAGGTCATTTGAGAAGAGTCTGTGATCTCTGTCATGCACACTCTGTTATATTTCTCTCCCTGCAGTAATTTTTTACTTAACCATTTTTTTCCTTTTTACAAAAGCAAATGTATGTGTACACACATTCATCCTTCGTTTTTCTAGAGAAAGGGTAGCTCATTATACACAACACATTCTGTATTTGGGTCGCACTTCAAAATGACTCTCACTCTAGGTTGGCACACAGAGAACTTCACTCCTAGCTTCCAGTTCTCTCTCTCTCTCTCTCTCTCTCTCTCTCTCTCTCTCTCTCTCTCTCTCTCGTGTGTGTGTGTGTGTGTGTGTGTGTGTGTACTTGAGCTCATTCTGAGAGCTCCCTGCTGATGAGACTCTGGGCTATTCCTGGCCTTTCATATTCCCCAGGGTACCAGGAAAGTCCTAGTGTGTGGAAGGGACGCCTAGTGCTGCAATTGCTGATCCAGAAGGTAGTGCACGTAATTTTGTTAGCTATTTCCAAGTTCCCTGAGGCTTTGCACTACATAGCATCCCACCAGCAAAGAGTGTGTTACTCCATTCGTGGTTTTGCCTCTCTGAGAAGTGAAAAATAGCATTGCAGTGAGGATTTAATTCCCCCTTCTCTACACACACACTGTAAGCCATGTGCTAGGAAGGGATTCCTTTGGATGATGACACCATTGGATTGTCAAAGAAGAAAACTCATTTCCTGGCTGTGGTACATATTGAGTGGGGAGCTTTTTCTTACAGATGGACTTGAATGGTTGAATCCTCATTTAGAGTAGCTGGAAAGTATGAGTTCATGAAAATGGAATAGCCAGCATTCTTAAACCAAGATACTTCAAAGAGCCTTCTTAAGCAGTGTATACCATTGCCTGCTAGCAGAGGCAATGAAAGAAAACTGAATCTGCAGTGCTCAATAGCAAAAGATGAATCAGAAAAACACACCATGGCTCTGGTCAAAACCATGAGAATTTACTTTGAGAAGTCCCATCTCTCCCTGCCCACATAGAAGGGATGTCTGCACCTTCTCTGCATAATCTGTTTGTATCTCAACGATGAAAAAAAGGTTTGAAAAACATGAAACTGTCAATTCCTTTGTTTACCTTTGATCAAACTTGGCATTTTTAATATTATAAAGTGAGTTTTAAAGTTGTTTTCTAATTATATTTTATTTATCTGTTTGTATGAGTCAGATGAGAGAACAACTTGTGAGAGTCCTTTACCGTGTAGGTCCTGGGTGTCAAACACAGGATGTTAAGTTTGTTGGCAAGTTCCTTTACACACATGTCACTGGCCCAGACTGTGGGTCTTTTCTGTGAGCAGTTACCTTTGCAGAAGCATCCAATGTCATACTAAAAGCATTCACTTGGGATATGTTTCTCCACAACACTTAGAAATGATCTCCTGGGCTGAGAACCATGCTGGTGTCTGGGAGTACAAAGATGGCAAGTCATGGTTCTGTCCTTCAAGAGATGTAGCATGGTAGCAGGCTGGTAAAGAAACACAATACATCAAAGAAGCCTCCTCCATAGGACCAGAGAGAGCATATGCAATTGTTCAGTGTCTGCATACTGGTACAGCTCCCCTCCAAATAGCTGTGTTGAGGTAAAGCCTATATACCATATAACTGACACACTTAAAGTACAGTATGGTCATGGCTTACAGGTTCACGCAAGTATACAACTATCGCTGCCTTCAATCTCAGAAAAGTCATCACTCCCAAAGAAGGTTATGCACCCACTCTGAGCAGTTCCCATCTCCCTCAACCTAGCTTGGCCACCACAAATCCTCCTGTTCTTCCTAAATCTTTGTTCCATGTACTTTATATAAAGAAGTGAAATGACACACTTTTCCATCTTCCGGGACTTTCTTCTCTCAGTGAAAACGACTCTAAAATCTGATCAGTGTTTTAGAGCACCTCATTTCATTCTTTCTTACTGTAAGCACATATTCCATTATATAGATAGAGGCACGTTTTCTCTTGGCTATTCCTTCATCAGGTGACATTTGCACATTGTAAAGTGGATATTTCATCTCAAAATGTGACCATGCCACATTTTATTTACTCATCACACATTGAACACTTGAGCTGTCTCCGTTTGTGTATGTGTGCCTGTGTGGTGTATGCATGTGCACATGTATGGACAGGTGTGGGGGTGTATATGCACACGTGTGCATACATGTGGAGGCCGGTGATCGACATCAAGTGTCGTCTTCTATTGTCCTCTTACCTTTTCAAATGCTTTAAATGGTGTGTGTGTGTGTGTGTGTGTGTGCATGTATACATGTGTTTGTGTGTGTACAGGTGCACATGAAGGTCAGAAGAAGGATTTTAGATACCTTGGAGCAGGAGTGACAGGTGCTTTTGTGAGCTGCTCAAGGTGGGTGCTGGTATGCAAACTCTGGTCCTCTGATAGAGTAGTAAGTGGCCTTAACTGCTGAGCCATTTCCCTAGCTATCTTGGTTTCTGAGATAGGCTCTTATCACTGAAGCTGGGTTCACCCACTGGAGATCTGCCTGCCTCCGTCTCCTCCCTCTTCCTACCTTTTCTCAGGAGGATAGATGTGCACAGCCTCGCTTGGCCTGTTATGTGGTCTCTGCAAGCCCTCATGCTTATGTGATGAGCACTTTACCCCGCCCCTGCTTCTCTTGTTCGGCTGTAAGAGTAATGCTGCTGTGAACATACCTGCCCTCACTTTGAGCAGCCTGGGCGGAAGTCCTGGATTTCACCTCTTGAAGTCATTAAGGAGCACAGGCATCTCTTTGTATGCCCATCATCAAGCGCAGCAGCAGAGCATTTGTAAGGTAATCTGCAGAGAATTGTTTAGAATGTACACAGCATGGATTTCCTGTGTTTTGGAACTGGGAAGACCTGACACAGGCAGTTGGCCTATGCTTAGGTCAGGCATTGCCCAACATGGCTATACCATGAAGTTATCCACTCCATGTTCCCCATCCACATATATGACCTTTCTGAACTCCCCCCAACCCCCGCCCCACTAGTAGGTGTCATTCAAAAAAAAGAAAGTGTGTTTAGCTTAGTACCACCTACTCTTGGTGCTTATGCCTACAATTGCTTAGTGGTAGGTTTCAGTGTTTAGCCAGGAATAAACACCATCTTGCCTGGCCTCCTCCGATTCTACCTGTCCCTGATTTTCACACATCAGACCGTGTGGAGATGAGCCTTTTCTATTGGCGCCCGGCTCTTCTCCAGGACTGGCTCCCAGCCCCCACATACCAAGCTCGACACCTCTCACTATCGCTGCATTTATCATAAAGTTAAGGCTGCAGGGCTTCCTCTCTGGTTTCACTGCTCTCTAAGCTTCTTTTTATTATACCTTTCTCAGTAAAAAGATCATTTCCCGTTAGAGAACAAAAGAACCATTGAGTCGTTCTGAGTGGCTCTGCCTTAGGTATTTACAAGCTACTTCCCTCCCGACTATGACTTGTCTTCCTGGTTCCTGACTCTGGTGGGAAAATAAAGGCCTTTAGGTTGGTCTCGACATCTTTCGCAAGTCCTGATCAAGAGAGCTTCCTGAAGTAGTTCTTAGGGATCCAGCCCCCACTTCTGTGTAGCTGGCTGTAAGGCCACAGACTCGACACTACGCATCTTAGAGGCGTTTCTGGATGCTAATGGAATCTCCTTGCTTCTCTTCGGAGAGCTCTAGGAATTGTCTAACTGCAGTCTCTTCTCTGCTACCCCACTTTTCTCCAATCCTTTTCTTCCACCCGGCTCTGTGGAAAGGAAGCCAAGCCAGCCACATACCTCAAGTGCTCCACTTCATCTCCGAAGAGGATGAGAAATATTTTTGTAGTCATTAGGGCAATGTACTTCTGGTTAGGGTAGGGAAACAGATGGTGGCTTGAAAATCATGAAGGAATTCTTTTGAACATCTTCACCATCTCTAGAAGTTCACCCCTGAAGCCTCTCGCGATGCAGTCGATTCTGTTCTCTCTCAGTCACCCCAGAGATGGACAGTGAGGCCCCCTTCCCCTCAGCTCTCTGAATCCTTGTAGTGCATGGGACAGGGTCCTCTTCCCTCTCCCTATTCCTTCCTGTGTCTTCTGTCTTATAGGAAAGATGTTAGCATCAGGGTATTTGGGCTGCAAGTCAGATTCCCTTCCAAATTCAGGAACTTCTTTCTTCCAAGTTTAGCTACCTTCCTCCATAGGCCTCCTCCTCCTTGTGTGCACATGGCTCATCCCATTCGAGAGCTCACCCAGCGGCCACAGGGATGTCTGTCGTGGCAGTCCTATTCAGGGTTAGCTGTGATACTACTCATATTCTAAGATATGCACAGGTGCACTCCCGCACAAACACAGAGCCAGGGCTCGCTGTTCACAGTAGAAGACTGCACTGGCAAATATTAAGCCATTGCCCCCAAAAGAAACCCAGGTTGGTTTGGTTATGCTTTCCTTCCTGTACAGTCTACATAGCCCTGCTTTGTGTCGTTTTCCCTTTAAAGATGCTCACTTAATACTGTTATTAACCCACTAACTATGGGTGATCAGCACTGTATGACTCCTGCCCCAACCACTCTTCTCTCACACACTTATTTTCTCAATAAGACACATCTCAGTCATCCTGCAGTTTGACTCATAGACAGCACTTAGCACCGAAAGCAGCAGAATCACCATAAAAAGTACGAAGCTATGGTACCAAGTAGCCTGTAGAGAAAAATCACTTAGACATAAAAACTAAACTAAGAAGACGGAGTTGGATCTATTGGGTGATCCAAAGTCGAACCATTCTGTGTTTCAAATGATGTGGAAGAGCCACAGGTACCAATTCTGGGATCTTGAGTTCATTTTTGTGAATAGACTAACAGGGAATTTTCAAGTAATGGACACTGGTTGGATACGCGCACACACACACACACATTTGATACCATGCACTTGCAACACGGCACCAGCAGGGGGCCTTGGTCTTTGGCTCACTGGTACATACACCATGTCTAACAAAGGACAGGACTTTGAAGGCCAACAGTAAATACGTGTTTGATAAGTAAACAAATCACTGAAAGTCCAACAAGGTTGCCTGTATACTCACAGAGAACACACTCCAGGTACATAGTCAGCAGACAGCAGACATTATCTTACAGAAGTTACTATAGCTTCGCCTGGACTGAGGTGAATAACATTATCGTGTGATGATGATGATGATACCCCTTGTATGGCTCTTTACGGGTTAAAAACACACGCTCCAAGACTGTAGTACTGTCTATCAACGAATGCCTGATTCAACATTGTCTACAGTCCTACGAAATGGTTTTATTTTTCTTAGAGCCTAGAGAAACTCTGAGTGGGTTAGTGCACAGACCCAGTTGTGTTTGCTTGACCTCATTCGGGTTCTATTTCTGTAATCTATTTGGACTTCAGAAGGCCCTGAGAGAGATCAAGAGTTCATGATTGTATTTTGAAAGGCTGAAGATCTTTTGAAGAGAAAAATTGGCATAGCGCCATCTAGTGGTCAACAGGAAAACATGGGCCCATTGAAATGGGTTTAGAGCATGTGTTGGCTAATTTCACCTCAACTTGACACAAGCTATAATTATCGGAGGTGAGGGAACCTCAAGTGAGACGTTACCTCCCCGAGATTGAGTGGTAGGCAAACTATATGGCAATTTCTTAATAGAAATGTGGGAGGGCCCAGCCCATAGTGGGTGGGGCCACCCCTAGGCTGCTAGTCTTGTGTGTTAGAAACAGGCTTAGGAAGGCACCTATGAGGAAGACGGCAGTAAGCATCACTCCTTCACTGCCTCTGCACCGCTCCTGCCTCCAGATTCCTGCCCTGTTTGAGTTCCTGAGCTGACTGCTTTTGACAGTAAACTGTTGTACAGAAGTGTGAGTGAAATAAACTCGTTCTTCCTCAGGGCACTTTAGGTCTCAGTGTGTTGTCATAGCAATAGAAACGCCCTCGACAAGAACAGTCTATTAGATTCTCCTTGTATACCTGAACTTAGGTTGCATTTCTTGTGAGAGGTTTGTGGGAGCAGAAAACAAAATGTCAAGAGGAGAGCTGGAGGTGGCTCAGTGGCTGAGGGTGCTTGCTGTGCAAGCATGAAGACCTGAGTTCAAATCTCCAGGACCCAGGTAAATATCTGAGGGTTAGGCAGAAGGGATGATTGCTGGAGAGAGGGCAATTGTTGGGTCTTGCTAGTTGCCAGCTTGTTAACCGTGATCAGGATCTGAGCCAGGTATTCTCAGGGTTTTGGCTGCTTATCCTAAAAACTGAAAAGAAGAGCTCACAGATATTTGCAAGAGTAGCAAGATGATTTTCTTTGGAGCAAATTGATAGTATAGAGGGACACACTGTGACGACGGATAGTGGGCCATGTGAATGAGGGTATTCATGGTCCGTTTCTGTTCAGGGCATTTTTCTGAAGGGCTCAGGGGGAGTTTGGTTACTTAGGGACATAGATTGGATGGTTTTCTGTTTTGATTGATAGATAAGATCACATATTCATTTTTTCCCTGCTGCATATGTCCCTTCCCAGATACATCTGATTTTAATCATATAATGCCCCATTATGCATAGGCATAGGAGAGTAAATAGAGGATTGTACCTAAAGTTTACTAGAGAACACTCCAAAACCAGTTCACGCTAGATGGGCCCTTGTATTTTTCATAAGCCCCGTACACTGGAAATACACTTAAACAGAAATGGTTAACTAGACTGTTCCTAGGGTAAGGGAAATTATGTATGAGAGTACATGTGTCCTGGTGCAGGTAGGGGCTTGAGGTTGCTAGGTGCACTGCTTGGGTGTGCACAGTGCCTGCAGGTGAAGGAACCCGGTTGCAAGAGGAATTAATACAAGAGGAAGGGTAAGTGTAAAACCAAAATTCAACAGGGTCTCAACCTCAAATGTCCCCTATGCCTGCCTACCCCAAGCCTAGGTACAGATTCAGTAAGAGTGTTTCAAGAGAATGTGAGGCATACATGTACATGTACAATATACACTATACACAGAGAGAACATACATGTACAGTATACTACACTATACACAGAGAGAACACTAGATTGGTGAGGGTCACTGTGGAAATCATTAATAAACCTATTTCATGAGCTTTAGAATCATATACGTGATTTTAAACCCCAACTTTGTCCTAACAAGCTATGCAACTAGAGGCAAGATGCCTAGTTACCTGTGTCCTGTGTAAAACGGGAATGTAAGCTTGTCCGTGAAAGGACAGCTTGGTTCCTCACTGGGCACAGGCCTGTAACCCGGGCCCTAGTAGGACAACAGCAGGTGTTCAGCCATGCCCCTAGACCCCAGGCTCCTGACACACCGTTGACCCATGATTTTCAGTCATGTAGGGCAATACAGCCCCTCCCTAAAAGAGGTTTGCATTACCCAGCACAGGTAGAGGGTGTGACTACAGGCCTCAGCCTCAAGAGACTTACATACTAATGAGATACCTGAAGGCCAGAGGGCATAGCCAATTAAGCATTCTTCCCTAGCCCTCCTCCCTTCCTATTTAACTCAGGTCTGCCCTGAGTTTCACAGGGTGCATCCAGATCCATCTACCATCCACCATGAAAATAAAGCCTGTAAAAACCCATGGACTTTCTTGTGTCATTGGGGTCTGCTGTGGGGAAACGCAGAGAAGGCCTTTAACCCAAAGCTGCAGCTGCTTAATCTCTCACCTGGAGGACTTCTCTGTGTTCCAGCCACAGGGACTGCTGATTCAACCAAGATAGCCACCCTGCCAAGTGAGTAATGAACCAAGAGTCTTACCCTGTAGGGCACTGCCATAGCTCTCCCTCTCCGCTCTCAGAGTGTGGGCGGTCCAGGCTGCATGCCCCAATCTCAACTCTTCCTTGGCTTCCAGAAGCGCCTGGGAGCCCAAGAGCTTGAGACCAGTCGGTCCCCAACCGCCTCCTGGCCAGGGATCCCAATTCAAGAGCCTGTGCCCCATGGAGCTTCAGACTGAGATTCTCTCCGCCTGAGGGTGAGCCCCACAGTGTCCACCAGCGCGTGTGGAAAGAACTCAGCCAAAAATCCCACTGCACTTCTGTTGCCCAGAGTTGCAGTCCCAGCCGACTGGGACAGAAGATGGGCGGAACCACAACGCCCAACAGGAATCCACGCCGGTGCCCACACACCAGCTATCACTCCCCGCAGTAATTATATTTTTTTCGTGCTTATTTCAGGGATTAAACAAAATAATGCATACAAACCAATTGGCACAGTAAGCTGCTGCATAAGTTATCAACAACACTGGGTGCTTGTGCCGCTGCTTGCAGGCAGGAGTGCGTGTTCCCTTAAGGAGCACCTACTGCCACTGCGTCATGTGCTGGCTTAAGTTTTCAGCAGCCAGGCACAGTGCATGAGGAATCAGGACGCTGCGTGCTTTAGAGTCCAGTCTACTGAATGATCTCTTGAACAGATATGGATCAAAGAAAGAGGAGTCCTGGACAAAAGGTCTCATGAGGAAAGTGTACTCGTTTCTAGTGGGATCTGTGTCCTGGGAGACAAAGGTTATATCATAGCAGGTCATAGTTAGATGTTCCTTCTATGCTATTAAATGAACAGGTAAAAAACTAATGACATATAAATCTAACGGTGTCCCAAACAAATAGTAGCCACAGCCTTTCTGAGGAAAAACGTATCTCTTTGGGAACTGGAGACGTACTCCATGGCTAAAAGAACATATTCTTCTTACGGAGGACCTGAGCTTGGTTCCCAGCAACCACGTCAGGAAGCTCCCAACTGCCCGAAACTGCATCACCAGGAATCTGACAGCCTCCTTTGGACCCTGTGAGCCTTTTGCACTCATATGCCACATGGCAACACATTGGTTTTGCGCATGTATAATGATATTTTAAAAATAAAATAAATTATAAAGATCAGAACAACGAGTGAGACCTCGTGTCTCCTCTGGGGTGCCTGTCATTAGATTAGTCCATAAGATGGGAATGAGAATCTGCACTGTGACGGTTAGAACCTGTGGCTTGGGCTTGTCCCTTCCTATTTCTTATGGACAGATGTGTCAACCTTGACCTCCAGTTCTTCGGAAGGAAATGGATCTTCTCTCTTCACACAAGATGCGAGTTACGGTGAGGTCATGTGGGAGGAAGGCGGAGCCCAGTGGGAGGAGGGCGGAGCCCAGTGCAACATGAGTGGTCCTGTAAGGACACGTGCCATGGAAGATGGACAGGCACAGAGGATGATGAGGCCACACAACCCTACGATCGCAGTGACCTGTCCACACACAGAGGACTTAGAGAGAGCACCACCAGCGCAGCAACCAGGAGACAGACGCAGAACCCTCCAGCCACAATGGCACCTTCCCTTCAGACTCTGGCTGCCTGTGTCATGCTACCAGGTCATACTACTGGACATAGCAGCTATAGGCAGCGTGCTCTATTCCAAGAAGAGAAAAATTCCTACAGAGCTGAGTGATGGGTGTTGATCAGAGAGGGTTTTTGTTTTTGCACATGATTGTGTACATAGGTGTGTGTGTATGTGTCTGTGGTGTTATGTGTGCTCCGTCCACATGTGTGTGGATACGCATGTGTGGGCATGCATCTTACAGGAAAGGTCAGAGTGAACAGCCAGATGTCTTCCTCCATTGTACTACACCTTACCTATTAAGTAAGGCATGGTCTCTCATGGGAAGCGAGCTTGACAGCTCTGTGAGCCTAGCTAGGCAATTTGTTCTAGAGATCGCGTCTCTACCCGCTACAGATTGGACTGCTACCCTGGGCAGAAATTTACATGGGTGCTAAGGATCCCAGCTCACTTGAAAGGCAAGTGCCTGAACCACTGAGCCATCTCCCCAGCCTTCTTAGTTCTTATTACCTGACATTCTACCCTTATGAAATTACAGCAAGTTGCCTCTTAACAGGAGGGGCTGGAGGCTGGATGCATTCTGGCTATATTGGCAGCTGTTAATGTGGGAAACATGGAGGCCCTCTGCAATGCTGGCCTCACCAGAGCAGAGGAGGCGTGGGGATTTACTCTCTGGGTGGCTGACAGTGTTTCTGAGGCCTTCTGTTAACAGGACATCTCTTCTTCTGCTTGCATGAGAAGGACATTTATTAATCTGGCAATACCAGATTAATCTCTTATAGAAACTTCCAGGCACTTCCCTTCCCTTTCCCCCTTACCTGATTTTCTCAGGCAGCTAGGATATCCTCTCTCTATCCTCTCTCCCTCTCCTCTCTCCCTCTCCCTCTCCCTCTCTCTCTCTCTCTCTCTCTCTCTCCTCCTCTCTCTCTCTCTCTCTCTCCTTTCTCCCTCCTTCCCTCCCTTCCTCTTTCTCCCTCCCTTTCCCCCTCCTCCCCTTCTTCTTTGAAGAGTATGAGCATTAAGTTCCAGGGCTTTGAAATACTCTTGCTCAATTCCCGTGCACCCGTGCACCGTCTTGCAGTATCCTCCAGATGGCTTTACTTAAATGCTCACCAGTTTGACCTACTGCCTAAAATCAGTGGCGGAGGGCTCCCAAGCCGCAAATCGCTTGTATGTAGGAACAGTTCCACCAGGGGGCGCTCCATCGAAGATTGGACCAGGGGCGCTTGAACTTCCCTCTTGGTATCTGAAAATAATCTCAACCGAATCCCAGAGCCAGTGAGCTTCTAGAGGCTTGCCTTTCTCGTCTAACCCAGTCCCCAAGGAGGTAGAACTTTCTATCGCTTCCCTCATTAACAGCCTCATCTGGGATCAAATTCCCTCAACAAACAGGTGAGAATGTTCATCCAAGCTCTGGCAGGAATGGTGATCACGGGGATCAGAGATGACATCACAGCACCTCGTAGGATGCCACCCAGCACTGGCCAGATGCAGAGAACACCGTGCTCACTAACACCCTTGGAACACTCAGAAAGCAGCCAGCCCCCGAAAGGAGGATAGCTTTTTATGTTTTTCACACCATGATAGAAAAAAGTGCATTTCCACCTCAAATGCACTTCAAATACTCAAGACAGAAGAAGGAATGGAAGCCAGAATGGAAGCCAGAAGGAATGGAAGTCTCCTGTCAGAATCTTTGTAAATGGTTCAACACAGAAGCAAGACAAGCAGCCAGCAAGCTTGGCCCAAGACTGGGGACTGAAGAGCAATGAAATGAATGCGACTTTCCTGGCTGTTGATGTGTGTATGTTAAAGCAGACTTCCTCTTACATCATTGACGAAGAAGTTTGCTTTTTCTCCGTGACAAAGTTTCTTTGGACACTGGTTTGGTGAGCATTCTTTGTCATAAATTGAAAAAAAAACATAGTTCTTTCTTCACTGTTCAGGATTGAAGCTTTCAAGCAAAATATAAAATTTCTCAGTAAGAAAACAATACATAGTGGGTCTAAAGTCAATAACCCTCCCCCTCTCCTGGTTGACATTCAAAACAGTTTGTGGGATCTTCTTAGAGACACTGCCATCATTATTACGCATTCTGTTCAAAATCAAAGCAAAATGCTGGCTTATGAATGATGGAGAAGGGATACAGGCTCTGTGCTGTTTCCCAGTGTGCCTGCTAAGTGATCACAAAGATAGGGTTTAAAAAAGACAGTGTCCCACAGGGCTGCATCCTCAAACAACTGGCAGAGCCCTTCTGTTAACAGGACATCTCTTCTTCTGCTTGCATGAGAAGGACATTTATTAATCTGGCAATACCTGATCTCTTATAGAAACTTCCAGGCACTTCCCTTCCCTTTCCCCCTTACCTGATTTTTCTCAGGCAGCTAGGATATCCTCTCTCTCTCTCTGTCTTTCTCCTTCTCCCTCTCTTTTTCTCTCCCTCTTCCTCTCCCTCTCTCTTTCTCCTTTCCTCCCTCCCTCTCTCTCTTTCTATGTCTCTCCCTCTCTTCCTCCCTCCCTCCCTCCCTTCCTCTCTGTCTCTCTCTCCCTCCCTTTCCCCCTCCCTGATCTTCCCCTTCTTCTTTGAAGAGTATGAGCTTCAACAGCTTCCATCTCTGGGCCTTCCCAAGAACACTGTGAAATAGGACAGTCTGACCTCAGGGCCTTCAGTTTCCCTAACTGTGTCCTATTCTCTTCTTTGCCATTGAAATTGCAGGTCCTCATCTTCCTCTGTTTGTTTGTTGCCTTTATCAAAACTTGATCTTGGGACTGGAGAGATGGCTCAGAGGTTAAGAGCACTGACAGCTCTTCCAGGGGTCCTCAGTTCAATTCCCAGCAACCTCATGACTACCTATAATGAGATCTAGTGCCCTCTTCCGACCTGCAGGCATGCACACATGCGGGCAGAACGCTGTATACATAATAAATAAATAATTTTTTAAAAAATAACTTTCTCTCAGGGGGGAAATTAGCATCAACTTTAAGAGAATGGAAATTCGGCAGTCTCTTGCTTTCCCTCCTTTCATACTTCCTCAAGTGTCTTCTTTGTTTGTTCATCACTGGAAGGTCCCTGTAAAGCCTCCTGGGGTGCAGCTATCTTCAGCTGCCCCTGAACTCACTTCAAAAGACAAAGCTGCCCTGTTCTTGGGACTGTATTCCGAAGCTCAGCACCGGGAATCCCATCCCTAGGGGACCACATCAGAGGTGTCCTGTGAGTGATCCAGTCAACTCACAAATGTCCCTGGTTAGAAACCTTCAAAGCCACACCTCCAGGAGAGTTAGGGATCACCATTTTCGGCTTTATGTCTCTTGAAGCCCAGAGTTTTGGCATGAAGACATTCTGCTTGTTTTCTTAACAGCATGGCCATGAGAGCAACTCTCCAGGATTATGTATTTGCTGATAAGTAGCACATGCTCACACACAGACTCAGCATTCCACATCACCATGATAAGCCGTGCTCGCTGGTGATGTGCTGGGACTCCTGTCACCTAACTCAGCAAGTCAGCCTGGTGGTAATCCCTTTTAGTCCAGGGTTGGAACTTGGTAATCTGCCTGTGTTCTTGCTTCCTGCCAGGAGAAAAATTCAATAACGTCTAGAAGATAATAAAACCTATCGCTCCATTCAGAACACTCACCGTGATGCTTTCTGCTTAAAATTGCAAGGGCTGCCAGGTGACAGAACCAAATGACTGAGGATGGAGAGGAAAAAACAGACAAAAATAAAAGATGCGCAGATGACCCCCAAATATTGGAGTGGTCAGGTCAGGCATGCACATGAAAATAGATTTCCAAATGGACACTTACACCAGAAAACTATAGTCTATGGTTTTTAAAACACCAAGTATAAAATTAGAACTGAAAACAAAAAAAACACTAAAAATAAGAACTTTGGAGCTGACAAGATGGTTCATTGGGTAAAGGAGCTTGCCATAACATTTCACGACCCGTCTTTAATCCCTGGAACCCATGTAAAGGGGAAAGGACAAAATGGCCTCCATAAAGCTGCCCTTTGACCTCCACAAGCATGCTACGGCATGTGCTCGGTGCCTTCGAACATGTCCTATATACACACAATAATAAATGAATGCATTTTTTAATTGAAAAAAAATTCTCGATTGTAAAGTGGTAATGTAATGTACTTTGGGGATACACTGGGACTTGAGATGAAAGCCTCCATGGTTCGAACACATGCCTGGCACACCGTAGGAAGTGTTTATTACTGAAACCCTCACTAAAGGGGGGGGGATACTAATTAAGAATTTAATGGAAAGTGTTTAAAACAGAACAGACACAGAAGAGCATCTGCGAAGTGCAAAGTGCTGTCAGAGTAAAGACATCACACCTGGACATGCCATAGTCAGATGGATTAAATAGGAAACCATACAAGATGCCAACTGGAAAAGATTCCTTACCTCCAAAGGAGTGACAGGAAAACTAACAGTTATCCTCCTGGCAGTAATGAGCAAATGGAGGAGCATGCTTTAAACACTCGACAACAACACAGTTGATGTTGATGACGATAACAGCAGAATGTCCATCTATAATTCTGCATCTGGGAAAGAATCCTTTAAAACAGAAGGAAAAAACATTCCAGAAAAGCACAAGATAATTCCTCGTCTGCATAGCTGTACCTAAATAAACACTTCAGATACTCTGCGGAAAATGAAGGAAGGAGAGAAGCAACATTTGACCTGGGAGGGGTGTGAGAACCAAGCACTAAGGAGTCTGACCCTGCTTAGCTTCCACTGTCAAACAACAACAAAGACAACAACAACAGAGACAACAACAAAATCTAGCTGGTTTTGTTTTAAGAGATGCTTAAAACAAGTACATAGAAGACAGGTGCAGAGGTCTGTTTGCAGCTTGGGTCTCATTGTTCAGTAGAAGTTTTGTATGTATAAGACAATTCAGAATAAAGACGGTATTGCTAATGTCATTGAGAAGGAAGAGTTGGTATTTTAAAATCAATAAATAAATACAGAGATGCTGGCTTTCTGGGTAGACAGCAAGGCAGGAAGTGTGTGGGCAGGGCACTTTGAGTCTGGGGGCCGTGGAAGACGAGTCTGGTCTTTGGGACTGCCCCATCACTGTCTGCAACAGTAGGATGGTCACTTTCCATCCTACTTTACCCATCTTCACGAGACAGCTGAGAGCATCGTGTTTCAGAAGCCCCTGCGGAGAGGTTTGAAGTAGTCGGGTACTTGCTACTAGGTTGTCCTAAGAAATGGTAGCACATCCCCATAAATAAATATTAGACACTAAATGCTCCGTGCTTGGCTTTAAACTGTTTCGAGTCTTTCCTCTGCTGTTGCCAAGCAGCTCGTGATGAGTTGGCTTGGTCCCACCTTTCCATCTGTGATCTCCACTCAAGGAAAACAGTATCTGGATTCAAAACAGCCGATTGTCATATTTTTGTTTGTTTAAATTACCAGATTTTATCCTAAGATTGTGCCAAGCACGTAAGGAAAATGGAAGTTCTGAGGTGACAGGCATTGCTCTGCTTTGATAGCCGAAGCAAAAGCAGGCATTGCAACCAGAAAGCCCATTGGCTGACATCCTGTCTTTTTCTGTAGCAGGCGTTGCTTATAGACCTGAGCCCGGGTCCTCAAAAACTGGAACAGCCTTTAGTCCTCAATGCAGCCACCTGACAGGGCTTTGTTAGAATGAATCCTGGTGCAAAGCTCTGACCAGAGCACCTAGTGCGGATCCCTAAGGACGGGGTCCAAGCCATGAGCTAATCTTAATTCTTTAAGGCAATGCAAGGTAAGCTTTCTGAAACAAGTAACTGGTGTCCATAAATCCCATCCCCATTTTACAGATGGAAACATTGAGACTTAAAGAATGAACTGCTTATGATTATATAAGTAGTAAATAACAAAGCTGAAATGAATGAAACTAGTCTCTTCACACCTGAAAACCCTCTTTCTCCGTGCATCACACAGACTTCAGAGAATGAGACTGATAAGGACCCAGGGTAAGAGAAATTAGTGCCAGACCACACACACCACACACACACACACAAGAAAACAAAAGAGAGAGACAGAGAGAGAGAAGAGACAGAGAGACAGAGACAGAGACAGAGACACAGAGACAGAGAACAGAGACAGAGAACAGAGACAGAGAGAGACAGAGACAAAGGACAGAGAAAAGAGACAGAGAGAGAGCAGAGAGAGCAGAGACAGAGAAGAGACAGAGACAGAGAGACACAGAGAGAGAGAGAGAGAGAAGAGAGAGAGAGAGAGAGAGAGGAGAGAATTCCTGGGAGAACAAAGTTTTTTTCATTTGCTTTAACTTCTGAAGTTTTCTTTTCCTTTGTTTCAAGGGAGGGATATACGTGGAGTTATTGATGTGTTTATAAAAAGATAAAGAGATATGTGATATGTTCTATGGGTGTGTGGTAGGTATGGGGGAAGGGAATGTCTCAAAAGGCCCATGCTAAGGCATCCCTTCCCCCTGAGGGACCAGCCACACGATGGTATAGTATAGAATAGAGTTTATTCAGGGCATGGGGAGGGGAGTTGAGGAGGTAGAGACAGAGAAAGGAAGAGAGAGAGAGTAGAGAAGTAGAGGCTGGCCATGAGCACCTGGACAGAGTGGGGAAGGGAAGGGGCGAGGGGACAGAGGAATCAGGAGAGTAAGAGAGAGCAAGAGAGAGAGGAAGGGGCAAGCAGCCCCTTTTATAGTGGGCCAGGACTACCTGGCTATTGCCAGGTAGCTGTTGGAGTGGAGTTTAGACAGAATGCTAACAGTTATGAAAAGTCATAGGAAGGTAAGTTAAAGCTAGACATGGCAGCGCCTGCCTGTAAACCTACCTAGCACTTGGGATGCTGAGACAGGAAAATCCCAAATTAAGGGATAGCCTGAGTAAGACTCTATTTAACAAAAAATGTTGTGTATTTGTATGTATGTATGTTTGTATGCACATGTATATGTATATGCTTACATGAACCCATTAAATCCAGTAAGTCTCACATTGCAACAAACTCTGGGAATGCAGTGCAACCCATGTCTTCTGAGTTCATTCTAGTGGCTTTCAAATGTCACCATAGATGACATTTTTCACTAAAGAAAAACTACCACCAGGAAACTTGCAATGATTGTTTGTGAGTCTTTCTCCTGAAAAGAATCCGAATGGCAGCAAACAGGGACTGGGGTCACTGTGTGCTTGCTCAGTCTGAGTGAAGCCAATGAGGCTGTGAGCATTGACAAACTAAGACTAGCATCTGCTCATAATTCTCATTTTCTTCCCTTATGTTAATTTGTTTGTTTGTTTGTTTTTGTTTTTCGAGACAGGGTTTCTCTGTGTAGCCCTGGCTGTCCTGGAACTCACTCTGTAGACCAGGCTGGCCTCGAACTCAGAAATCCACCTGTCTCTGTCTCCCAAGTGCTGGGATTAAAGCATGCCACCACCACCCGGCTGTTGATTTTTTTTTATTGTGTGTGTGAGACAGAAAGAGTGTGAAGAGAGAGAGCTGAGTGTATGATGGTGTGGTGTGGAGAGAGAGAGAGAAAGGTAGGTGTATGAGTTCATATATGTGTGTGCGCATGGATGCATGTGTATGTGTGTGTAAACACGTATGTTGTGGATACAGGTGTGGGTATACCATAGCTCACGTGTGGTGGTCGGAGGACATCTTCAGGTGTTACTCTTCTTCTTCCCACCCTATCTAAACAGGGTCTGCTGTACACTGCCATGTGCTCCAGGTTTGCTGGCCCACAAGCAAGCTATAGTTTCTCTTCTTAGCATTCCCAGTCCTGGGATCACATATGCGTACGCTGCTGCGTCTGGCTTCTACAAGGACTCAGGGGATGTGTACTCAGGTGGTCAGGCCTGCACAAGCCCTCACACCCGAGGCCCTTTCCTCTTTTCTTAAACCAACTGTCCATTTCTTCACTTTTTAAAAAAAGAAATGATCTCTCTCTAGTTCCTGGCACAGACCCTCAGGGGACAATGTAGCCTCTGATGTATTTGGTTGCATTAGTCAGCCTCTTATTATTGTAACAAAGAAACTGAGAACAATAGCTTATAAGGAGGAAAGGTTGCCTTGTGCCTGTGACTGCACAGTTGATGGCTGACAACAAAGTCTGGCAAGAGAGAGAAGAGAGAGAGAGAGAGAGAGAGAGAGAGAGAGAGAGAGAGGAAGAGAATTGGGGTGCCCATCACCTCTCTCAAGGCTTATGATGTAACTGCCTCTCACTAGGTCCCACACATACCACTGCCTCCAGGAGGCTGGCAACCAAGCCTCCTCAGCCCTGGTATGGCTACAAAGTTACAGAACTGAAGTCACCCACATTCCATTCCTCTGGCTCTGAAATTACTCGATCACTAGCTTCTTCCCCAGTGTTAGGATAAACACACATAGCTGAGTCCAGCCAAATTAGCTTTCACATGGAATCTCACATTTATCAAAAAGAAAAGAAACAATTAATTTAGGCTTCTGTGTCTACTTTTCAAATCAGCAGTAGCCACAACTATGTAGAACTTAGAGCAACAACGGCTTGCTGAAGGAGGGCTGCGCCAGCAATGTGTAGACTCTGCCAGTGCACTGTGACATTGAAAAGTAGACATGATTCAAGATGGCCTTTTGTGTGTTGCATCTTCCTGAGAAACGCCCCCCCCCCCACCGCAATGTCTAGCTTACATTTGCTATACACACACACACACACACACACACACACACACATACTTTAATCTACTATGGACTGTAATAGAAAATCCAGTGGCTTCAACATGCCTTAGGTCTTAGGAAGCTTCTTCGTTATCCCACCACATCCTAGCCACAGCCAAGAATTTCTGTTCAAGCAGGTCTGTGTCTCGATACCTCAGACATACCCTTGACTCAAAATGTAGGAAGGGTGATGAAATCGAGCCCTCCTGCCTTACTGTGTCTGGGAATCCGGTGTGTGCCCTCCGTGCCCACGCTACAGCAATGCTGGGAATCCAACCCAGGGCTGTGTGCATGCCAGCGCACTGCCGGACTCCAGGACCCTCCCCCAACCTACCAGTATACTCTGACTGCCACATCGACGTCATTACAGTGGACTGAACAATCTGAAGACAAATCTAAGCCCACACAACTTTAATTTTTCTCCTGCCTGCCTAGTGAAGGATGGTTTTCATCTCCGGCTAAGCCTTGCCCAGCCATTCTTGGCAGAACTACGGGTTCTTATCTGGAGCCTGCCTTGGCTCCACACAGATATTTCTTTCTAGAGCACCAGGCAGTGGGCTTTTGGCCCCTTCTCAGACATGGGCAACTTTGAGCTCTCAGTGAAATGTCCTTTCTTTCATAAGCAAAAATTTATTGAATGCTTCTAAGGTCCCTTCTACCATCCTCATGGGGTGCCTGGGAGGTCAGCTGACCTTGCTGGCTGTCCTGGACTCCTGCAAACAGTGCTACAGGATCAGGTCAGCTCCTGGATCCCTGAGCTGCCTGTCAGAGCCACTGCTGACTTTTCTAGAGTGCTGTGTTTCCTTGATCGGCATCTACAGAATGTCTGGGCCCCAGAGACTTCCAGAGGTCTGTCCTTAGTATCCAGGGCTGGATTTCCTGGGCAGTATCCTCCTGGGGGAAGCATTCGCATCTTCCAGGCTCCTCCCACAGACAGACAGGGATGATGACAACTCTGGCTTTGCCAGGGAACACTGCTGCTCCATCCCCAGCCTCACCCTGTCCTGTACCAGTCTGAGATCAGACTCAGGGACAGAGTTGTGATCACCGCTTTAGAGGCAATATAGGATCCTGAGGGTTGGTGTAATTCCCACAGTGGTACAACTGTACTTTGGGCTAGAATAGGACTAGAAGACCCTCACTCTAACTTCCCATCATTCCTCACTTCTAACTTCCCATCATTCCTCACTCTAACTTCCACATCTCACTCCTAACTGTCCCATATCCTCCATCAACTGCATTATCCATCACACACTCAATCTTGTTTAGGTTTGGTTGTGGGCCCAGCAATCCTGGTTACACAACCAATATCAAGCATGTATAAACAGATGCAAGACTCTTGCCTCAGAGAATCCATGATTCAGAATCACAGGATTTGTACATTGTACAGCCAGATGTCTTTAGAAATATGGGAAAGAGTAAAGGCATAGAAATAGCTTCTTTTTTGTGACTTTGTTGTTTGTATATTTTTATCCAGAGCATGAAAATCTGCTACCTATGTCTGGCAAGAACACATTTTGGGAATGGTACTTTAAAGCTACACACAGGCGTGGTGGCCAAGCCTACAGCACTTGGAGCAGAGGCAGTGGATTCTAGTTCGAGGCAGCCTGTCGGACAAGTGAGTTCAGACACCAGGTACACAGAGAACCTGTCTCAATAGACCCTAGGTGCATGTGGCATGACCCTGGAGATGTTTGTGATGCCGTGATGCCTCGTGGCTTTCTGCCCAGGTTGCCCAGATGCAGCCTTGGAACCTTTCTGGCACAGCCTTCAGCTCAGCCACACGTGTCACACAGGATTCTAACGTGTAGACCAATCTCAGTTTGCAACACAGGTGCATGTTAGAGCTGTAACTGTGAGATGAATGAAGTGTGGGTTGTCTACCTTATGACATGCTGCTCCTTCATGATTGGTTCACGCTATCTCCATGTCCATGTGTCTGTGTGTGCAAGCTTGTCTTCATGTGTACTTGTGCATCCACATGGAGTGTAGCTCTATGTGTGTATACACTGTTGTCTTTAGTAGTGCTTCTTGTTATCCAGACATGTATATGTGTCTGTGTGTGCAAGCTTGTCTTCATGAGTTCTTGTGGACCTACACATGTATATGTGCATGTGAAGGGGAGTGGTCAAACTCAGGAGTTATTCCTTAGCCTTCTCTCACCTTGTTTGAAAGAGGAGCTCTCCCTGGGACCTGGAACTGGCCTCAGCCTGCCTGGACTGGCCAGAGTTCTCCAGAGATCCCCTGTATCTGTCTCACCACACTGGGGTTATAAACACATGCCACTATGCCCTTTTTCTACTTGGTTCCTGGGATGGATTTCAGGTTCTCCTGTTGAATTTCCTCAGCCCTAAGCTTTCCCCTTTCTCCACCCATGCCCCACCTCATTCCCCAAACAAGGAGAACTAACTTCAAGTGGAAGGCTAATCAATCGTCAGCACCTGAAGACTGCAAGCAACAGCAGTTTATCAGGAAATTATTTAATTTGATAGATTCTTTTTCCCAACCACCCCCAATTCTTGAGGCAGATGGCTTTTGTGAAGGCCCCTCCTATTCCGCAGCCGGATGACTCAAATGTGTGCCAGCCTCTTCTTGACTCCTGGAGTCCTTTTCTCTTTCCCAAAGGACAGAGTCTTGAAGATTAAGTCAAATCGTTGGGAAATTATTTTGAGTAGGGGGAATGTCTTCAGCCTAGAAGTGAGCAGGGAGGGAGGTCCTTGAAGCAGAAGCCACCATCTTCACCCTCTTTAGATACAGGCATCTTTGCAAATCCCATTGTCAAGTTCAGGTTTTACAGAACAAAGATGCTGAGAGACCTGTACTTGGTCCATATCCGCCTGGAACCTCTGGATGTGAGCTTATGGTAAATGGGTTGTTTAGAAAAGTTGTTGAAGGATGTGTCAAGGGCCACTCCCAGGCTCAACGAGACTCTCCATGTAACAGAAAAGGACACAAAGAGAAACCCAGAAGCAAGTTTTGGGACCAGAGAGCAAAGGCTGGAGGATGCGAGCACAAACCAAGGATGATTATCAAAACCCAGAAGCCAGGAAGGGATGAGAAAGGATCCTCCTCAGAATCTGCAGGGGGATGATGGCCCTGCCAAGCTCTTCTGGCCTCTAGAATGTAAGAGATGTCTTTCCATTACTTCAGGACATCCCTATTGTGGACTTTTTTTTTGACACTAGTACATCTTTCAAATGACACAGCTGGCCCCAAAGCCACACTCATGCTTGGCTCTTGGATGCAAGGAAAGCCATTCCAAGACAGCTGGTTAGCCATACCACAGGCAAGGACGCCGAGGCGGCTTTGCTTGCAGCACAGCATTGGCATGTAAAGGCCTGGCAGCCATGTTGATGCTGGAAAGAGGCTGAACTCGGTCTCTTGTCAATCTGCTATAAAGCTCAGAAGGTCTGAATGGGAACTGAAGGCTATGGCAGCTGTGTGGGCTCTAGCAGCTGGCAATCCCCAACCCCCTAGAAACTGTGGGCGACCATGTGCTAGAAAGCAATTAAACATAAAAACAGGTTGTGGATGTAGTTCAATTGGTAGTGCTTATTCCCAGCATACATGAAGCCTTGGCGTCTACCCCCAGCACTGCATAAACTCCAAGCTTTAGGGAGGTGGAGGCAGGGTCACCCTCAGCTACGGAGTGAGCTTAAGGTCAGTCAAGGCTACATGAGGCCTTGCCTAAGCAAACAACAAACAAACAGCACTGTGAAAATCGAGACTAAATGGAAGGTACAGGGTGAGGTTGAGTCGGTTTCACACAACTCAGAAGAGCAGATCACCCATGTGTTTCATCACCAGATACGATATTTCACGCCTGATTTCACTGGTCATGAGGAGTTAGTCAGTTGGGCACTCAGCCTGAGAAAAGAGCCCAACAATTAATAGCTGGGAAGGAAACTTTTCTTTCCATTGTCTGATGTATTTTCCAAGGCACAGTTTCTTATTTGTTCTGAGAGCCACTAAATGCAGCCTGTATTTCCTATTTCAGCTTCAGGGATCATAAGGCCCTTGTGTTCTCTCACCCTTTCTCTGACCACAATTATTACTGGAAATAAAAGAAGAATCATCTGCTGCCTGTGATGTGTGCTTTCATTAACCTAGCCAGAGCGCCAAGAAACCTTTGTCCCCTTTGAAGAAAAATACATTTCTCAATTTAAAAAGTCCTCGTTATGATGATTTAAGTTTCTGTCCCAGTGTTTATTCCTTTTCGCTGGCTAGAGAAGAGGCATATTTTTCCTCGGAGGACAGATAGATTCCAAACTCAACAGTCACCTGGGGTTCGGTGTTCTGTATTCTGCTGTTCAGGGGTTTCCCAGTTAGGGGCGTAGTGGGTGATTCCGTCAAGAATAGAGGGATAGCTGGGAGCTAACGTGAGAGGTGGATTGTAGAGCATCTGATGCTAGGACTCTTAGGTGGGCTGCATTTCCTCTTCTTCTCCAGTGCTAAGCCTGCCGATGTAATAAGTATGCTGTTTGGTCCCTAGAACTTCTATGTGAGCAGTTCCGAGGCACTGGGTGACATTTGTCTGCAGGCTCTAAGCTAGTCCATAGCCATGTAGGATGAAAGACAGAGGGAGAACGTCATGGGAAGGTGGGGCTTCTGGCCTTAGTGTTCAGAAAGGCAGTGGCCTGTGGCTCCCAGATTGCCATGGAAACAATCTGCTGGTCCACAGAGGTGTGAATGTTGCCGACACCGATGTCCCTGGATAGCTTTACCGTGCACACGTCACATGACTGATAGACTTGGCTGAGTCTTGCCATCTGTTAACTGATTCAAGACTGGCCATTTTGGATTCTTTTGATATCAAATTTGAGTGTTTAGCTTATTTGATTCAGAGTTTTACTGGGTAGTCCAGGATGACCTCAAACTCACAATCTTCCTGCTTCAGCCTCCCTGGTGCTGGAAACACAGGTGTTTCCACCATGCCAACCTCAAACTTCCCTCTCAGTATTGTCTCCACATCACCATGGTCCTTTGGGTTGTTATAACCTTGAATTTGTTATCAATCAAACCGAGGCCATGTGTCTATGGCTATGGCTGGTGCAGATTCAGCTATGATTTCCCGACAGAGAATGAAAGGATCAAGGGCTTCCAGGGGCTGGGTACAGAGCAGCCAGTGCCCTGCATCAAGAGGTAGCAACCCCAAGGCGCATCCTGAGTTCTGGGCTCCTCATGGACAGGGCTAAAGGCAGCCTCCAGGGAAAAGCACATCTTTACTTCACTGTCTTCTCTTGCCCTGTCCTGTTCCCCCCTCCCTTCTCCTCTATTCTCCTCTATCTGCTCCATTAATGAGGTTCACAAGAACCCCCACTTTAGCTCTGGCCCCAAAGCTGACCTCAAAGAAGTATGTGTCAGAAGACAAGATTCTGAGTCTGCCTACAAAAGGGATTCCACAGCCAGAGTGAGGCTTGCAAGTCATTTTTCCCCATTTGTTTATTTATTCATTCATTCATTCATTCATTCATTCACTTTACCCAGTTGCTGCCATCTCAGTCTCCTTCCGGTTTCCTCCTCACACAGTCCATTCCCTTCTCCTCTGAGGGGCTGGAGCTCCTTCCTGGATATCCCCCACCCTGACCCATCAAGCCTCTGTGAGGCTAGGTGTATCCTTTCCCACTGAGGCCAGACAGAGCAGCCCAGTTAGGGGAATGGATTCCACAGGCAGGCAACAGCTTTAGGGACAGCCCCGCTCCAGTTGTTGGGGGACCCACATGAAGTCCAAGCAAGCTGGGTTTTTATTACCTGAAGAAGGTCATTCTGGTGATAATGATTCAAGTCACAGTCCTAGGGTAGAGCCAGGGCCACCCTGATAAAGCAAGTCCACAGACAGCAGTGGCTGCCCACCAGGGCTGCAGGTACTGGGCATAAACACTCTGATTTCAATTCCAGATCTGAAACAAAGAGGGCAGACAGTCCCTTCCTGAGTTGACTGACCTTAGGGCCTAGTAATTTCCTTGAGAGTTTTGTGCAAGAGTCCAGTACCACCAAAAGATAGAGACTAGATTCTGTTTACGGCATCTGTGTCAGAGATTTATATCTGCCCATCGGTAAAGTGCTTCCAAGTGGAACCGGAGAGATGGCTCACTGGTTAAGAGCACTGACTGCTCTTCTAGAGGACCCAGGTTCAATTCCCAGCAACCACATACAGCTCACAATTGTCTGTTACTACAAGATCTGACACCCTCACACAGACATACACGCAGGCAAAACACCGATGCACATAAAAATAAAATAAAATAAAATAAAATAAAATAAAATAAAATAAAATAAAATAAATGTTCCTGACGGAGCGGCTTCACAGAATGGTGCTGAGCACTGAGGTAGAAGGGATTAAAAAAAAAAAAAAATCAAACCAACAAAAAACCCCCAGGATGATATCCAAGAGAAGCCTTCTTACAAAAGTCAAAGCTATGATTTATAACAGGCATTAGTTTTATATAATTACTGCACTATTGATTGCACTTTCAGCGATTCAGCGATATGCTTAAATTAAAGACAAGTCAAACCTGGTAACAGCACCAGAAGGATCTTATTGAGGACACTCACCATTCAGATCTTTTCCACAGTCATTTGACGGAAGCTTCTAGGCTGCTATGCGATGTATTGAGCGTTGATTTTAATGCTCACGGAGCTGTTGCTACCCTTTCTCCTGACGGAGGGCCTGAGACAGACACCATAGTACTATGTCAGCTACACAATTAGAACATAAGACAGAAACTGGCTAGCGGCAAAAATAAATCCCACGGTCAGTGTCTGGAAAGTCCTCAAAGATGAGGGGCTGGAAGGAAGGGGAGGGTCTTAAACAGGAAACAATCCCAGACAAGTCTAGATGAAAGACACTTTGAGGAACAACATGCGAGCTGTATTTTTTAGTAAATTTCAAAGGCACGGGATTCCAAATTTCACAGGCACTGGAGAGACAGGTCACTGGTTAGTAACACACCCTGTTCTTCCAAAGAACCGGAGTTCAGTTCCCAGCACCCAACTGCCTGTAACTCCTGTTCTAAGGGAGTGCAACGCCCTCTTGTGGCTCCTATAGGCACCTGCAGTCATGTGCACAAACCAACCCATAGACACTCCCAAACATCCACAAGTTAAAAGTAAAATTCAAACTGTATTATTTTTTGTCATCCCTTTTTCTAGTGTTTAACTATTTTTATTTTTAATTGGATGCAGATATGCAGTCGAGTCCAGGAGTCCTTGGAGGTCAGAAAGGATCACCTGGAACTGGAATTACAGGCGGTTGTGAGTCTCCCAGTACATGCTGGCAACTGATCTCAGGAAGGGCAGCATGTGTCCTTAACCACTGAGCCCCTGGACATTTTGTCTACTGTTATATGTCCACAGTCTCAGTATTGAAGAAGAGGCTTAACCATGCTGTTCATTGTCTCTGCTGATCCTTGTTGCTGCCTTCCCCAAGCTCCCCATAGTCTGTGGTTCGGTATCCCCGTTGTTGCTCTTACTTCCTGGGATTCCTGAGGGCCTAAGACTGGGATGCTTTTATCCAGAGGGGGAGGTAGATTGGCTTCCACTGAGGGAGGGGGCATGAGCCTAGTATATTGCAGGATTCTACATCTCCGCTCTCTCTTCCCTGTGGCCCATCTTAGACTCCTCAGCCCACAGTTGGTGACAGCTTTAGCCTGAGGAGCATCCTTGTCTCCTGTTCTTCATCCTCCATGTCTTCCTCTTTCCCCCCTGGCACTTCTCTGTATGTGGTAGGGAAGGAAAAACACTCCCTGCCCCCAAACACACACACCTTATCTATCAAACACAGGCCTTGCATACGGGAAGTATCCATCATGTAACTAATGCTTTATTAGTTAATATTTAAACGTGGACCCTGGCAAATTAGTGTAACTTACGCCAATTTTCCTCTTGAACCAATGCCCCGTCCTGTGTGCTTTCCTGATTATCTGAACACATAATTATTCGAAGAACTTCCTCCCTTAGGTCACAAATGTTGAATTCCTTGTTCGTTCAGCTTCGAGCACCACCACCATCTCCCAGCCTTTGCCAACTGTGGCTTACTGTGGTTGGGCCCACATCCCTGTTTGTTTGTCCTAATGTTCGTTACTGTTTGGCTCTCCTCCATCTGCTGCCAATGCAGAACTATTTATATCAACACAGAGAAGCCTTGGTGAGCTTTGCTGGGATAATAACACATCCTCAGAATGCCTTTCATCACAGAGGAACCCAGTTCTCCTCCTAGAACACCTCTGCTGGCACTGGCCCAGGGACCCTCCCCCAGAGGGACTCCTGGTTTCCCCAGGTAAGTGGCAGCTGCTGCCACTTGGATGATAAGGTCTTTGACTTGCAACTGAAGGCCCTGGCCATGAGACATGCAGTGGAACTTGCCCAAAGAGGTCATGACAGCTGAGTCAAGAGAGCAGCATTGAAACTGAGATTCTGAGGGAAGGAGAGTGCCCAGTGGGAGTGGAGCCAAGGTGCTGAGTCACGGCCCTGGGCTCTGCATGACTTGCTCTGTGTCAAAGCTTCTAGAAGAAGGGGACGTTGCCCTTCCTTGAACATTATGCCACAGAGACACATGCCCAAGATTACACAGCACCCCATAAATATGTACAAGTTTGATGTATCAATTTTTAAATATTGTGTGTCTGTGTGTAGGTCAGAGGACAACTTGTGGGAGTCTGTTCTCTCTTTGCACCATGAAGATTCTGGAGGAGGGCTGTGGGATTGAACTCAGGTCATCAGGCTTGGTAGCAAGCACCTTTACGCTTTACTCACCGAGCCGTCTTGCTAGCCCAAGTACCAGTCGTTTACAACAAAATTAGTTGATTAGAAAAGACCAGCATTTCCTATCCAATTTTTTTTTTATGATCATCTTCTTTTGATTTAAATAAAAAGAGAGGTTAGGGAACACTTGTTTTCCCAGTGCCAGGGCCTGGCTGTGAGCTCTGCAGGCCCTTGCTGAGGCATCCCTTTCCCCTGAGATACCAGGCAGGTATAATATAGCATAGAGTTTATTTAGGGCAGGGAGAGGGGAGTTGAGGGGGGAAAGGGAGAGAGAGAGAGAATAGGGGAGTAGAGGCAGGCATGAGCAAGTGGAGAGAGACGAGGAAGGGGAATGGGGAGAGAGGAGGAAGAGGGTAAAGGAGCAAGAGAAGACAGCAGAGAGAGAGAGGAGGGGCAAGCAGCCCCTTTTATAGTGAGTCAGGCACACCTGGCTGTTGCCTGGTAACCGTGGGGCGGGCCTAGACTAAATGCCTACAGCCAGCAATGTGACATTTGTGCTATCAGCCTTCATCAATTCATATAGTTCATTACCACCAGTATTCCATCCTTGGACACGGGACAGAGCTCCAATCAAGGTGTCCTGGCAGAGTCTAATAGGACTCCACAGTCACCAGTCTGAAGAAATCAGAGCGGCTCCCGAAATCAGGCTGAGGGAGTGGAGAGCCAATCAAGATTTTCAACTGAACAGAACACATTCATATTCTTGTTAGCATTCACAGCAGGTGATGTATGAAGTATGCCTGGGAGCTGGGCCAAAGAGACATTTTAAGACCTAGCATGATTTCGTGCTAAAAATAAAATTACCAGTCAAATTTACTTACTTATAAGTCAGTTGTACCACTATCAGGGCAATGCGGGACCTACGCCCTGGAAAGCTGCCTCATCTTCTAGCCTCAGGCCACGTTTCTAACAGGGGAATATCAACATTGCGCCACTGGGTCAGGGTTGAAAATCTGTGGGGTGTTAAGTTTCAAAACACTCGGCTAGAAACAGCCCCAGGGCTGCTCACAGATTCAGGCCTGGCAGGATATTGGCGCTATTTACATCCCTGTGAAGGGTACTTCCCCTGCCATAAACACCGCGTGAGTTCTGTAAGCATGAACCTCCTGCACCGCCGGGCACGTCTTGTCTCTGCACCGCCGGCCCGTCCTTGCGTCTCTGCACCGCCGGCTACAGTGCACTGCCCTCCGTTAAGTTTCCCTCTGTTCTGAAAGGTCGCTAGGTCAACCGGAATCAATATGACAGTGTGGACTTCCAGCGTGGAACAAGCAGATGTCAGTTGTTCCGTTCTCTTCATTTCCAAAGAAAGGTAAACAGACAGGTGTTTCGGGGTCTGTGGGATCCAACGCTGTACTTACACCAGCTGCTCTTAATGGACCGGTGTCCCCTGAGAAAAACAGGTAGCAGTATCTACCTCCTGCTTTTGTTTATTAGTAAACATTTTAAGGGATTCTTCTCTTTTGATTTTTATTATGGAATACTTTTAAAAATAGGAATTAAAAATTCAAGCCTTTAAAATGTAATGGCTACCCTATTCCTTGCTTGCTTTCAAGCCTTCCAAGCTATTTCCTTTCTTAATTATCAATAATTAACCTTTTATTTTAGAGACCAAGTAGTAGAAGGAACTGGAAACACATCTCCACATCTCCATGCCTTGCTCCCCCACTCCCCACCCCCATGCTCCTGCCTCTGTTTCCAGGCTCCACAGCCTCTCTGCATTGCTGAGAGAGCTAGGTCCATGTTGTCGTCCCCCACCCCCCACACCCCCGTCTCCCTGTACCTGCCTTCAGGAGTGTCTATAGCCACTGGTGTCCTTACCAAGCCACTCCTGTAGATGAATCCGGCCTATCTTCCTATTTCTAAGGCTCCAGTTCACACCTGATTCCTCATCCCTCTCCATCTTTCCTTGGAGCTTTTGATAAATCCAGTTGGGGCCGTGAGATGGTTAAGAGAGTAAAGGCACTGGCTGCCAAGTCTGACAACCTGAGTTCAATTCCTGGGACACAACACACACACACACACACACACACACACACACTGTTACTTTCGTGATCCATGTTGCCTTAAGGTAACCAGAGTTACGGTTAATGTTTATAGTAAAGAGCTCTTAACCAATTTACTTTGGAAGTGAGGGGCTGAGGGGGTTGGTAGAGGGAAATTAGACTAAGCAACTTCTATATGTAGAGTAAGTTCTAAACCATATAAGCAGGTGAAGGGGTTTAGTTCAATAACAGAGAACTTGCCCAGCGTGCGAAAGGCCATGGGTTCAATTTCTAACACCAAAATAAATAAATTGATAATTGAAATAAAGTAGACAAGATTTGAGAGAGAGTGCTCCTCCCACCAGGAGGAGTGGGAGATCGCTGTGGGTCAGTCTTTAGGTGACTGATAATCTTCTGCTGCAGCCATCAGTTTCCCCCAGGGCAGATGTCTTCCTGTCATGGGTTGCTCCGTTAGGCTTGACCATGATGCTTGTGCCCGTTTCATCACTCAAAACAGAGACAAACAACCTACATAGAATAATGGCCAGACGCTATGGACACAAAAGAGTTCATGCTAATAACAAAACAAACCCCTCACAGAAGCTAAAACTCCTCAATAACTGGGAGCGAGCAAACTAAATCCCGTTCCATAGTGAGCGTCACATCCGGCTCCACACCGCTGACGAGGCTGCGGAAACTCCAACACAAGCTTTCTTGCAGAAGATGTCCTCAGCACCCACAAATCGTTACACGGTTGGAGAAATCCAGAGGAACAGTCTCCAAACGCCTGTCCAAGGCAGCATATACCATCCTGCGTTTCCCATGTAGAAATCTGACTTCTCGGAGTCCACCATTAGGAAACTAAGTACATAAGCACTGTGCACGCGGAAGCCAGTACCACACAGCGGTGAGCAGGGAGCTTCATGATGCTGGGAGCTAGATCAGTAGTTCAAATTCTTGCTGAGCAAGCTTTGGAACTGTAGTTTGGGTCCCAGAACCTGCATAAATGCTGGGTAGGTATGTCAGTTCATCTGTAATCCTAACCTCAGTAAGGCTAAAGTGACATCAAAGAAGAGGAGGTGGAAAGATTGTTGATATCATTGGACCAGGAAGTCAGATTCTAGATCCTATCTTCCAGATAAGACGGTAGCTACATCTATGAGGTCTCAACAACATGAATGCTTAAAGAAGAGCTGCACAGTGGCCTTGCCCCAGAGGAAGAGCTACATCAGTTAAGCACTTCGAAAGGGGGAGAATTAGTGTTCTCCAAGTATGAGAACTAACTGGTGATCTAATCCCGAAGGGGCAGCCCTAAAAGCTCTAGAAGCACAAACTAGGCTCAGCAGGTTGTATTTGAGAGGCATGTGGATAGAAGACGTTAGGTGAAGCAAAGAGAGAAATGATGTGATCATACTTTCATTAAGAATAAGACAATTTTTAAAAACCATCTGTATTTTGAAAACCAGTTTTTAATAGCCAGAATTACATGTATACAAAGGAGGGAGGGGTGGCTAAGATTCCCAGAATGAAGGAATGAGCATGTCTCACTGTGTCGTCAACATTTTATTTAATAAGCCAGATTGTAGGGACATGTCACGGAGTAAGGAAATGGTTGAAAAAAGGGATTAGGAAAGAGGGGTCGGCCACAGGGGGTGGAATACTAGTTTCCCCACGGACGACCTGGAGATCAGCACAGACACAGTCTGGCCCTTGTTCCCATTCACACAGCCCTGTTTCCCAACTCATGAAATCTGAGTCTGTTGACACTAAGGATTTGCTTTTCACTCTTTATATTCCATGATCACTGGAGACAAACAGGAGCTACTGTCAATCAGGTTAGCCTATTTCATTTCCTGCTCCCTGTTATGGGTGAGACTTAAAGTATAAAAAATAATAAATAAATAAAATAAAGGGCAATCGGTGGCTTTTGGTACTGCAGTACTTTCTTTTTTCCAAGTTCTTAGCCTTCTACTCATACCCTACAGCAGTTGGCTTTAATTGACATCTTGACACAACGTTGAATTACCTGGGTTTTAGTGAGGGATTGTACAAATCAGGTTAGTCTGTAGGTTGTCTCCTGGGAGTAGGTGGGAGCGGGTGTCTTCATTATGGAAACTAAGGGGGAAGCCAGTCCACTGTGGCTTCAGCATTCTCTAAGCAGGAAATCCTAAACTGTATGAGTAGAAACACTGAGCCAAACACTAGCATATATCCATTAATTCCTTTCTGCTTGACTACATGTAATGTTACCAATTGCTTCAAATTCCCACAGCCTTGACTTCCTGGCAATGATGGACTACAATCCACAACTGTGAGCCAAATAAACTCTTTTTCCCTTCAAGGTGCTTTGGTCGGAATATTTTATCACAGCAACAGAAAGGAGAATTAAGAAACTGGTCTTTAAACAGACAATTCTCAATAAAGGAATCTTGAATGGCTGAGAAGCACTAAAGAAATGTCCAGTGTCCTTAGTCATCAGAGAAATGAAAATCAAAACGACCCTGAGATTCCACCTCACACTCATCAAAATGGCAACAATCAAAAGCTCAGTTGTTAATGTATGCTGCTGAGGATGTGGAGCAAGGGGACGGCTCCTCCTTTGATGGTGGGAGTGCAAACTTTCACAATCACTCTGGAAATCAATTTTGTGGTTTCTCAGAAAACTGGAAATAGTTCTTCAAGACCCAGCCGTACCACTCATGTGCTATATACTTAAATACTTATATACTTAAAAGATACTACAGGGACACTTGCTCAACTATGTTCATACAAGCTTTACTCATAATAGTCTGAAACCGGAAACAATCTAGATGTCCATCAACTGAAGAATGGATAAAGAAAATGTGGTATATCTACACAATGAAATGCTATTCAGCTATTAAAAACAAAGATATCATGAATTTTGCAGGCAAATGGATGGATCTTGGAATACCATCCTGAGTGAGGTAACCCAGATCCAAAAGGACATACATGGTAGGTACTCTTATAAATGATATTAGCCAAAAAGTACAGGATACCCATGCTGTACTCCACAGACCCAAAGAAGCTAAACAAGAAGGAAAGCCCAAGCAAGGGTGCTTACTTAGAAGGCAGAATAAAGTAGTTATAGGAGGCAGATAGAAGGAGGGAACTGGGTGTGAGAGGGGTTGGGGAGGGGAGTGGAGGTGGTTTAAAGATCAAGTGTGGAGACAGACAGGAGAGAGGGCCAGAGGACCAGGAGAATGAAAGGAAATTTGAAGCTGGGGTTGGGGGCGGGTAGGGTACAGGGCATCTCGAGGAAAAGCCAGAGACCTAGGATGAGGGAGACTCCAAGAATCAATGGGGTGACCTTAGTAGAATCACAGCAGTGGGGATTTGAAACCTGAAGAGGCCCTTCCTGTAGCCAGGCAGGAACCCCAGTGGAGCAATAGGAACACCAACCCACCCACAAAACTTTCAACCCCAATTTTTCCTGTCTACAAGTAATGTGGGGCTAGGGGATGGAACATAGACTGAAGGAATGGCTAAGCAATAACCAGGCCCAACTTGAGATCCATCCCATGGGCAAGCACCAGTCCCTGCCACTATTACTGATACTGTTATGCCTGTAGACAGGAGCCTAGTTAACTGTCCTCTGAGAGGCCCCACCCAGCCGCAGACTGAAACATGCTCTCAGAGCCTGAACCACTAACCAAAGAGCATATATGGGGTGGGCTGAAACACCCCCCTGCACGCACATATGTACCAAACGTCCAGCCCAGACTTTGGGTGGGTCCCCCAACATCTGGAGCAGAAGCTGTCCCTAAAGCTGTTGCCTGTCTGTGGAATATGTTCCCCCAACTGGGCTGCCTTGTCTAGCTTCAGTGGGAAAGGATGCACCTAGCCCTGCAGAGACTTGAGGTGACAGGGTAGGGGAATACTCAGAGGAGGGCTCCACCCTCTCAGGGACAGTGTGAAGGGGGACTGGGAAGAGGGGAGTGATTGGGATATAAAGCGAATAAAAAATAAATAATAAAAAAAGAAACTTCTCTTCCCCCAACAACCCAAAATATTTTAATAGAAGGGTGTGTGCTACAATAGAGTTCATGATGTAAAATTACTCAGAAATTAGTTCTGTGTTCCCTCCACCGCGTGAATGGTCGTTGGCCTTTTACCCTATGAAGAACTGTCTGCACAGATGGTAGGCAGCTGTAACACAAGCACATCAGTAGGGATTTAGCAAGACTGCAGCCATTAATTAGCATATTTATCAATATCCACGACCCTCAACTCAGCCATTACATTTTTAGGGCATTAGCCAAAAGTGATCATTAAATATTTTCATCCCCTGCACTTGTTAAACAAAGGAGCAATTAATAGAAACATAGAAATCCCATTAGGTATCATGAAACCCTCACATGGGACATGCATGGTTGTTGATGGCCTACCGAAAGCTCCGTAGAAGAGTTTTAACTGGAACAAACAGGATATGACAGTGTAACCTACACCTAGAAGTCCTATGCTAAAGATGTCTCTTAGTGTCTCCCAAACTATACAGACACAAACAAGAAAATGAGCGACCACACGCTGGAGTAGTAGCCACCATTGGTAAAAGGTCAGTTACAGAAGGAAAAAAGCAAAAACCCAATACCGTGTGTGCATGTGTCCGTTTGTGTGGTGTTGTGTGTGTGTGTGTCTGTGATGTAAGAGGCATAAGCAAATGCACGAGTGTAGACAACTATGTAGAATGGTTCCCTTCACTTTATGTGAGTCTCAGGGGTTGAATTCAGGTCACCAGTCTTGTACAGCATGTAATCTGCTAAGCTTTCTCACCAGCCAAGGATCTAGTGTAGTGCCAATTGCCTGGAACTTGAAACCCTCCTGTGTCTACCTCCCAAGGGCTGGACTCACAGGAGCATATGACCATAGTTAACCCTTCAAAGTTTTATAGACTGGAGACATACTACCTGTCTAAACTTAAGGAGTAAGGTATCAAAAGAGACCCAAGTGAGGTCTCAGAAATGGTCTAGTCCAGAATGCCCGAGGGAAGGAGCGTGCTAACAGGGCCTGTGATGTCTCCAAAGGCAGAATGTTTCAGAACGTGTTGGGAGGGGTCACCATGTCATCCCTTAGAGACTCAGTCAAACGGGAGGTACCTCAACTCATCACCTGCCCGTTCTTATTCAGACCTCAGCCTCCAAGGACGATGTCCTTGGATGTGAGACTTGAGCACCTAGTTCACCTTCAGAGAAGGAAACTGGGATGTGAATCATGGCCCAGAATTCCACTGTGAACATTTCTTCATTTGTCTCGGAGCACTGATATCACTAACACCTTAGAACACTAGCAGAAAAAAACATTAAAATAGGTGACCTCAGATATTGAATTCTAAGGTCCCATGATATATAAATAGATTTCAGATAATTTCTCTTTTTAAAAAAAATTACATCAATGAATTATATATTTATTTATTGTGTGTGCATTATTTCCTCAGGATATAATCTAAAAAATAGGTACATGAAAAGATAAAAAAAAAAAGTCTAAAGAAGTTGACCTTTTAAAAAATTATGTTTTTATTTAATGTGTGTTTGTGTGTACGGGCAAGTTTGCCACAGTGTGTCTGTAGAGGTCAGAGAACAACTTAAGGAGTCAATCTTTTCTTGTACTACATGGGTTCTGGGAATCAAATTCGCTTCATCAGACATGGCTGTGTGACATGGCTGTGTACACCTTTACCCACTGAGCCATCTCCCCAGGAACCAGATCATTCTTAAACCAAGACTGGATAGACGTGAGTAAGGGTAGCTGGAGTCTGGTAAAGGAGGTGTGTGTAAACAGGTCAAAGCAGAGAGGGCGCTGTAAAGCTCGGATCTTCTCACCATGCCTGGGCTTCCCACTAACTGGACAATTTCCTCCCCCAAAGGGGGCCATGGGGAAGAAAGCTGGCTTTTTGTTTGGTTTTGTTTTACTATAGTTGCAAACCCTATGTGACAACTTAATGGCAGCTTTTGGAGGGAAAGCCAGAGGGTAGAAGGATCACCTGGGAGTCAGTTGATTGTGTCTTGTCCCCATTTCTACTTTGAAGTCTTTGTCCCCAAGGACCTTAGAATTAGACCATATTTGGAGACAGGATTGTTGGAGGAGCAATTAATTAAGACTGGGCAATCCTGGAGAAAGATGAATCCCTCATCCACTATTATTGAGATTCTTATTAAAAGGAGCAGTTCGGGAAACAGTGGATGATAATCTGCCCCCACATAATGCAGCAAAGGAGAAGAATCACAGTAAGAAAAAAGATAGAATCCAATCCAATTAGACACAGTGCTTCAGAACACACTGTACGTGATAAGATTCCTGAAAAGTAAAGAGAAAACAAATGGCCAATGCATGAGACAGAAGCCAAATCAAGTGTACTATCACTGCATGGCACCCAGAGACGTGTGGGAAGTAGAAAGACCATGCTCATCACAGAGACCTAGAAAGAAGTGGATCTAACAATGCGAGTTAAAAAGGATCTGCTGTATTCATCATGGTTCACAGCAAACCCCTAAATCTAATGGGGAGAAGGGAAAAAAGAACAACAATCCAACAAGAAAAGCAAAAGTAATGTCTCTCATCAGCTTATCTTAAATGCAAACCATCTCAACTGACCAATAAACAGACACAGACCAGCCTGGCATATCCATTTGAAGACTCTAAACCGACTTATTGCAATGATACCTCGCATACAATGCTTATTACTACACTATTTGCAATCGTGAAAAAATGAAACAGGTGGTGGCATACGCCTTTAATCCCAGCACTTGGGAGGCAGAGGCAGGCAGATTTCTGAGTTCGAGGCCA
Source organism: Mastomys natalensis (assembly GCA_021653895.1). NCBI lineage: Eukaryota > Metazoa > Chordata > Mammalia > Rodentia > Muridae > Mastomys > Mastomys natalensis. The sequence goes on from JAJTUV010001342.1 coordinate 814,103, forward strand.
GCCTGGTCTACAGAGTGAGTTCCAGGACAGCCAGGGCTACACAGAGAAATCCCGTCTCAACACCCCCCCCCCAAAAAAAAAGAAAGAAAAGTACCCACAAGAGAGAAGGAAGGATCTGTCTTAAGAAACAAGACAGGGAAGGAGGAGGAAGAGGAGGGAGTTGGAAGGGAAGTAGACTACGTTTGACATGGAAGCAGAGGGAGGACCTCTTTGGGGGAGAAAGGGAACTAGCAAATGACAACTCTTCAAATGATGGGAATGGAAGTGGGGGACAAGGATGAATATGAACAAAATGTAATAACATCTAGTTATAAGGATGTCATCATGATACGCATATTTTGTATACTCACTTTAAATTAAATTTTTAATGCCTTTGAAAAACAAGCGCCGGGCGGTGGTGGCGCACGCCTTTAATCCCAGCACTTGGGAGGCAGAGGCAGGCGGATTTCTGAGTTTGAGGCCAGCCTGGTCTACAGAGTGAGTTCAGGACAGCCCGAGCTACACAGAGAAACCCTGTCTCGAAAAACCAAAAAAAAAAAAAAAAAAAAAAAAAGAAAGTATAAATTTAAAAATATATAAAAAAAAAAAAAAAAAAAAAAAAAGAAAAACAAGCAATTTAGATATAGACATGCTCACAGGGAGATCTCTGTTTGAAGACTGGTCTTACATTGCCACAAGCCAAGGAACTAGCAGAAGCTAGAGAAGCTGCCTGGAAGAGACACTTCCCTGGCAACCTTCAGAGGAAGTACTGAGCTGTGACCTTTTGATTTTAGACTTGTGACATCCAGAGCTGTGAAATGGGTTCCTGTTACCCTGAACCACTCGGCCTGTGTTCAGTCCTTTAACATTTTTGCCTTTGAACACTAAGGCAGAAAGCCTGAGCTGGTGAGGGGGCCATACCCATGGATGAGCTGCAACAGTGGTCCTCACAACACTGGCCTCTCATTCAGTATGAGTGCAGTGTGTGTGTGTGTGTGTGTGTGTGTGTGTGTGTAGTGTGTGTATGTGTGTGTGTGTGTGTATGTGAGTATGTATGTGTGTATGTGTGTGAGTGAGTATATGTGTGTGTGTATGTGAGTGTGTATGTATGTGTGTATATATGTGAGTGAGTGTGTGTGAGTGTGTGTGTGTGTATGTGTGTGTGTATTGTGTGTGTATGTGTGTATGTGTGTGTGTGGTATGTGAGTATGTATGTGTGTATGTGTGTGAGTGAGTATATGTGTGTGTGTGTGTGTATGTGAGTATGTGAGTGTGTATGTATGTGTGTATATGTGTGAGTGAGTGTGTGTGAGTGTGTGTGTGTGTGTGTGTGTGTGTGTGTGTGTGTGTGTGTAGAAAGGCTAATCTAGAGTCACCTGCCACACAAGAAGTCTGCTGCTGGGCACAGTTGTCCATTTTTAAACTCATGACATACCATCATGTAAGTAACCCATAATTGGATGTAATAGGGAGGTAGTATCATTTATTCCCTTTAACTCAGTGGGGAGATTAATCATTTATACATCAGACAATTGAAAACCACTCAGAAAGCATTCTCATCATCCCGAGACTTGGCAGTGGAAGGTTTGTTCCCACAGGCTGAAATTCTTGAATCTTTTCCATCTTTGGCAAAGGAAACGTCAGGTAATTTAAACTAGGTGTTTGTGTTTTCTGTTTATTCCCTTAAAACACTTCTTTGTTAAAGAAAGCCCTAAGAACAAGCTGAATTCTGGGAATGCAAGACAAACCACAGTGTCAGCATTCTGGGATTTCCTTGTGCAGTTGAAACCGAGTGAATTACCTGCTGGTTACCACTGCTTGATTTCTAACTCATTAAATCATACTTAACAGCTCCTCTCTCATGTCCACCAAGAACCTCAAAGTGGTTTGCAAAGGAGATTGTAACTTCACAGTGAGCCGTAGGACAGACATTAGATTTACTATATTTACAACCAAGTAAGACAAAAAGATACATGGCCTCGGTGTCTACCCAGGTTGGTTGCTGGTCCTCACCACTTAGGCCTGACCAAGCAAACTACAGTTGCTTGAAGAAATTGCTAACCAGGTATTCCTCCCCTGAGAATATGCCACAAGCACTGGTAAGGCCACCTGCTGTTTTCACTGCTCAGGTCTGAGCCAGAGCATATGCCACTGTTGCTAGGCCACCACATTTCCTGTCTGCCAGAGCAAGGCCAAGGTGACATTGTAACGTGTGGCCACTTAAACTCTGGAGATGGTTCCTGCTGTTGGGCTGTGTGAGTCACCATGCTTCCCAAGGGCAATGGACATCTGCTCCCAGCAAACCTAAGAAACCAAACTAATCCATCAGCAAGAGGATTTGTTGAAACTACCAAAACAAAAATGGCGCCCTGGCCTTGGTAACCTCTGAAGGATCTACGTCACACTTCCAAGAAATGTTTGCTCCAAGTGAAAATACTGCTTCTGATGACCTGTCCCTGTAGAATCAGGACCAGAGAGGATATTCAATAAACTGAGTGACATCCTAGCTCATTTAGTAGACTGGTTGGCTACCACATAGGGAGTTCCATCGCTAGAGAAGCATAAAACTGGGCATGCTGGTATAATTCTGTGGTCCCAGCATTGGGAAGTGGAGACATGAGGATCAGAAGTTTAGGGTCATTCTCCATCACGTAATGACTTCAAGACCAACATGGGATATATGAGACTGCAGCAAAACAACATGACTGAAACCCAACATGAAGTGAATCGATCTAGACCATGAGGCCTAGAGGTGTTCAGCAATCGCCTTTGTTGACAAATTATGGAAATTAGGTAGAAGGCTCCCAAAATATTGATCCATTTAGGCCAGGGATATTTTTTCTCCTCTCCCTTAAAGATCTCTTCCCGACATGTAGTTAAACTTCTTTCTAAATATCTATGTCTTCACTCATGAACTAATGCAGTTCCCAGCCCAGGTCAAAGAAGCCTCTTTTGGTCATAGCAAGTGGACAAACCCAGGGCCCCATCACTGTCACAGGGATGAGAACAAGTGACTACTGAGTGCTTTGCCTTGAACAAAATATCTGTGACTTTAAGGCCGTGGGAACATCCCATAGGAGGAGGTCAGATGGACAGTGGGAATGAAAGGGTGAAGATGATGCGTGTAGTGGTGCTGTCTTCTGGATACATCATGGCCACTGCAGTCATAAGCACAAAGCTATGATTGCTTTCACGAGACCAGAAAAGCAAATAGAGGGTCCGAAGGAAAGAAAGAGGTTGATAGAAGTAGAAGAGATTGAGAGAATAGAATACATGGTATGTGTATCATGGATGATATAATCACATCGACTGGAATACAAATACAATATTGTCAATACATTTAAATATATATTTATAAATAAAAAGATCTCTCCCCATGCTTCCCATGTCCATGTTGGGATATTGACGAGTCTAAGGAGAGATGACCTTGCCTCCTGCTCACTCATCAATGTTCTGCCCATTTTCTGCTATTCCTGCCACAGAGGAAAAACCAGGTTACATCAGTTTTGGAAAATGTCTCCTGTTACTTAGAGGGCGTATTTCATATAGAAGCATGCTCCAATCTATTCATTTCCTATTTTTTATAAGTGATGACAAGAGAGACACAAGAATGACCCCTCCCATGCAGGTCTACTTTATAAAAATGTGTGGGGTGGTGGGCTGTAAGGCAGTGGGGTACCCAGTTGAGTCTGCTTTGAACCCCTAAAGGGACAGTAGGTGTTTGGCGGTGCTCCTGGGCCTCCTGGTTCCTCTCACTTAGCTTTAGCCCTCCACAGCCCCTCCCACAGAGAGGTCTATGACCATCAGTCATGTAGGATCAGTGCCTCAGGCTCTCCCACATGTAGATGAGGTATCTCCAGGCTCTCAGACCAAGCCATTAAGGGTTATCTGCTGCCAGACCCTAACCCACCCCAAAACTGTATATAAGAACCCTATTTGGGAGAAGTAAAGGTGTGCAAGAATCATCTCGTTGTCTTTCGTTGAGTTTCTGTCTCAAGAGCTGTAACACTTGGGAAGAGATCTGCTCTCCTGAAGCACTTTCAGGACCCTTCCTGTGCTCCTTGTTAGCTAGCGGCTTCTCACTGGCCCAGCCCAGACCGGCTCAGCGCAGAGTGACAGGCACAGCACCTAGGAGCAACTGGGTGGCTACAGCAGAGACACAGGTAGAGGCAGCAGTGGAGGCAGCGGAGGCGATTCCCCCTCCCTGCTTGCACTCGATCCCCTTGGCCCAAACCACTACCCCCTGCCCAGCACCTGGCCGGGCTGGAGATCCTTGTGGGAAGCCTTCTGGAACCAGGACCCACAAAAATGTATGTAAATTATTGAATTAGTGAGTTTCACACAAAGGAAGAAGAGATGCTGCCAGAAGAGCTAAAATGACAGAAGCCCAAACAGAATCAGATATCTAAGGCTTGCAATCTTACACACATGAACTGGACACAGACCCCTTTCCAGGAGTGGGTTTTCTTGTACATTTGAATGTTCTATTGTTTTGAGTATTCTAAGGGGTAGAAGCAATACAACTTTAAAACAGTGAAGGATGGCAATGTCATTTGGTAGAGTGCTTGCCTAGCATGTACAAAGCCATGGTTTCAACCCTAGCATGACATAAAACCAGGCATAATGGCACATACCTATAATCCCAGCACTGGGAAGTCTAGGGGACAATTCTGATGCTAAAGTCCTGTTCCCCAATTGGTTCTGATTGATCAATAAAAATGCCAGGGGCCAATTAGTGGGTGGAAGGAAAGAGGCAGGACTTCCAGGTCCCCGAAGGCAGGCGAAGAGATGAAGGAACAGAAAGGGGGATTTTTGCCATGTTTCAGAAGAAAAGGTGACCAGCCCCAGGCGGAGACAGAAAATGCAACTAAGCAGAGGGCAGTTTTTGGCTTGTTGAACAAGGAGAGGGTAACCAGGACACCAAGGTAAGGGCAGATAAAATGGGTGCTGAGCTAAGAGTATTGGGAAGGGCATACGAGCTGGGGGAGACTAGAAGCCCCAGCAATTGAGCCAATAAGGCAGGTTGAAATTGAGCTATATGCGTGTCTGTGGTTTTCATTCATGGACCCAATATTCTCTGGGCAGCAACTGGTAGCACAGTCCTCCTGGAGCTTAAAGTGGGGTACCAAAAACTACATGCTACAGGAGAAGAACCATTCAAGGTCATTGTCAGGAACACAGCTAGTTCAAAGCCAGCTTGGGTGCCGTAACAGTTGGCTTTAATGTCAACTTACCACAGATCATCCAAATAGGGTGCCTTGGCTCCAATCGCCCTGACTGATGAGGCTAGAGTTACCCCTATAGTGGGTGACACCTCTGCTAAAAGGGTGTGGTAGAAGGAATACCATCTCACCCTACACTCTCTTGCCTCCCCCTTGTTGCTGCTGTTGGTCCCTTGGCTGACATCAGAAACAGCATTTCTGGGCTTCTCTCATGCAAGGAGGACCAGTGGGAACGTATGTTTGGGACTCAGATTGGGACTTCTGGAGCTCTCACCCTTATTGATTGAGCAACTACTGTGGCTGTCAGCTCCCCAGTGAGAGGCAGTGACTATGGGATCACTCTAGCTGCTGAATACCCAGCCTGGACCCTAGGAACTACCTGGGTCTCAGACTCTTGAGAGTTACTTAGCTGTTGTCACTATTTTACATTAAATTCACATACACACACACACACACAGAGGCACACACATTTACATACACAGGTGCACACACACCCTCCACCCACGTATGCACACACACACATTCTACTAGTTCTGTTTTCCAGAGAACCCTGACAAATACATCTCCATGAGACACTGCCCTAAATTTTCCCTGAAAGTCAATCATTTTCTTGGCTGTTTCCCACTAGTTTCATTTTAGATGTAGGGAATGTGCTGTACGTGATTGTGCAGCATAGATTTTCACCGTCCCATTGTCTGAAGTCCCAGCGCCTTAGTATTGCTGAACATTCCAGATCCATCCATGTTTGCCGACTCGTCATGCACAGTGGAGACACTATCGCTCACTTGCCTTCATTTCCTGTTACAAACACCAACAGGAAGGATTTCCCTGTGAGCGTTGTTTTCTGGCTGTTGAGTAGTTACTTAGGAAAATTCCTACCCTCATAGTGATTGGCCTAGTGAGAATGTGTCTTATTTGCTCTCTGTGGGTTGAAATGAGTTTTCTTTGGAAAATTTCATAATAGCTCTGGAGGTCACAGGGAACGTGAAGCTGTTGCAGAACCAAGGCTGCTGACCCAGTGGCTGGCACCGGGTGTGCTCAGGCCACTGCTCATTCACAGAGGAGTGTTTTAAAGACACAGTAAAGCTTACAAATGGCTAGGAAAGCCTTTTTTTTTTTTTTTTTTTTTTTTTTTTATTACCTTCAGTGATTTTTTTTTTTCTGCTGCCATACAGAGCTTTATGAAAATGGTGTTTGCTGTTTTAATATATCTGTGAGTCATCAGAAAACGACTTTCTGGGCTCTCCGTTAGACTTAAAGTCACACAAACTCAATGAATGTTTGCCGAATTGAAGGAAATGATTCTTTTATGTGACTTCCATACACTTTTCCATTTTCACAGTAGAAAGACAGCATAAACAGGTAACAATCTGTTGTCATAAACAGAGAGATTCTAGTATTAGCTATCATTGCAAAATAGCTTAGACTCTAGATTGGTGTGCTGCCTGTCAAGGGCTTTGGTGTGTTTAGATACACAAAGATATTTATTATGATTTATAATGGCATTATGGTGTGTGTGTGCGAGCACTCGTGCACGTGCGGGCACTCACCTTTGGGTTGTGTTTGTTCGTAACCTTTGTTTTGACACAGAGTCTTCTGTATCCCAGGCTATCCTCTAATTCTATACTGTGTCAGATAATCTTGAATTTCTGATCATCCTGCCTCCACTTCCCAATTAATGGGCTTACTGGAATGGGCCACTCTGCCTGTTTTTTGAGACAGGATTTCTCACTGGCGTAGAGCTCCCCACGTAGGCAAGGCTTGCTGGCCAGCACGCTCAGAGATCCACAGGTCTCCATTACCCTAGTGCTGGGATTTAGGGTACCAAGCCACACACTTGGCTTTTTATGAAATGTAAGTTCCAGTGATTGAACTCAGTTCCTCAAGCCACGTGACAAGCACTTACTGACTGAGCTACCTTGCTAGCTTTCATGGTAGCATTGCTTACAGTTGCAAAGAAACTACTCTAGAAATTAATAATGTACTTGATCCACCCAATCCATTATGCAATCATAATTCATATTCACAAAGACTTTGTTTTACATAGCATAGTAATATAAGGCACATTAACTTTAAAGGGAAGTATTATGTATGATATTATACATAATGTGCTGTTTATATGGTCATATATATATGGTTAACATCACATTTTAAAAGTTATGAATATGGGTTATGCAGTTGGCTCGTTGGTAAAGTGCTTACAGCACAGACATTAGGACGGGAGTTCAGATCCCCAGCATTCATGCAAATCCAGGCCTTGTGACACGTGTTTGTAACCCCAGTGTTGGGAAATAGAGACAGGAAGATCTCCAGGAATTCCAGACTAGCCAGACAAGCCAAAACAACAAACTCCAGGTTCAAGAGACCCTGTCTCAAAAAGAAAGGTGGACAGTAATAGGAAAAGATACTTAATAGCAACCTCTGGCCTCCACATGCACATGCATGTACAAATATACCATGTTCTCTCTTTCTCTCTCTCTCCCTCTCTCTCTCCCCCCCTTCTCTCTCTCTCTCTCTCTCTCTCTCTCTCTCTCTCTCTCACACACACACACACACACACACACACACACGCACCCATGCACGAACACACATGAATGCACACACTTGCACACATATGCGCATGCACTGCACTCATGCATGCATGGATTCATGTACACATGAACACCCACACACATAAGTGCACACATTTATGCATTCATGAACGTGCACACACAAGAATGCACACACAGCCGGGCAGTGGTGACACATGCCTTTAATCCCAGCACTTGGGAGGCAGAGGCAGGTGGATTTCTGAGTTCGAGGCCAGCCTGGTCTACAGAGTGAGTTCCAGGACAGCCAGGGCTACACAGAGAAACCCTGTCTCGAAAAACCAAAAAAAAAAAAAAAAAGAATGCACACATATGCACACAAATGTGCACACACACAGTTTTTAAAGTTTAAGTTTGGTTAGTTTTAAGTGTCAGCTTGACACAGCCTAGAGTTCCCTGAGAAAGGAGTCTCACTGAGGAATTGCCTAGATGAGATTTGGCCTGTGGGACTGTCTTTGGGGGATAGTTTTGTATGTTAGTTGATGTAGGAGAGCCCAGTCCACTGTGTGTGCGCATCCTTAGGCAAGGGATCCTCAATTATATGAGAAAACTAGTTAAGTAAAACCCAGCCTGAAAGTGAATGAGCAGCCTTCTCCATGGTTTCTGCTGCGCTTCTTTGACAGTGAGTTCCCTAGCAGGGGTTATGTTGGACACAATGCAAGCAAGGCCTTCCTTCAGGTTCCCGCCCTGACTTCCGTCAGTGATGGAGTTGTAAACCAAATAAACCCTCCCCACCCTTGTTATTTGTTCAGTTGCTTTTAGTTAGAGTTGTTATCACAGCAATAGAAAGGACCACAAGATAGCGATGAATCCAAGCCTATAATCCCAGTACTAAAAGCCTGAGGCAGGAGGATTGCTGCAAGTTTGGAGCATTTGCTAGAACACATATCTCATGGAAACACTGAGCTTCATTGTTTAAATTCAGAATTTAAAGCTAGAGTCCAAACATCAGATAATCCTCGTCCCCTGGGCAGGAAAATGAGGAGCCAGAGATACACTTGGGCTGATTCAGAGTTATTCTTGCTGCATTCTCCAAAGCGAGAAAGTAAGAGCTGTGAATAGCAAGGTTTGGATTTTTTTTTTGTTTTTTTTTTTTTTGTTTTGCCTACAAAAGTATAAAACACTTGGAAATTAAAACACACAAAGAATTAGTGGGACGCTCCATCTGTTTTTTAATAACCATTACTTTTCTGATTATAAAATAATGCATGTCTTTATAGAAACTATAAATAATGTAGGAAATTAAGCATTGTATAAGCTCTGTTGTAGCTCGGCCATGTAACACACCCACCACGAAGGGAGGGGAACCTGCAGTCTCCCTGGCAGAGAATCTTGGCAATCCAGTGTCTGCTGTGTAATCCTGGTTTGTAATCCAGGTTCTGTAGGCGGCTTCTCACTCTCCATTGCTGTCGCTCAGCTTGGCCCTGTGTAAGGGAGCAGCTGTAAACAACGCCTGAATGAATGGTTTTGGCTCAGTCTCTCAGACGCATTTACAGCTGGGCATGGTGGCCTTTCATCCTCGCCTCACTCGGAGACAGGGTCAAGTTGATCTTTGTGAGTTCTAGGCCAGATTGGTCTACATTTCATGTCCCAACCAGGGCAACAAAGGAGGCCAGGTCTCACACATACACCTCTCTCTCTCTCTCTCTTCTCTCTCCTCTCACACACACACACACACACACACACACTCTCACATACTGACACAACTTGTATACTACAGTTACACACATATACACACTCACACACTCACACTCATAAAACTTGGTCATTTCCATTTCCTTTATCCTGTTGTCTCAAAAACTCACCTAATTTGCAAAGACACGTACTGAGTCAAAACGAAATCAGTCTTCCAGTGGACAGAAACCTCACAAGCTGGTTGTAGACGCTCTGTTAGCTGACAAAATAGACTTCGAGCCAAAACAAGACAAAAAAAAAGAAAAAAAAAAAAAGTCCACTTCATATTAAAAAAGGAACAAGTCATCAAGAAGACAATGTTACCATTCCTTCTACGCTCTGCCCAGTGGTTACCTGGCAATAGCCGGTAGCAAGCCTGGCTTGCTATAAAGGACTGTTTGTTCTCTCCCCTCTCTCTCTCTCTCTCTCTCTCTCTCTCTCTCTCTCTCTCTTGGTGTGTGTGTGTGTGTGTGTTGTGTGTGTATATCCCTTCCCACTCCCCTTCCCATGCCCTAAATAAATTCTATTCTGTACTTACCTGTTCTGTGTCTGGTCCCTAAGGGGAAGGGATGCCTCAGCATGGCCTCTGAGGCACCCCTCCCACCTCACCATACCGCGCTCTGCAAAACATATATTTGTTTGTTTGTTTGTTTTTTTGGTTCCCTGACTCAGATTTACAAACTCGCAGGTTCATGAAATGGGAGATAGTTAAAAACTGGTGCCCAGTCTGGCTTGTTCCCAGGCAGCTAGCATGTTCCTACTGCTTCTCAGCTCTGACTGGGCTCTGGGTAACTAGAAGCACTGGCCCTGACACCCAAGAGTCGCCAGGGTAGCGAATGGCTCTGACAATCCACCACACTGTCCACAATGCTCGGCTGAGCCCAGACCATTCCGGCTATGCCTGCGTACCCAGTATAAATGAGACTCTTAATGCTAAAGCTTATCCAATGGATTTATATATTTGGAATGCTCAATTAGCAAGATGCACACACAATTAGAATTGTTACCCAATATCTAACCTTTTGATAGAAATTGTTACCCAGGACTACTTTTGACCCATCTGTCCTCCTTCATGGTTGCAACCTTTTTTTTAGTAACTTTTTTTAAAAATGTTAATCAAAGGCTTTATAAGTTTGGTAATGCTCAATAATAAGATGCCCATACAATCGGAAGTGTAACCCAATACCCAACCTAATATACCGACTATCTTTGACTGGCAGAGACAATCGAACATTCACTCTCTCTCTCTTCTTCTCTCTCTCTCTCTCTCCTCTTCTCTCTCTCTCTCTCTCTCTCTCTCTCCTAGCTCCTCCTCTCCTTACTCCTCCTCTTCCTCTCCTTATTCCTCCCACCTTAGCTCCTCCTACATATCACCCTTCCTGTTAAAATAAAACTTTCTCTCAAATCATTAGAGCATAACTAACCTTTGTATCCGTAAGGCACAACGAGCCAATCCTCCATCATTTGTGATTAACCAGACACCTTGACCTTCTCAAAAAAAACAAAATCTTTTTCTTGCTGAAATAACAATGAAAACATCTCTCAATTTTATCTAAGTAAATAGCCATTGTATGAGACGAGTCTCACATCGTCGAAATCCAGATGACTCATTAACTGAAATGATGGGAGCACAAGCTAGCTTTAAACGTTGGTTGTATTCTTCTTTCTCTCCCTTTTCTCTCTTCCAACTACCATGCTATACTTTTCAAACGCAAATCCATGGCTTTATTGAAAGTGGGGGGGAGATCCAGACAGTTCGTAAACGCTTGGTTCCAGCCATTTGTTCTACTCTCCATCCAACACTGCTGAATTGTTAACTCCTAATCCTGTTAGAATTTGGGGTGATCTCTACACTCGTCTCGTGGTTTCAGCATTTGATGCTAGATCTCACCCACGTTTGAGGTTTGACTACCGATACTACTCTCTCCCTCGAGATTGTTTTGGAGATGGTTTCTCTCTCATGCTGCTTGAAAAGCGTAGGCCTAGGTAAACCAAAGGGTCCTGGCCCCACAGCTCGGGTAATGTCCCGCAGCTCAGCCTCTAGATTACTACATGATGACCTGGTAAACCTAGCCCTGCTACTAGTTATTAACTATTCATTTATCCTTGGGAAAGCAATAATATTAATAGCTCTACTCTCACCCAGTGGGTGTCTCACCTTCGTTTGTACCTCCAGACTCCCCAGTGGGGTACCTCCATCCTCACAAGGGAATGCCTTCACTGCTACTTGCAGGCTCCCTACTGGGACACCTCCTAGTGTTTAAGGCTTCTGGTTCCAATACCCACTAAATAATACCTCTAAACGACTGCTTAACTGTAGTTTAAACAAAACAAAACAAAACTTTTACAATTAGAGCCATCCATCCAAATAATGGAAAGATTTCTATGTAGGCTTCTCACCTTCCCTCCCCAATCATCTTCTTCCTCTGCTCTCTGCTTTCTGCCCCCCACCCTCCTTTTGCTCTCCCACTCCCTGCCCCACAGAGCACGATGTGCTGCACTAGAACAGTGTTGCTGGGAAGCTGGCAATCCTGAGCACAGCTACGGGGCGCCAGGGCGTCCACACCATCTCCAACGTGCTCGCGCTGCTGCTGCTGCTTGCCTGTCTCCGTACCCTGCTTTGCCAAACCGCTACTGCCAGCTGCTTGCTTCATTGGGCAGTATTAATTTCTACTTCCTGAGAATTTTTTCTTTCGCCGCAGCCCACACCTCCACGCTTCCATGGCCACTAGCCGCCGCCACTGCTGCAAGCTGTATGTTCCAGCAGATAGTCTTAAATCCCTGTGTACCGTCAGATCCACCAAACCACAGGGGCTGCCTTGGTGACAGGGAGAGAGCTCCCATTCCATTCTAAGGTGTGACAAACATGTGACTCCACAGGTAGAGGTATTGCTTCAGTACCATCTTAGCTAAGGCAGTTCACATGGCTGGCTGTAGCTTCAGTGTCATCTTGGTTAAAGGCAGTCTCGTTACTATCCGCCAACTTTGTTATGGTCAGTTCCCATTTCACGGCCTTCTTACCTTAGAGCAGCCTGACTTAAGGACTCCAAAAACATTTTAAATTAGGATAAGATTTTCATATGATTTCTATCCTGTTTTGATAAATAATTATTTAATATTAATTTAAAGGCTTACAACAGTAAAAGAATTAAAGACCATTGCCTTAAAGGTATGTTTAGCCTTGTTTTTGCTACTGTCATTACTGTTATTGTTACAATATACTCTTTGTTTACCAGATACATCCAGAAAAATAATTAAAAACAAACAGATTAATTTAAACAGTTTAATTTAGGTATGCTTAATAGACTAGTTCTCAATCTTGTCAGAAATCTGCTAAAAGAAATGTGAAATGTTTAAGCTTACTAGACTCCCAAATCCTGACAGTTTACCCTCCAAGGTCTCCAAGAAAACATGGGCACAGAGACAAGACTGCCTGTATTGATAACCACTGAGAAAAACTGCTCCATTGCCTTGCCGCTGCTGGGCTTGGCCTAAACTCTGGACAAGCAGAGACACCCTAAGAATTAAATGTCTCATATTGCCTGAAACAAGGTGAGTCATTTCTCCACAATCCTACTCCACAGGAAAAAGTTTCTTGTCTTCTGGATCTGATGGCCAGATTACCTCTTAACAGAGTTGCCATGGAGACCATGGGAACCTGGAAACTGTTTAGGTAGTGGACTATAACCAACCTCTGGCATTTTAATTAATACTGACATCTAGATCAAAATTTGTTCTTCCCAGATTTCTGATTACATTGACAGCTAAGCTAACTGTAGCTTGAGCTAGAAAACAGACATCTAGCTCCTTACCCCAAGGTAATCCACCATCATATTAGCTCATTAGTCAATTGTTAACTAGTTAATACTACCAGATCTCCTATCAAAACGAAAGACAGGTTTGCCTTGCTCACAGGCTGCAGGATAAAGGATACACAAGTTCAGATGTAACCCTTCACAGATGTAACCTCCTGCTACTTCCTTATCTAAACTCGGTTTCCCGTGACTAAATACTTCATATTTCCTCCCTTGTTACACTATCGTCCTAACATTAACCATAGAGTTCTTATAAATTAGCCAACTCAATTAATAAAACACTCCACTATACAATCCAACATTTATAACCACAAGTTCAAATTTTAAGTTTCCTTTGCTTATCTTCTAACTATAGACTTAACGTCTTTCTCACGCTAGAGCTACCCTATCAGCTATCACAGTTCAAAAGCTAAGTTTCTTTGATTGCGTTTTAACTATAGACCTAAGATGTTTCCATGCTAAACTATATGATCAACACCATATTCACAAGGTTAAGGTTTAGTGTCTTTCATTGTCTTTTAAGTGTAAACTAAAAGTGGTCTCCTTGTGCTAAATTAATATTATGCAGTCTTCTAGACAGAGGAAAAAGGCCCTTCTTGCCCCTTCTGCTTCACCAAAGGTTTTTGTCTTCCTTAAGCATACCTTAAAGACTGTTCATGCTGTTAACAGCTTTAACTCTTCTGTAAATGTGTAAGTTCCAGGAAACCCACTCAGATCTCCGTCTCATCGACCAAACAGACTCCATCGAGACAAACACACCTGCCAGTCAATAGCCTAAGTTTCTACCTGTTATCTATTCCAGAGAGTGGGATTCCTCTTCTGTTACTTGGTTTTGTAACTCCTGTCATCCAGGCCACTAAGATCTAAGGGTTTCAAATGTACACCTAAGAAAATTTTTTCTTCCAAACGTAATTAACTTTATTCTCTACCTCTTAGTGTTATTATAGTATAGATATATATATAATATGATAGATATATATATATCCCTTTCTTCCTCTCTTCTCCTTCCCCCTCCCCCTTCTATCTCCTGGCTTGCCTCTTCTTTTTCTTCTTTCTCTCTCTCTCTCTCTGTCTCTGTCTGTCTGTCTCTGTCTCTCTCTTTCTCTGTCTATGAACTTCTGATTCTCCTGCCTCCACCTTCCCAGTGATGGGATTACAGGTGTATACAACCATGCCTGGTCTATGGGATATTGGGGATCGAACCCAGCTAGATCTTTGTTCATGCCAGCTAAGTACTCTGTCAGCAGAACTACGTTGCCAGATTGAATAAAAGCTTTTAAACTGGAGAAAAACTGTTCGAGAGAGAGAATGGAAAGAGAGTAGACATATACAGGAGAAGCAACAGTTGAGTTTGCAGGAAGGATGAGTTAGGAGGAGGACTGGATGAGGGTGGCTCTGAATGACAGCCTAGGGCATTTAGACATTATTAACCAGTTGGACCCGTGGGTGTTAGTAAGGGACTCTTAGCAGAACCATGACAGTATGAGAATATTCATATCTTCCTGTTTTGTCAGACAGACAAAGCAGTGGCAGGGCTTTGGGGAAAGTGGGCTTTAGTTAGTTCAGGTGTAGAAACAGGTGGCTTTGCTTACTTTCCTGCTTGAAACTCTTCTTTTGCCTCCCATTGCCCAGAAGATCCAAGTTCAAACTGCAATGGGTGCTCTAAAAGGCCTGGGTCTGTTCTGGCTCCTTAAATGTAAATGGCCTCAACTCACCAGTAAGAGACACAGAGTAGCTGATGTCAGTGTGATATATGGCCACCCTTCTTTCAGCAGCTCATGCTGTCTGGGCTGTCTCACTTCTTAGCCTGCATGCTTGCTATGGGCCGTACCTGGCATGGGAGATAGTCTTCCCCCATCTCTACATGTGGGTAGACCTACTTTTCATTTGGATCTTAGTGTAACAGATTGTCCTGGGGAGCTGCCCAAGAACCTCTGATTGGTGGTCTTCCTGCTCCTCAATCCCAGAATACCTGCAATTCTCTGTGGTACATATCGAATCTATAACTGTCAATGTTTGATCACTGTCTATGGCCCTGGGAAAATAGAACTGTACTAGCTTCCATATCTCTTTGCCTGGACCTAAGTACTTGGCTGTCATATAAACTTGCTGACTAGTAGACATGGTGGTCACTAATTAGATCCTAATAGATATTGTTTTGTAAACTTATAGGCATGTATGTATTATGTAGTAATGCACATGTCCACAGAAAAAACAGGAGATTATGAGAGACTCGGTTCATAACTTTTTTAATCCATCAATATAGTTCCCTTGAGTTAGGCCATTTACTTTAAGACTTTGTGGGGGGTGCTGGTCAGTCCTTTCTTCTTCTTGCTGTTTATTTGAACACGTTGGTTTTCTAATTTTTCCTTTTCCCGAAGCCTATTCCCCATAAACAGTCTTAAGTGAAGCGTATCTCCCTTGGCCCAAGGGTTTCCCTCTCCTTCCTTTTCCCTTCTTTCTTTCGCCTTTTCCTTTTCCAAACCCTATCCTCTGCTTTGTTTTTTTTTAATTAATTTCTTATTTTGAATTTTTTTTTTCCTTAGCCCAACTTACTTCCTTTATACCGGATGTTTCTGTAGTCACAGGTTTTAAACTTAATTTTTGCACCGTAAGACCAAACCCAAGGTCTCATGGATACGGCACAAATTTTCTTATAATTTTACAAATTTTTCCTTCCCTATAATTTGGTTCAGATAATTCATTAGGTGGGCAGTCCCCAACCTGTGAGTTCCGTCATCTTAAAAAATTTCGTTCAATTTCCCCTTTTATAATAAAAATTTTAAAAGTAAAATATTTTAAGGGGGAAAGTTTTTGAGAAATTTTTTGATTTTCCTTTAAAATAATTTATTTAATTTAAAGGAAAACTTTAAAAAGTAGACCATATGCCATAGAAATATGTTTAGCCTTATTTTTGGTTTTTTATTTATTTATTTTTTATATTCTTTTACCACATTTCCCGATTTTTAAAACCATTAATTTACATTATATCTTTCCCATCCCCTTTTCCAAGGATGTCCCCCCCCCTACCCAAAGTTTTAAACCTTGCTCCAATCCTGAGGTTTTTCAATCCTTTTTAGAAGCAGGGGCCAGAGCCCTGCTGTATTGTTTGGGGGTACAACGTGTAATCTGCCTGTTGTGGCCAGCGTTGGAGATCTAAAGGGCCAGGTCCCCGAGAATACTGGCCCCCTAGCACCCCTAGCTTCTTCCTCTTTCCCAAATCCATGGATCGGTTTTTTTGGGGGAATTTTCTTAACGATTTCAGGGCGGGGAAACCGGAAATGTTTTGGGATTTTTTGACCCCTTGGGTTTTAATAATTGCTTGATCTTTTTTTTCCAAATTTCTGTTCCCTTTTCCAAAACTCTTCTTTTTCTGCAGTCTTTTCCCTTTCCCCCCCCAAAAAATGACCAAGTAGAGGTATTGCTTCAGGACCATCTTAGCTAAGGCAGTCTCACATGGCTGGCTGTAGCTTCAGTGTCATCTTGGTTAAAGGCAGTCTCGTCACTATCCGCCAACTTTGTTATGGTCAGTTCCATTCACGGCCTTCTTACCTTAGAACAGCCTGACTTAAGGGCTCCAAAAGCATTTTAAATTAGGATAAGATTTTCATATGATTTTCTATCCTGTTTTGATAAATAATTATTTAATATTAATTTAAAGGCTTACAACAGTAAAAGAATTAAAGACCATTGCCTTAAAGGTATGTTTAGCCTTGTTTTTGCTACTGTCATTACTGTTATTGTTACAATATACTCTTTGTTTACCAGATACATCCAGAAAAATAATTAAAAACAAACAGATTAATTTAAACAGTTTAATTTAGGTATGCTTAATAGACTAGTTCTCAATCTTGTCAGAAATCTGCTAAAAGAAATGTGAAATGTTTAAGCTTACTAGACTCCCAAATCCTGACAGTTTACCCTCCAAGGTCTCCAAGAAAACATGGGCACAGAGACAAGACTGCCTGTATTGATAACCACTGAGAAAAACTGCTCCATTGCCTTGCCGCTGCTGGGCTTGCCTAAACTCTGGACAAGCAGAGACACCCTAAGAATTAAATGTCTCATATTGCCTGAAACAAGGTGAGTCATTTCTCCCACAATCCTACTCCACAGGAAAAAGTTTCTTGTCTTCTGGATCTGATGGCCAGATTACCTCTTAACAGAGTTGCCATGGAGACCATGGGAACCTGGAAACTGTTTAGGTAGTGGACTATAGACCAACCTGTGGCATTTTTTTTTTTAATTCCCCCGACATCTAAAATTTAAAAATTTTTTCTTTCCCGATTTCTGATTACATTGACAGCTAAGCAACTTTTAGCTTGATGCTAGAAAAACAGACATCTAGCTCCTTCCCCAAGGTTAAACCACCATCATTTGCTCATTAGTCCTTTTGTTAACTAGTTTTAAAACTACCAGATCTCCTATCCCAAAAAGAAAGACAGGTTTGCTTGCTCACAGGCCTGCCGGATAAAAGGGTACACAAGTTCAGATGTAACCCTTCACGATGTAACCCCCCTGCCACTTTCCTTATCTAAACTCGGTTTCCCCCTGACTAAATACTTCATATTTCCTCCCTTGGGAAAACCCATCATCCTAAATTAACCAATAGGTTTTTTTTTTAAAAAAAATTTTTGGGGGCCAAAAATCTAAATTTTTAAAACATCCCCCTATTCAAACCAACATTTATAACCACAAGTTCAAATTTTAAGTTTCCTTTGCTTTTTCTTTCTAACATAGACTTAACGGCCCTTTTTTCCCCGCTAGAGCCCACCCATCAGCATCACAGTTTAAAAAAAAAGTTTCTTTGATTGGGGTTTTAACTATTTGCCCTAAGATGTTTCACATGCTAAAAAAATATGATCAAATACCATATTCACCCAAAGGTTTTGGGGTTTTGTGTTTCCTTTCCCTTGTCTTTTAAATTTTAAACTGAAAAGTGCGTCTCCTTGTGCCCCAAATTAAAATATATGCAGTCTTCTTTGACAGAGGAAAAGGCCCCCCTTTTTTGCCCCTTCCCCCTTAAACCCCAAAAGGGGTTTTTTCTTCCTTAAGCCCTACCTTAAAGACTGTTCATGCTGTTAAAAAGCTTTAAATCTTCTGTAAATGTTTTAAGTTCCCGGAAACCCCCTCAGATCTCCCTCTCATCGACCAAACAGACCCCATCGAGCAAACACACCTGCCGCAATAGCCTAAGTTTCCCACCCGTTATCTAAATTCCCGAGGGGTGGGTTTTCCCCTTCTGTTACTTGGTTTTGTAATCCTGTCATCCCGGCCACTAAGATTTTAAGGGGGTTTTAAAAAGTACACCTTTAAAAAAATTTTTTTCTTCCCAAAACCCTAAATTTAAATTTTTTCTCACCCCCTTTGTTATAGATAGAGATATATAGATATTTTGGGGTATATATATCCCTTTCTTCCCCCTCTCCTTCCCCCTCCCCCTTCTATCCCTGGCCCTTGGCCCCCTTCTTTTTCTTTTTCTTCTTCCTCTCCCTCTCTCTGTCTCTGTCTCTGTCTGTCTGTCTCTTTTTCCCCTCTTTTCTTCTTCCCCCCGAACTTCTGATTCTCCTGCCTCCACCCTTTTTTCCCCGTGATGGGGGAAATTTACAGGTGTTTTTACAACCCCTGCCTGGTCTATGGGGGGGTTGGGGATCGAACCCAGCTAGATCTTTGTTCCCTGCCCGCTAATACTCTGTCCGCAGAACTCCCCTTGGGCCCGATTGGGAATTTAAAAACTTTTAACTGGGGAAAAAAAAACCCGTTCGAGAGAGAGGGAAAGGAAAAAAGTTTGACATTCAGGAAAAAGCAACAGTTGAGTTTGCAGGAAGGTGAGTTAGGGGAGGACGGAGGGGGGCTCGATGCAGCCCAGGGCATTTAGCTTTTTTAACCCCGTTGGACCCAGGGTGCTGTAAGGGACTCTTAGCAGAACCATGACATATGAGAATTTCATATCTTTCCTGTTTACTCAGACAGACAAAGCAGTGGCAAGGCTTTGGGGAAAGTGGGCATTAGTAGTTCAGGTGTAGAAACAGGTGGCTTTGCTTACTTTCCTGCTTGAAACTCTTTTTGCCTCCCATTGCCCAGAAGATCCAAGTTCAAACTGCAACGGGTGCTCTAAAAGGGGCCCGGGTCTGTTCTGGCTCCTCATGTAAATGACCATGTAAATGGCTCAACTCCCAGTAAGTTTCCCCAATCCAAGCAGATCTACGTAACCTTTCATTCTCTTCCCATGTGATTTAGATTGTGTCAAGTTGACAACTAAAATGCTCTGTCACAAAGATTAAAGGACATTCCTCTTATCAACTTCATGTTACAAAAGGGAATTTTCTGAGATATATAACTTATAAAGGGGAATAGGTTCAGTCTGCCCTATCCATTTGAATGTCTCACTCCATAATGAAGTGACTTCTTGATTTTTGCCTTTGGGTGAGGGCAGCATAACATGACCAAAATACATAAAGCAGCAGAAACACTGTAGATGTTAAGAAGTGAGGAGAAAAAGGAACAGCCAGTGTCCCCAGTTGCTTTTTGGGTCATGCCTCCCGGATGACCCCAAAGATCTCCCCCAAGTCTCATTTTCTTCAAAGTCCCAGTGTTTCCCATCTGTGCTGCCTTGGGCACTGGAAGGCACCAATACTTTCCCAATCATCATGACCAAATATACGATGGAAGCAACTTTAAGGGAAAGGGCTTTGGGGAAAAGCATGACTATCGGAAGATAAATTGTTGTCCATTGAGTCTGCAGTCAGGAAGTAGAATGAGACCCAACGCTGGAGCTAGGCTCCTTGTCTCCTTTTATTCAGTCCAGAACCGTGCACATCGTGAGATGCCCACCCACAAATCTAGGCAGATCTTTCCTCTTCAGGAAAGCTTTCTGGGAACCCTGGATAGAACGACTCGGAGGTGTGCTTCCACAGTGATCATATTTCACTATTTAAGATTGACTACCACCGCCCGGGGGTTGGTGGCGCTGCCTTTTAATCCCAGCACCTGGGAGGTAGAGGCAGGCAGATTTTGAGTTCGAGGTAGCCTGGTCTACAGAGTGGTTCCCGGACGCCAGGGCTACACAGAGAAACCCCTGCTCGAAAAAACCAAACAAAAAAAAAAAAAAAAAAAAATTGACTACCCCAGAGGCCCCTTTGCCCCAAAAATTTTCTTTCCCCCCCCCCCCCCCTTTTTTTCCCCGCCCTTTTTACCAAAGCGGGTATCATTCTGTTTTTAAGATTCTCAGGTTTAAAGGTTGCAGCTTTTATCAAAAGTTCCCAATTTCCCAAAATTTATAGGGACCCCTCCAAAAGGATATGGGCCGAAGGGAAATTTTTGGGATTGGCTAGGGATTTTGGGTAATAAAGGGGTTTTTTGGGCGCCCTTTCCCCCCCGGCCCCCCCCCCCCCCTTCAAAGAAAAATTTAAAAAGCTTTAAAGAAAAACCCCAATATTTGGGCCCCTTATTTAAATTTTTGGAGGGGGGTTTTGGGGGGAAAAGTGTTAAAAAATTTTTCCCCCTCCTGATTTTTAAAAGAGATCGGCTAAAAACCCGATTCCCCCTGGGTACTCTTAGGGCTTTCTTGCATTTGTTTCAAAGTTTTCCCCGGATTTTAAATTAAAACCCTTTTGGAACTTTTATTTTTTCTTTGGGGCCCCCTGTGCTTAAAAGGGTTTTTGCCCAAAAATGTAAAGGTTTTTCACCCGTGGGGCTACCTTTTGGGCTGAAAACCCTAGCACTTTTTCCTTTCTTTTCCCCCCTTTTCTTTCAATCTTTAGGAGCTGCCACAATCCCTTTAAAACCCTTTCTTTTTGCATTTCGTAAAAATAGACCCCACTGGACACACCCCCAAAAGGGGGGTTTTGGGGGGGAGAATTTCACCCGCACCCGCCGGTCAAAGCTGGGTTTGCAATTAGTCTTTTGAGTTCCCTTAGGAAAACCCCTTTCAGCTAACAGTTTGGCTATGAACATGTTTAGGGCCCCCGAGTGGATATTACCCCGGTGAATTTTCGCTTTTGGTGTTTAAAACGGCCCGGGCAAAGGGGTAAGGCTTGGGAGATTTAATATGCACATGATTTTTTAGTCTTTCCCCCCAAATGTTTCTTTTTAAAAAAAAATGTTTCCTGTAATTTATCTCCCCCGACCCCCCCGCCCCCAAATTTTTCCATGGCTTTTTTATGCCCTTTTCCCCCCCCCCGCTTGAGTCTGCCATTTTATTGTGAGATTTTTTAGCTTCTAGAAAAAGTGATCTGGAAAAAGCCCTTGGCTAACCATTTGATGTTCCGACAGACCTCTTCGTTTTTTTCCAGGAAGGAAGAAAAAAAAAAGAGGGGTCTTTTTACTATTTATTCAATCATCCTGCAGGCTTTGGCCCGGAAAACAAGAAAAAAGGGGCTTTTTGGGTTTTTTTCTAACCACCAAAAAACAAAACAATCCAATCAAAAAATGAGGTATAGAACTAAACTGAGAATTCACAAACAGGAATCATGAATGGCTGAGAAGCACCTAAAGAAAAGTTCAAAGTCCTTAATGGTCAAAGAAATGCAAATCAAACGACCCTGAGATTCCACCTCACACCAATCAGAATAGCTAAGATCAAAATCTCAGATGACTGACAACACATGTTGTCGAGGATGTGAAGAAAGAGGAAAAGTCCTCCACTGCTGGTGGGATTGCAAATGGTTTTAACCACTCTGAAAATCAATCTGGAGGTTCCTCAGAAAATTGGAAATAGTTCTACCTGAAGATCCATCAATACCACCCTTGGGAATACACTCAAAAGATGCCTCACCATGCCACAGAGACATGTGTTCTACTATGAAGTTACTATTTTTAAAAAAATATTTTTAATTAAAATATCAAACATATTAAAATAAGAATAATAATATCATCTTTATTTTGTTTCCTGTTGCAATGACAACAGGTAAAGACGCAAAGGGTTTTTGTTTTGTTTTGGCACAATTCAAGGTCATAGCCCATCCTTGTGAAAAGCCAAGTTGGAAAGAACTTGAAACAATTGTTCCTAACATGTCCACAATAAAGATCAGAAAGCAGTGAATTCAGCCACGCACACTAGTGCTCAGTTCACCTTTTCTACTCTTTTTTTTTTTTTTTTTTTTTTTTTTTTTGGTTTTTCGAGACAGGGTTTCTCTGTGTAGCCCTGGCTGTCCTGGAACTCACTCTGTAGACCAGGCTGGCCTCGAACTCAGAAATCCGCCTGCCTTTGCCTCCCAAGTGCTGGGATTAAAGGCGTGCGCCACCACCGCCCGGCAACCTTTTCTACTCTTAAACAGCTCAGAATCTCCTGCCTGAGGTATGGTGCCACCATAGTGGGCAAGTCTTTACATCTCAGATACCATAGTCAAGGTAATGTCCACAATCCAAGCAGATCTACGTAAACCTTTCATTCTCTTCCTATGTGATTCTAGATTGTGTCAAGTTGACAACTAAAATGCTCTGTCACAAAGATAAAGGACTTTCCCTCTTATCAACTTCATGTTACAAAAGAAATGTCTGAGATATATAACTTATAAAGAGAATAGGTTCATTCTGCCCTATCCATTGAATGTCCACTTCATAATGAAGTGACTTCTTGATTTTTGCCTTTGATGAGGGCAGCATAACATGACCAAAATACATAAAGCAGCAAACACTGTAGATGTTAAGAAGTGAGGAGAAAAAAAGGAACAGCCAGTGTCCCACAGTTGCTTTTAGGGTCATGCCTCGGATGACCTAAAGATCTCCCACCAAGTCCATTTCTTCAAAGTCCACAGTGTTTCCCATCTGTGCTGCCTTGGGCACTGGAAGGCACCAGATACTTTCCCAATCATCATGACCAAATATACGATGAGAAGCAACTTAAGGGAAAGGCTTTGGGAAAAGCATGACTATCGGAAGATAAATTGATGTCACATTGAGTCTGCAGTCAGGAAGTAGAATGAGACCAACGCTGAGCTAGGCTCCTTGTCTCCTTTTATTCAGTCCAGAACGGTGCACATCGTGGGATGCCCCACCCACAGTCTAGGCAGATCTTTCCTCTTCAGGTAAAGCTTTCTGGGAACACCTTCATAGAACAACTCGGAGGTGTGCTTCCACAGTGATCATATTTCACTATCAAGATTGACTACACCATCTAAAGGTACAGTCTGTCGAGGCTAGCCGGCTACGTGAGTTCCGCCCAGCTCACAGAGAAACCCTGTCTCAAATGACTACAAGAGGTTCAGCTCAACAATTGCACCAGTCCCCCTACAATGCAGAGAGTATCATTCTGTCTCTAAGAGTTCTCAGGTTAATGGTTGCAGCATTGATCAAAAGTTCAAGTCCAACTATGAGTAGTGGCACACTCCAGCAACAGGATACTGGGCAGAAGGGATTTAGGTATCTGGCTAGTATTTGGCTACATAGTGTTTGAGGTCAGCCTTGCCCTCCCGGCCCCTCCCCACCTTCAAAGAAAATTCAAGAGCTTGAAAGACAACCTCAACTATGTGTCCTTGATTAAATATGAGGATGGGATGTGGGCGAGAAGAAGTGTTACAAACTTTCCAGATACCTGATAAAAGAGACTCAGGCTAAACATCCTGATTCCACTGGGCTACTCTCTAGGGCTTACTTCGCATTTGTTTCAATGTTTCCCTGGATAATTCACCGTTTCTGGAACTTCTATCTTTCTGGACGCCCTGCTGCTGCTTAAGGTTTATGCCCACAACACTGTCAGTGTCACCTGTCGGGAGCTACCTTATAGGGACGTGAACACCATAGCACATTGCCTAGCTTCCCGACCTTTCTCTGCAATCTTGATGGCAGCTGCCACAATCCCATAAACTCTTGCATTCTGCATTTCTGTAAATGTAGCACCTCACTGGACACACGCCAAGGTCTGTTGGCAGTATGAACTGCACCTGCACCTGCCTGAGTCACAGCTGCTTTGCAATTAGTCTATTTGAGTTCCGTTAGGAAAACCTTGCAGCTAACAGTTCTGGCTATGAACATGTTTAGGCCCTCGAGTGGCATATATAGCACAGCTGAGATACGCTGATGGTGTTTAAGACAGGCTCAGGGCAATGCTGTGTAAGAGCTGTGGCAGATTCAATATGCACATGATTTTTCTAGTCTTGCCCTCAACTGTTGCTTTTAAAATTAAATATGTTTCCTGTAATTTATCTCCCCCGACCCCCACGCCCAATTCATTCCATGGCTTTTATACTGCTTTCCTGCACCAGCTTGAGATCATGCCATTGTATTTGATGAGATCTTGAGCTTCTAGAAAAAGTGATCTGGAAATGCCATCTGGCTAACCATTAGATGTGTCCAGACAGACACTCTTCAGATTATCTCCAGGAAGGAAGAAAAATAGATGAGAGTCTTAGTACTATTTATACAATCATCCTGCAGGCTTTGGCCTGGAAAACAAGAAACTGGGACTTTCAGGTTTTTTTGATTGCCTCCCCCACCCCCGCCACTGCCGCCACCCATATTTCGTGAAGTTTAAATTATAACCATCTGTTTCAAGAGATATAAAAATCTTGATTTCAGTCTTTCTCCACACTAACGGGTACTAACCCTTTGGGAAATCTTGTAATGACGTGCTCTGCTAATTGTGGTAAAACCAGAATCGCCACAGCTCATCGCACGCTTCGTGGGCTTTCTCACGGATGCTGAAGGAGCACTGGTCTCTGAAATGCTAACAGTGTTTCTTGTTGGATGATGGGCGGTGATGACGACGTTAGCCCCTTCTCTCGCAGTTCTTACTAAGTTAACTGTTTGTGTTTACTCTTTGGTTTGGAACATGCTTGTTTCAACTGCTCACATGCTAACGTTGGAGCACTGTTGAGAACGTTGGCGAGGCCTCTGTTGCAAGAGTGACCCGCGTATCCGTGAAGTGGTTTTATATTTAAAGAAGAAAATCACCAACACAGTTGCTGGTGGTTCAAAAGCTGCTCACGCTTGTTCACATTTGGTGATTAATTGATCTTGTGTTCATTCTTACAGCGTAAAGGATGTGAGAGCGAAGACACTACTCTAAAATTCATCATCTGTATTCTCATCCCAGCCCCACTCAGCCCCTATACCATTAATGTGCTACATTCAATACTTTTCCCACAACTCAGAGGCAAAATACGACCTACAGGAGACCACCCCAGAAATCTATCTGCACTGTCTGGTTAATTTTTCAAAATTCCAATTCACTCTTTCTCTCTGTTTTCTTTCAGAAATAATGCCCTTTTCCATCCTACTGATTCTAGTGGCTGGTGTTCTCTTGTGAATTTTGTTACCCAAAAAACCTGTTTGCAGTGTCCTTCACACAGGCTAAAGAAGCCTGCCCCCAGCTGGAATTGATTGCCTTACAGCCAATGGCTGGGCAAAGGGAGCTGGGCGGGACCTGTAGAGCTGCAGGCTAAGAAGCAGAAGGAGAAAGGGAGACTCCGGATGACCCAAGAGAGACAGATGACACAGATTTAGAACTGCCGAGTAAAGAGACAGTGGCCTCGGAAGGGCTGCCCAGAAACATCTTGGGCAGCAAAGACCAGTGGGCTTCAAGAAGGTAAAAGAGCAGCAAAGTTAAAGTAGATTTAGAAGGTGTTGAGCCAGGAGTATCGGAGGGAAGGACGTGCTAGCCGGGAGAGGCTTAGACGTGCCCAGTAAGGCATGTTAAAAATAAGCTAATGTGTTTGTGTCTTTCATTCTCGGATCCAAAAATAGCCTCTGGGCGAGTGCGCAACTGCGACCTGCCGGAAGCCAAAGCAGTGTAGCAAAAAACCCCACTCCAACTAGAAAGCTCTCATTGAGCCCTGTTTCCTACTAATAAGCTCTTATTGAGCACCAATTGTTTTCTGAGCACAGCGCTGAGTGCTGAAGATAAGAGATATAAACTAAGAACAAGCCACGTAAAAGTACTACCTACCACACAGTGGATAAGAGTGTTCCAGAGTGGCGCTGAGGGATTGGTGGGGAGGGGGTACTATTCATAAAGCCGAGAATCCTGTGTTTGCCCATACACTACAATGCTGCTATTTTTGATAGTTAATTCTTTCTTATTTTATTATTACAACTACTTTTTAAATCTCTGTATGTTCAAAATATATGTTTTTCATCTTCTTTTACTGTCTGTCCTATCATGTGTTTCACAGATAAATAGAACCTTTCTTTGCACCAGCTGGATTTGCTGGAGATGTAGAAATCAGGGGGAAGGAAGATCTGGAGTGAGCAGTGCTGCAGCAGCTGGCTGAGTTAACAGGCAGAGGCATAGCCAGAGTTTGGGCAGCTAAGTCACACTTGCCTGGCAAATATGCCTCAGGCTATGGGAGCAGGGACAATAAATGACTCGGGACTGGGAAAGCAACCCCTAGCTACAAAGAAAACAGAGGGGGAGACCTGGTAAGGTAGGTCTTCTTAAGAGGACACCTGTGCTGTGTCTGTTCCTAAAGATGATCAACAACTTTAGAGCCCAGAGGGTGGGACATGGGACAAATCAAATGTAAAGGACAGGCAGGAGTGAGGACATGGTTAGCAAGTGAAGAAAATGTGACTTCAACTTTGAACTATGACATAAAAGAAGCAAGCTGTGGTGCCCCCACCGCACCAACCCCCTGGCAATGAGCAAATACCTTGTTGGTGATGACATTCTTATACCAGTCATGGGCGGAGTAGATGGGAGATTTTTGTTCATCTTAGCTTGATGCCTGGCTTGAAGGTTAAAGTTGCCTTATGCGTAGGACTTAGAAAAATCAAATTAAATCAAATTGAGGCAGCACCACTCAGGAGAAGGAAGACTGACACCTGTAGACCACCACGCCACCCACAAACCTGCCCTCCAGCACATGGCGCAGGAGGGCCATAGACACCTGCTTGCTGTTACAACACACAGCACAAAACGCACAGCATGGCTAGATGTCACCCAGGGGCCAGCAACCACACGGACAGCCTGCAGCAGGAGCCATCACAATGTGTGAGTATGTGGTGGTCAGATGCAGAGAAAGTCCCATCTGTGGAGCAGTTTGAGCGTTATGAAGAGAGATGGAACTGGAGACTCGAGGGTGGAGAGGAGTAGCCTGTGGTGAGTGGCCAGTCTGCCACCTGGGGTCATGGTGAGGTCCCAGCCCGAGCTGCCACTAAGAGCCAAGCCTGAGCCTCCGCAGCAGTATGAGTTGGTGTTGATGTCCGTGGTTCACAGACCACTATAGAAGATGGGGACATGCCCGTTTGAGACACTCACAGGGACCATGTGGATGTCAAGGGGCTGTGCATAACTGTCCTTGCCCCTCGGGAAACTGGCCCCATCTCTCACTGGTGGCAGCACTTGGGAGCTGGCCCTGGTGGCAGAAGTGTGGGAGAGCTGACCCTGCCACTCGTCTGTCATGGGATGGCACGAGCACAGAGGTAATGCCCTTCATCCCCACCCCTCCCACAGCCCGCCACCTGTGGCAGTTGGGAAAGCTGTCCACGGGGTCATGGTCTCAGGAGAGCTACCCTGTCTATCACCAGCTTCAGCACTCTGGAGAGTACACTCTGTACCTCATCTGGGCAGCACAGTATGCTAGCCCTGAGGGGCGGGGGACACAGGTGAGCCAGCCCCCAAAGGCATTGGGAAAGCTGGCCTCACCACTCGTCTGGCATGAGGTGGCATGGGTGTGGGGGTGATGCCCTCCACTTCACTGCTTCACCACCTGCAGTAGCTGAGAGAGCTGTCCTTGGAGGCATGAGAGCAGGACAGCTAGCCCTGCCCTTCCCCCCACCTCACCTGGGCAACACAGTGGAGCTGGCCCTGATGGTAAAGGCACGGGTGAGCCAGCCCCAAGGGTATGAGAGCAGGAGAGCTAGCCCAGGCCATCACAGGCTGCAGCACTTGGGAGAGTGGGGCCCTTGCCTTGACTGGGAAGCACAATGGAGCTGGCTCTGGATGTGTGGGTACAATAGAGCTACCCCCAAGGGCATGAGAGAGGAGACCAGCAGAAGGCAGCAATGCCTGCTGATGCTGGCATTGGGTTTCCTAGCCAGAACAGCTCAGGAGAGCTCATATGAGGGGGTGGGGGATGAGCCGGCTGGGAGCGCGTGATGTGAAACTCACAAAGAACCAATATAAGGTTTTAAAAAATAAATAAAATTATGAAAAAATGATATCTTCACTGAAATGAATGTGTTTCTTTTAGCAGAAAAAAAAAATGAGGCAAGTTGCACAAATAGTACTCTAGCTTGTATTTAATTTTGAACTTTATTGTACTGTGATTTAAAAAATATTCCATTACTCTTCAATTGTAGAATTAATTGAAACATATTTAATGTATCCTACTAAAGCTTTTTGTGTGACAGTTTTAAAACAAGACGCACCATTAAGTTTTATACTGAAGGAATCCATCTAGTTCATTGCTTTGCCCTTAGCATCAAAATTGTTCTGGCCCCAAAAGAAGCATTTAGTGGGTATTTGTAAAATTAATGAGTGAATTTACTGACACATAAAACTATAACTTTGCCTGGTGAACATCTTAGGGAGAATGTAACTGAAATGAATTATATATTTTTAAAGCATGAGCATGTTGTATTAATGGAAAATTAAATTTATTTTCCTTCAGACTATGCTCAGTGAAAGATTAACTGTGGTTCACTGCTTAATATGTACTATAAGAAAACCAGCATGTTTTTACATTGTGCTAAGTTGCTGACATGATATCTAAACTAATGATACACCAGAGTTATGAGTATGGGTCAGAAGGTCCCGGGACACAAATCCTCCAGAGTAGAAGTACACTGGGATTCATTCAGAAGGCTGCTGTTACATAGATTTATACCAGGAGTGGGGTTGTCACTGTTGGACACAAGCAAAGGAGAGACACTAATCATTGTGCTGCCTGAGTTTACCTGCTCATTTAATTATCTACTACTGAGCTATGTACTGGGCACTGAGGATATAGAACACAGAGTAAATTGTTAGACACACTCAACCAAAGAAGATCTGTGGGGAGATTGCCATACTGTGACTGTGCAGATATGGACTCAAGTCCTAAGAGGGACTAGCCAGCTTGGCCTCAAAGGCAATAAGAGACTCATATGTGCTTAATCTGATCCACCAGATAGACAAGCAGATTGGCTCTCAAGGGACACGTGGTACAGTGGCCATCTGGGAGAGGATGCAGTGAGATTTCATATTCATTTTCCAGAGTTGCTGAAGCAAGACATCTCCGACTTGGTGGCTGAACAAAGGAACAACTTTCTCATAATGTTGAAACTAGATGTCTAAGGGGAGGTACTAGGAGGCCTGGCTTCCTCTGAGGCCTTTCCTTATCCAGTTCGCAGCCACTATTTTGCTATCTCTTCTCTCTCTTCACCATGGCCTCAGTATGTCCTGCTTTTCATTGTAATACCATGGCCTAGAGCATGACAGGCCAGCTCTCTGCCACTGAGCTGTGTATGTCACTGTGGACTGCATAAGGGACTGGTCTTGGTGCATGGCCTAGAACCGAGACTCAGGGAGAAACGCAGGTTCCACGCCCCCGAACTCAGGGTCCTGAAAGAGCACGTCTTCCTAGACCTACATTGTTCAGTACATAGGCATTACAGCCTCAAAGTGCACAGGTAGAGGGTGTAACTACAGGCCTCAGGCCCTAGAGATTTACATACTAATGAAGGTCAGAGGGTGGAGCCAATTAAGCATGCCCCAGACCTCCCCTTTCTCCCTCCCTACTTAAACTCAGGTCTGCCCTGAGTTTGGGGGGTACATCCAGATCCATTCTACATCCGCCATGACAATAAACCTTTTGAACCAGGACTTCCTCGTATCATTGGGGCCTGCTGGGCCCTCCGCCGCCGAGGCCTTCCACCACTGGAACCAGGACCTTCCTCCGGTACAAGACACAGGCTGCCTGGAAGCCTCCAGGCACCTCCACCACGCAGTCCAGGCCGCTGCTGCCTGGGCTGGGGCCTGCTGCCACTTGGGTCGGACTCCACTGCGGGCCACGGATTTTTCCACATGTCACTAGCCATATTCCTATCTCTTATTTTGAGGCAAAGTGTCATTAATTTGCCCACATAGCCTTGAAGTCACACTGCAGTGGAGACAAACCCCAGCTTTAAAGCCTCCTTCTTCAGTCCCTGAAGAGCTGGGACGGTATCTCTGTGCCTAACGCCTAGCTTCTTCTTTTTGTAAATGTAGAATTATTTTATGTTCAGGTTGTAGGTCTTTATCTTTATAAGAGAAGGTCTGCCTGTGTCATATTTACTTTAATAATCTGAAGAGAACATTGAAAAGTGTCCAAGTAACAGCCCCAAGTACCAGACTTGTGATATTTCTAGAAACCACACATAAGCTCATCAACACGAGACAGGGCCATCTCAGGTTTTCACATTACCTTATCCATTCACTTAAGCTTAAAAATACATATTTTATATTTTCTCATTTTCTTTTGATTTTTCTTAAATAAACAATGGATCATAAGTGACAAATTTTCACTGAAATGTATATTTCTTTGCTGTTCTTTGAACTGTTTCAGGGGAAAAGAGAAGGATGTCTAAAAAAGCAAATTAATTTAAAAACTGCACAAATAAAATTATTCAGATAGTTATTAACAATGACAACACTACACCAACCACTTACAGCATATGAACAAATTTCTACAAACTGTGGTAACATATGGTATCTTCGGAGTCCCTAAGGATAAATTAGGACTCCTTAGTATATGTGCCAGATGTTTTCATAGGCTACAGTTTGCATGGGAGATACATTGTACCAATAGAACATAAACGAAGAGTTCCTGTCCTAGGTCCTTGACCCTTTGTATCCTTGCTTGACAGCTCTGGCAAAAGGTCACACTTTCATCAGTAATTGGTGGGAGCTATAAACTGTTTAAAATTTAAATGTTCCATATTAAGTAAATTATATACTTTACCCTGTCAGTTCCAGATGGAAGAGGATTCAGTGCTCAGGACCTAGGTGAAAAATACATTAAAAATAAAGGCCTTCTGTAAGGAGAGGTTTCTCATACTAAGGTCTAGTTCCCTAATTGGTTCTTGATTTGTCAATAAAGAAGACCAGGAGCCAATTGCTGGGCGGAAGATACAGATGGGACTTCCGAATCCCAAGAGGAAAAGGAGATGCAGGGAAGGAGAGAGAGGTCTTTCTGCCATGCTTTGGAACGAGAAGAAGGCAGCAATCATGTAAGGTCGTGGTGCATCTAGGGCCTGTGGCCTCCGCTGTGGGCAGATGGCCAAGGATGTTGGCAGGGGCTAGCTGGTACAAGCCACTAAGTTTTAGAGTGGAGGGAGAGACAGAGATAATAAATTGGTAAGGGCTCGCCTTTCCAAGCAGGAGTTATCTGCGCGCAGCAATTGTGCCTAGCGGCAAATTCTAAAGTAATAAAGCTGTCTGTGTGTCTTTTATCCGCAGATTCAAGGGTCTCAGGAGTGGGTTGGTAACGTGACCCCTTTCCAGAGCAAAGTCGGGTAGAAAAGGAAGCCAGGTTAGGGCTGGTGGCTGCGGATCCCGGAGCTCAACCGGGTAGAAGAGGCTGGTACCGCGGCAGCTCCCGGGCAAAGGCAGCAGCACGTTTTTTTTAAAAACTTAAAAGCAACAACCTTCTTTAAAAACAACAAACAATAGGTGGTTAATATAGTAGCACAAAAGAGGAGTTGGCCTGAGTTTTCTTTTGTTTTGTTTGGTTGTCATTGTTTTTGTTGGTGGTGTTTTGAGACAGGGTTTCTCTGTGTAACAGTCCTGGCTGTCCTGGAACTCACTTTGTAGACCAGATTGACTTAAAACTCACAGAGACTGGCCTGCCTCTGTCTTCTAGTGCTGGTATTAAAGGCATATGCTACCACCACCCGATCTTGGGGTTGTTTGGTTGGTTGGTTTGTTTTGTTTTTCGAGACAGGGTTTCTCTGTATAGCCCTGGCTGTCCTGGAACTCACTCTGTAAACCAGGCCGGCCTAGAACTCAGAAATCAGCCTGCCTCTGCCTCCCAAGTGCTGGGAGTAAAGGCGTGCTCCACCACCGCCCGGCGAGTTGTTTGTTTTTTAAGTTAAAAAAAAAAAAAAAAAAAAAAGGCAGGATGCCACCCTAACACTTCCTGACATAGCCAAAAAACTTATGATCAAAATCAAAACTCCTTATTACTCAACAAGTTTAGACACAGCAAGAAGGCAGAATCTAAAGTCCCCAATTTAAAAATAAAACACTTAAAGTTTTTTAAATAAACTTTAAAGTTTAAAATAAAAATAAATAAAAATAAAAACTTTAAAGTTTAAAGTTACTTTAAGTAAGCACTTAAAGTACTTCCTGTGTATAAAAGATCACCATATCCCAGACGTCTGTCACGTCTCCCAGCTGTCCGTCACTGTCTCCCAGCTGTCCAGTCACCGTCTCCCGGCTGTCAGTCACCGTCTCCCAGCTGTCAGTAACCGTCTCCCAGCTGTCAGTCACCGTCTCCCAGCTGTCCTCACCGTCTCCCAGCTGTCAGTCACCGTCTCCCAGGCTGTCAGTCACTGTCTCCCAGCTGTCCTTCACGTCTCCCAGCTGTCAGTAACCGTCTCCCGCTGTCTTCACCATCTCCCGGCTGTCCTTCACCATCTCCCAGCTGTCCTCACCGTCTCCCAGCTGTCCTGTCACCGTCTCCCAGCTGTCCGTCACGTCTCCCAGCTGTCCTCACGTCTCCACTGTCGTCACGTCTCCAGCTGTCGTCACTGTCTCCAGCTGTCCGTCACTTCCAGTCGTCACCCGCTGTCCCTCACATCTCGGCTGTCTGTCACGGTCTCCACTGTCCGTCACTGTCTCCCAACTGTCTGTCACCGTCCCACTGTCCTCACCGTCTCCCAGCTGTCTATCTCAGCAGCTCTGCTTTCCATCTCTGTTGAAACATCACAGCAGCACAATGTATGCAGCATATTAAGATATTGCAATTTTGCTTGCTTTATTGTTTTTAAATCATATAAGTACATGAAAAAAAAATCCTGTAGAAAATCATGTTACAGTGAAATCAGAATAAAAACATAGGAATTAAAATAATAAATTTTAAAAATTAAAGGTGTTTTTCCTTTGTTTTTTTTGTTTGTTTGTTTTTGATTTTGTAAAGACTTTGGATACAGACACAATCTAGGATCTGCTGGCAATGCAGCAAGTGTGTGTTTTACAAGGAAAAGGCCTTTGCAGAATTGAGCCTCCACAAGGAGGCTCAAAACCAGGCCTTGTTATGGTGTCAAAGGCATCGAAGAGGGACTCTGGGATATGCACACACATACACACACAATGTATTGGCAATGAATATCTTAATCCCTCCATTCATTTTCCTTGATACACTCTACTCGCGGTCTGTCCCCTGCAATGTACAAGTCCTGTTTGGCTGCTTTTTATTTCTTTGCTATTACTTTTTTTTTTTTCCACTTCTGGAGATTGAACCCTGGGCCTCAGGAAGGAAGGAAGAAAGGAAGGAGGGAAGGAAGGAAGGAAGAAAGGAAGGACTAATGATGTAGATCCCTTTCTCCCTTCTTCCTGTTACATGTATTTATTAATCATTTATTAATCATTTATTCCTTTGGGGGTGTGCACGTCATACATTCAGAGGTCAGAAGACAGTGTGTCGGAATTAATTTTCATGGATTCTGAGAATCAAACTCAGGCCATCAGGTTTGGTGGTAAGCTCCATTAACTATTGTGCCATTTTGCCATTCTTGCCATGAATGTTCATTCTTTTTTTTAATACACATAATAATGGATTTATTATATTTTCACACATATACACAACGTATTTCAATAACATTTACAAGCCTGTCATTGCCTTGTCTCTTTCCTACTCCCTGCAGTCATCATTCCAGTATGCCCACTTCTACTTTCATATATATATATGCAACATATGTACACATATTCATGTTTATAATATATAACATTTATATATGCATATATGTTTGGTGAGTTTCATTAGGGCTGCTTATAGGAGCATAGTGTTGTGAATAGCCCAGCCTTGTATTGATCCTAGTCCCAGTGGATAGCCCCAGCCTGTTTTGATTCTAGTTTCACTTTCCTGGGAGGAGCTGCAGAGGATGATTGAATCTGTACACAGGTGACATCTTGTAAACCTTCTATCCAATTAAAACCTGTAAAATAAAGGCTAGAGCCAAAGATTGGGCAGTAGAAGGGGAGGCAGAGAAAAAGGCTTAGGGAAGAGAGGGTGAGAGGAATTCAATTTAAAAGGTAGAGCAGAAGGGAGGCAGCAGAAGTCAGAGAAGGAGGAAGTCGAAGGAGAAGGAAGCCAACGGTAGAAGGAAGCCGACAAAGGAGGAACCAGAGCCATAAGGACAAGCACGGATAAACTGGATAAACCGCAAGTTATAAGGGATCTCATAGCTGGGGATTAGAGTAGTGTAGATCTGCCCAATCTAGACTTGCTATTTATACCATAATTATTGAGTTGTGTCTTCCTTGACTTGACTGGTCTCATTCGGGTAGGAGATCTTACCGCGACAAATTTGGCTGTTTAAATAATTTCTTCTACAACAGCATAGGATGGCTTGGTTTATAGAATCATGAAGAACACCTCCTCTCTCTCTCTCTCTCTCTCTCTCTCTCTCTCTCTCTCTCTCTCTCTTTCTGTCTACTTCCAGCAACAATTAACTGTATATACATCCTTAAGGACAGATAGGTCCTCCCTGTAAGATCTTTCCCCTTCCATGACAAGGTTGTTGACAGGCCCAGTAGTCAGGTCATGCCTGGACACCAACATTCTACACCATTCCTTGTCTTTCCTCTGGCTCTTGCCAGTGAGCCCCAGGAATTTGTCTGTCTCTGTCTTATCAGTGCTGAATCACAAGTATGTTCTGGTTGGTTGGTTGGTTGGTTGGTTGGTTGGTTGGTTGGTTGGTTTTTGCTGAGGGCCTGCCTCAGCTTGAGAGAGGGTCCTGAGGAACGGGTAAATGGGAGAGATGAACAGATGACTTGGAGTCAGTGATAGATGCAAGCTGACAGCTCTGTGTTCTGCTCAAGATAGTCCCCCAGTCTTTTATTTTGCATAAGCTACTTCCTTAGAAATTGTATATCAATTCAACCATTTACCCTAGGTTCCCTTTTGATTATTCCATAAATCAGCATTTTATGACCTTAGCCCCTTGACTCTAAAGACAGGGACATAAGCCCAAGTTGCTGAGTTCTGCTGCTTGCTGGAGCTGGGGCACAGCCCCATTGTTCTATTACATTATCAGCAGCTTTCTGTTTTCCAACTCACTGCCTAAGTTTGGCTGTCCTGGAACTTGCTCTGTAGACAGGCCTTGAACTCAGAGATTTGCATGGCTCTATCTCCTGAACACTGGGGTTAAAGGCATGTACCACCATGCCTAGACTTAAGCTTTTCTTTACCTAGAATTTGCTCTGTCCCAGGCTGGCCATTAATTAAGAAATCTGATTTCTTTTGTCTTCTAGGAGTAAAGGTGTACACCACCATGACCTGGCCTAAGCTTTTCATGGCCATTATTCCTCAAAATTCAGATCAAAAGTCTGTGTCTCAGCCTGGCACCCCCTGATGCCAGCACACTCATCAGCAATGTGTGCAGCATTGGGGACCATGTGGCTCAGGAACTTTTTCAGAGCTCTGACTTGGGCACTGCAGAAGAGGCAGATCGGCCTGGGGAGAAAGCTGGCCAGCATAGCCCCCTTCGGGAGGAACATGTGACCTGTGTGCAGAGCACTTAGATGAATTCCTTCAAACTTACGGATAGCCTCATCCCCTCAGCACTGATGAAGTTGTAGAGAAGTTGGAGGACATTTTCCAGCAGGAGTTCTCTACACCCTCCAGGAAGAGTCTGGTACTACAGCTGATCCAGTCTTACCAGCGGATGCCAGGCAACGCCATGGTAAGGGGCTTCCGGGTATCCTATAAGCGACATGTGCTCACCATGGGTGACTTGGGTACCTTATATGGACAGAACTGGCTCAATGACCAGGTGATGAACATGTATGGAGACGGTCATGCACGTCCCTGAAAAGGTGCATTTCTTCAACAGTTTCTTCTATGATAAACTCCGTACCAAGTTATGATGGGGTAAAGAGGTGGACCAAAAATGTGGACATCTTCAATAAGGAACTACTGCTAATCCCCATCCATCTGGAGGTGCATTGGTCCCTTATCTCAGTTGATGTAAGGCGACGTATCATCACCTATTTTGACTCACAGCGAACTCTAAACCGCCGCTGCCCTAAGCATATTGCCAAGTACCTACAGGCAGAGGCAGTCAAAAAAGACCGACTGACTTCCACCAGGGCTGGAAAGGTTACTTCAAAATGAATGTGGCCAGGCAGAATAATGACAGTGACTGTGGTGCCTTTGTGTTACAGTACTGCAAGCACCTGGCCCTGTCTCAGCCGTTCAGCTTCACTCAGCAGGATATGCCCAAACTCCGGCGTCAGATCTACAAGGAACTGTGTCACTGCAAACTCACTGTGTGAGTCCTCATACCCCAGATCCTTAGCCCATCAATGGGCAGGGGAACAAGGGAGACCCTTCCCAAGAAACTCCAGTTCCTTTTTGTTTCTCTACCCGATTCCCTTTGGATTTTCATATTTAAATGTTTGATTTCTGTATTTTGTTTTCTTTTCAAGTATGGTGATTTCTGATGGGAAGGGAATGGCCACATAAAAGCCCCTTTCTCCCTCTCTAGGGGAATGTTGCCTTGTGACCCTAGGTGGAGCATCCATTCCTCCTTCCATGTTCAGAGGGCAGGAAAACTGTGGGGGTGGTGGGCACACAAAGGATTACTGCCTGCCAGATCTTCAAACTTTTTTTATATACATAAATATATATAAAAATGCCATGGTCTGCTCTGGTCAATAAAGGATCCTTTGAAGATTAAAAAAAAAAAAAAAAAAAATCTGTGTCTTCCAGCCACAAATGTGATTCAAATCTTGAGGCTCCGTTTCTGGATTGTAGTTTTCACAGATACCACATTCCTCCACTGCAAAGTCAGTGCAAACCAATTCTGTTGAGCAGTAACTGTTCTCCATTACATGTCTCTAGAAAACAGAAATGGTGGCAACTACAATAGAAAAGCATGTACCTATCTCGAGAGGCATAGACCACCTATGTCAGGGCACAGGCGAGAAGATCTGACTTTACACCTGGTCTCCTTCCCCACCCTTGAAAATCTTATAAATGCTTTGATTCAAAGCTGTGCTTCTTGAGCTCTTTCTCGTCTTCTTCGTTCGTCTTACCAAATTCTAAGGACTGAGGATGGTCAATTCATACAAGATTAATGTCCAACTGTCCTTCGTTCAACTGCAATCACAAACAATAAGCTTACCTGGGGTCTTGCTACATACCACCCAATCCTTTCTTAATATCTTGACAGCTGACATGTGTAGCTGCTTGTTCTTCAAGTCTGAAAGCCTCATAAATTCGATTGTTCTGCTGCAGACATTAACGGGTCGGGGAGATCACTAAGAGGATGAAGAAAAACGGCGAACACAGACTGCTTTCATAGGCTGTGAACCATAATTTTACTTTTTACACACAGGTTATATGCACAAAAAGGCAGGATGTGGGAAAGGGGATGACACAGGAGTGTAGGTGTTCAGGGGGAGTACAGATATCTTCCAGAACAGAGTGTCAGCTGGGTGAAGGTTCAGGAGACAGATCACTATGATTCCCCTATGATTCACTTGTCTTTATCTAAGTTGGTACTATCCACCAAGTCTACCTATCTACAAGGTCTGTGACTACTCAGGCTTGGCAGCCTTCCACCAAAGTTGCTTGTTTACAATAGCTTCTAGGCATCTGTTTCAGTGTTTTTCCACAGAGACCCAAGACTTGGTGCTAGCAGGCATGTATGTCAGGCCTATTGATGATTTTAGGCCTTCAGTGTATAAGCAGGGCTGCCCCTGACAAGATTGCATTCTATATTTTGCACAGTTAAGAAATCTTGTAAAGAACAGTTCTTATATTAATTTTATATATTCTTGAATTCATGTTTTCATAGTTCTTTCTCACAGCCTTAAGGGCTATCCTGAAGGTCACAGCATTACTATTTTGCTGAGGAACGCCAGACACATTCTTGATTCCTGGAATTGTGCTGTTTCTGATTACCATGGGGTCATTAATCTAGGCAGGGAGGACACTGCATAAAGAAGGAACATAAAGTAAAATATATACATTATACAAACAAACCTTATGCCTACAGCAACCACCAGCACTGAGAAGACCCACGCCCTGCTGGATCTGCTTCAGGGGTAGGAACTATGTGTCACACTGTCTCTCCTGATGCCATGCCAGACCTGGCAAGTTTTTTAAGAGAAAGAAAAGAATTTGTTTTAATTAAATTAATTAACTGTACAAACACCATAGGGTTTAATACTGAACAAATAGGACTAATTAGACCTAGTGGCCTGTCTGAGTCACCAGGTCTGCCTCAGGCTCATCACTGTCTCAGGTTAGAACATGGTCCAAGGACTCCTATACTATCTTAATAATAACAATAAGTCTAATATATGGTCTGCACAATATAGAGAGAATATCTTATGTATTGTACAAATGCATCACCTGTCAACTGAAAAATCTATGGCCTATAGGAAAGGGTAGAATAGAAGGTGGGACATCTGGTAGGCAAAAAGAATTATGAGATAGAATGAGGTGTCACTAGGGAAGATGTGAGGAAAACAGACGCTTAGACGCTTAGTACCTGAGCAGAGGTAACCAGCCATGTGGCAGAATGTAATTAGTATAAATAGGCTAACTTAAATTATTAGTTAGTCAGGAAATGAGCTTAGCTATATGACCTAAGTATTTGTAAATAATTTGAATCTGAGTTGTTGTTTCAGGGAACTTGGGAGCAGAAGAAAAACAGGCCATTACACTATAAATCTACATTTCCTCTTCTTCAAACTCAAGAGGTTTGCTTCCATTGCTGGAAGGTGTGTAGAAGTGGTTGAGGCCCAGTGGCCTGGAAAAGGTACCTGGCATGAAAGTTGGTCACATGAAAAAACAGAGTGCTTCATTGTCTCCTGGTTGAGGCAGGCACAGGGGACAAAGGGTCACTCACTAGAATACCCATTGATAAGTTGCCAAGGACAACTGGTGAAGGTGAGGGATCTTGCAATGAGTCTTCATGTGCTTCCTCAGAGAGTGTGGGTAAAAGTAGGGTTTGTCACAGCCTTGCACCTTACAGTAGTAGGGCTTGTCGATGGTACAGACGGAGTATTTCTTTTAATCCCCACCACCACCGGCAAACTTCCCATTACAGTCGTCAAACTCACTTTTGAAAGGCTTTTCCCCTGCATGAGTGCTCCTGTGGAGAGTCCTCCCCAAAGCAGACATGGCTGTTGACTCCAGCCCACCACGATACAGTTCATTAGCTCATGCATAGTGCCAAAAGTTTTGGAGCAGCTGGATACTGCTGACCAGGGGTGACAGTATAGTCTCAGCATATAAGGACAACAAAAGACTACCCTAAGGGTTTCTTTTAATAATTATCTTCCTAAAGGCCTTCTCTAAATACTGTTACATTCAGAGATGAAGATTTTTCAGATGAGATTTATAGTGATAACAGATGTAGCTTCTAAGGAAATGGATCAATACATAGACCTGGCCAGGACTCCCTGACCAATGATCCATGCAAGATATGTAGTTCCAATTGGGCAGGGATAAAATATTCATTTGTTGCAAGGTTGACCCATGAATTAATGTCACCAAGAAAGGAAAGTTAGTTTCAGATTCTATATCACAACTAAACGTAAGAAATTGCTACTGTTCTACTTTTGACAAGATTTCAAATATCTGAAATATGTGGCAAAGACAGGAAATTTTTCCTCTTTTCCAAACACATCTTCATGATGAGATCATTCTCCAGGGGCATCTGCCACCATTATTGTTGTTGTTGTTACTAACATGTGTTTGGGAGAGTATAAGCCCATGCATGCAGGTGGGCAGGGAGTTGAGAAAAGAGCTTTGGATCTCTAGGAGCTGGCGTTACAGGAGGCTGTAAGTCATCTGACATGGGTGTTCGGAATAGAACTTGGGTCTTATGTAAGAGTAGCAAGTACTCTTAACTGCTGACCAATCTCTTCAGCCTCAACTTGCTCATTCTTTGATTTTGGAGGGTCTCTAGTGCCAAAATCACTGATGATAGCAAACATCTGTGAATATTCCAGTCCTTTATATAAAAAG
Organism: Mastomys natalensis; assembly: GCA_021653895.1. Classification (NCBI taxonomy): domain Eukaryota; kingdom Metazoa; phylum Chordata; class Mammalia; order Rodentia; family Muridae; genus Mastomys; species Mastomys natalensis. The sequence goes on from JAJTUV010001342.1 coordinate 854,488, forward strand.
TATGGTATTTGCATATAACCACCACTCAGCTTCTCATATACAAAGCGTCTCTAGATCTCTATTAATAACCAGTTCCATAGAAATGTGCATAGCTATTATGCCGTGCTGCTCTTTAGAGAAAAAAGAAAGGGAAAAACAGCTATAAATGGTGAATACAGATGCAAGGGTTTTCTAAAACTGCCTGTGTGTGTGCACGTGGCATGCATGCATGTGTATATGTGTGTTTTCATAGGTGTGGGAGCACATGTGCATGCATGTGTGAGTGCGTGCATGTAGAAGACCAAAGTGGATACTAGTGTCTTCCTAAGTCAACATCTCCTTCATTTGTTAAGGCATTGAGTGCTTGCTGAACCTGAAGTCTGCCAATCCCAAGTAGTTTAGCTTGCCAGCTTGCCCCAGAGCTTCTTGTCTCTGCCTCCTGAGTGCTAGGATTACTGGTGGCGGCCACATCTCTTGGCTTTTACTTGGATTCTAGAGATCTGAACTCCTGTCCTCATGTTTGCACAGATTATCCACTAATCCATTCCCCAGTCCCCATAAATATTTCTAATCCTGCCATTCTTTTATGTGCTCTAATAGAAAATGTAATAGAAATTTGTTGCATAAAATGAAAGGATGTCATGCTTTTATGTGCTGTGATTAATAACTGACCATGAAATATTTATTGTGTGGTCAAAAATGATATACAAAATGTTAACTATGTATTTAAATCATAACATATAATCTGATACCGAAGTGTTTACAGCATTCACATAGAAGCTTTAGGTGTTGAGAAGGCGTCTTAGTTGGGGTTTCCATTGCTGTGAAGAGATACCATGACTAAGGCAACTCTAATAAAGGCAAACATTTAATTGGGACTGGGTTACAGGTCTGAGGTTCAGTCCATTATCATCACAGTGGGAAGCATGGCAGCATCCAGATAGGCATGGCACTGGAGGAGCTGAGAATTCTACATCTTTATCCAAAGGAAGCCAGGAGAAGATGGTCTTCCAAGCAGCTAGGAAGAGGGGTCTCAAAGCCCATCTCCACAGTGACACACTTCCTACAACAAGGCCTCCTAATAGTGCCACCCCCTGGGCCAAGCATTCAAACTACCACAGAGGAATTATAGCAACAAGAGCCAGAGGCTCAAGGAACTGTGATTGTAACTAGAATGAAAATTACACAGAGAAAATCCCCAAATCTGCTTGCTGAGAAGTGACCTAGAGATGGTGTGTGACTAAGGTTAAAGAGAAAAGGCTGGCCACCGATGGTGGTGCAGTCGGTATCCCAGAACTGTAGCAGGAAAAGTGAGAGTTCAAGATCAGCGTGGGACAGAGAGAGTCCTGGACCAGTCTGGACCACACAATGTTGAAAGACCCCTGCGAGGGGAGACCCTTGCTCAAGTCGTGGGAATTCACGGCCACCAAGAAACATCGAGAGACCGAACTTGCTGCAAACCGCATAAGGCTTTATTTCAGGATATCAGCCGTCTGAGGCCAAGACTCACAAGGGGAGTGTCGACCCCGAGGTCCCGATTGAGAAGCGTTAATAAAGGAAAAACCACAGAATGGGGGGGGGAGGGGGGATTGAGGGAGAATCATAAAACAAGTCATGAAACATCAACAGACATTATCATAAAAATACAGTGGAAGGATCATGTGGGAAACACCCTGTGTACATATTTTTTCAAGAATTTAATCTTATCTAATCTTCTATCATGTGGCTAGCCTGTCCTTGGAACCCAGGGCAGAACCAGATTACCTGCATTCTAGGTTCCACCCTTTTGTGGAGTTCCTGGAATGCAGATAGCCTGGCTTCAGCCTCTACATGCTAGGGGGTCTCAAAAAAAGTTTATTCTCTTCAATGTAACCCTACCTTACTGTGGAGAGCTTTGGGGCTACTTGGCAGGAATCCGACATTGGCCAAGGACAAGGAAAATGGGCTTTAGGAAGGAATCTGACATTGAGCCAAGATAAGGAAGTAAGTTCCGGTAGGAATCTAATTTTAGGCTAAAACAGAGAAGTAATTTCAGTCAGGAATCTAAGTCTTAGGCTAGAACAAAGAAGTAGGCCTCAGGCATGAATATGACTGTGGGCTAGGACAGGGAAGTAGGCTCAGATATTTTTGTCATCCTGATGAGCCATTAGAAACTGCAAGAGTGATAACTGGGGTGATCACAGGACTTTGTATATTGCCTTGTTTGTTCCTTGACTATTCGGATCTATTGTATTGTTGGTTCCTCAACCTAGAACTGACCTAAATAGTTGCATGTAATTAAAATGGTTTAAAAGAAAAGTGGGAATAAACAAACTTGCCTTCAGCCTCAGAACTGGCTGGGGTCATGCTGCACTTTTGCCTAATCATCTCTTTTCTTTTAATCCTCACTCCTACGCTGGAGAACCTGTTGACTGACTGAGCTGGCTTGGTCGCCTTACAATTAAACTAATTAAAATTTTAAAATAAACATGATAACATGAAATTATCAAAACCCTAATAACTTAAATGATTGAACTAGAGCTAATTTTAAAGATGTTTGAGCTAGAGGAAAATTTCAGTATAATCATAGTCTTATTTTACAACTTTACAGATGAGAAAGGTTAAGCCTAGGGATCACGTGCCAAGTGACCCACTAAAGGACAGACAAGGTCCAGTTCCAGTGAAGGAGCACTCTGGTGCTTATTCTTGTTTGGTTGGTTGGTTTCAGACAATGTCTAGGTTTGAAGTAGGGTCTAGGGAGACATGCTGGTCTTGAACTCACAGAGAGACTGCCCCTGTCTGTCAAGTGCTGGGCTTAAAAGTGTGTACTATCATGTCTAGAAGTTCTCCTTTAAAATATATGACTTCTGGGGCTGGAGAGCCGTCAGCAGCTAAGAGTATAGATTGCTCTTGCAAAGGCCTAGCGTTCAGCTCCTAGTGCAGGTCAAGCTGCCTGGAATCCTAGCTCCAGAGGAATTTGTGTCTCTGACCTCCAAGGGCACCTGCACGGATGCGTACACCCCTCCATGAAGACTTACATGAACATGAATAAAAATCAAATAGATATCTAATTTTTCTATGTCTCATAAAGATCGTACCTGTTTTCAAAGGAGTGCCAATTACTTGAAAAATTATTTATATGGAAAAATGATATTTTTGTTCTGGAACTCTACTTACAAATTCGTTTTTGAGAGCAATTATTATGAATACAGCGAAAGCAAAAGTTGATTTTCGGCTCTGGATTTGCTTCTTTTACTCCACTCCACTGCTTTCATCTAGGCATTGGCTGTGCACACCTGTCATCCCAGCACCCAGGGCTCAGACTTAGCTTTGTATAGAGTCCTAGGTTAGTCAGGACTCCATGACAATACCTGTATCTCAGAACAGCAGAGGTTTTTAAATAAAAAACTAGTAGCTGGGCAGTGGTGGTGCATGCCTTTAATCCCAGCACTTGGGAGGCAGAGACAGGCGGATTTCTGAGTTCGAGGCCAGCCTGGTCTACAGAGTGAGTTCCAGGACAGCCAGGGCTACACAGAGAAACCCTGTCTCAAAAAACCAAAAAAACAAAACCAAAAAAAACTAGTAATAAAAGAAGTTCATATATTGAGCATCTGGTATGTGACAAGCACACTTCTGAGCTCTGGAACAAAAACCATAAAAACTCCTGGGTTCCAAGAGCTTTCACTGTTCCCAGTAGGCCAGAGCAAAGAAAGCTACTGGTGAGAATATTTCAGTTTTCAAGTTATTTCTCATCTAAGAGACAACACAATATACAAAGAGGCAAGTATTAAGAATATGAATCCTTTGTTTCCCTCCCTCCCTTTCTTCCTTCCTTCTTCTTCTTGAACCCTATGTTTGTGGAACCGTGCTTCCTACAGCTGCAGGTGGTTTTAGGCCATGGATTCCACCTTCGTTTGAACCAGCAAGGAGCTAGAGGCCTAGTTGATTTTGAGTGGAAGGCAAGCCTGTCTTACAGGAGTGAGCACATGTTACCGGGCCTACATGTGATAATTCACTATCATCTGAAAATTCAATAAAAAACAAAAAGACTTAAGAAGGTAGCGAGAAATAATTATCAATTGTTTTTTATGTATGCTTCAAAGATATGTAGATACATAGATGCATGTATGTACTGATAAAGGTAGTATTAGCATCCTGCCCTTTTCTACTTTGTATAATAAAAATATATTTCTACTAAAAAATATAGCACTAAACCATTTCAGTAGCTATGTGAGTACTATCTCATGAGTTATTAAGTCTTTATTGTGAGCCATTTTCACTGTTATAAATATTTCACTGTTTCAGGACACAACGGTTTTGTATGTGTGCGTGAGAGAGAGAAGAGAGAGAGACAGAGAGAGACGGAGAAACAGAAACAGAGACAGAGACAGAGAGAGACACAGAAAGAAAGAGAGAGAGCGCTGCACACATCATGTGTGTACATGCACTTGCCTTTATGAAAAATGTAAATGTCTGAGACAAAATACAGAAGTACAATTCCTGAATTAATTTTTCTGTACCTGTTTAAGCTTCTGGGTAGAAATCACAGGTTCTGGGCCAGAAAGCCTGTGTGTGCGTTTGCCCTCTTCCTGCCATGTTTGGCAAGCTCCTTCCACAAGCCCTCACCCATGATGCTGTTCTTAGAAAATTTGACTTCTTCTTTGAACAAGCTTCCTAGATTTGGAGATACTGTGGTGTCTCCTCCAAAGTCTTCTTTTTGAGATGTGGCAGCCATTCAGTACTGACTGACACACTTCCATCAGCCTGCCCTGGGGGGTCAACAGCTCAGTTCTTCATCTTGGATTGCTCAACATTCTAACGGGGAGTGGGGGTTGGGGGTTAAGCTATAAATTGCTGGCTTAGAAATCTCACTCCACTTTTACCAGCACTTCCCAGATGCCTGGCAGATGTTCGACACAGCTCTTAGGGAGGTTTGTAAATATCAGGGAGTACTCTTCCAGGAGCTCTGTCTGGATTAGAGAGAGGTGTGAACTGGGCTGGCTTGGGTGGTTTCCCATGCCACCTGTGGCTTCTGATGTTTGTAACTGAAACCAACACCCTGCTACAGGGAGCCACCACCCCAACCTCTCCCTGAGCTTGGGGTCACTAGTCAGCAGGATCCTGTTGCCCGGAGCAAACTCCTGGTGTATTTCAAATGTGAAAAGCTGTATGGAGCCTGCAGCACTGTTTCCCACCTACCCCTCAAAGCTGTGGGAAACCTTCTTCTCAGAGCTGCAACACTTACCCCAACCCCTTTGATTTCTCTGATTATTTTTCAGGAGAAATTTTGGCTGCTAATTCAAACTTAATGCATTTTGAAGGCTGTTGGGGTGCAAACACAGAGGCCACAAAAGGAGACTGGCTGCCACAATCTCTCCTAGTTAAGGAGCTAGGTAGTGGTTGAATGGTCCTCTCCTCTAGGGATCTCAGTTTTCTGTGAAACACTGAAGTAGAAAAGTAAAGGTTCAAAACTAAACATTTATACCTGGGCAGCGGTGAAATTATTCTGTTGCTAACAGGATACCTCAGAGGGCAGCTAATTCCAGCCTGGCTCCCACTGCATGCGGAGAACCTAGGCCTCAAGATCAGTTCTCCCCACCCCTACCCCATAGAATGCAGCTATTCTGTTCATGGGGGCGGGGGGGAGGGGAGCTTCTAGCAGGACCTGGAGCAAAAATCTGTTTCCCCACTGTGAGTTCTAGTCAGATGTCCTAGCTGAACTGGGTGAGCGGAGACTATGACTATAGTTTGAATAGTGAGGCCAGTCTTACAAAGAAAGGCAAACCTGTGGCTGAGGGGCAGAGTAGTGGGTCATTCCTTGTCAAATTTGTACCTCCTGTCTTTGGACTGACTTCATGTCACAGTGGCCAGTAGCTGACTGGAGTAGAAAGCTCACTTTTGCCTTTTAAATAGTAAATGAACCATGTCCCACCTGCTAGGTGCAGAAACCAACCAGTTCCTCTGGCTCCCCTCACAAGATCTCAGACATAAAAGGAAGAGAAGCCCTGCTGGTCCCTCCTCCAAGCAGACCACAGCAGCATCTGACCAACTCTGGCTCTGCCCCTGCACCCTAGGAAACCTTGTGTCCCCAAAGGACAGTCCTAAAGGAAAGATGCCTGCCCTTGGAGTGAACTGGAGGCCTTTTCAGCAAAAACCCAAGTCTCTGGACTTACTGCGTCTCTCTCTCTCCTCTCTCTCTCTCTCTCTCTCTCTCTCACACACACACACACACACAACAAATATTCAAAGCAGTGAGTCTTTTGTAAGGGGCCCCCCACTCGTCTTTTTCCATTACTCTTCCCCTCTCTAGTTTGCTCTCGTGTCCTAGGTCACCACCAGAGCTGGTGTGTGACCTTGCACACTTCAGCTTCCAAAACCCTGAGCCAAAATAATTTCTCTTACATTTATATGTTTTTAGGTTTTTGTTATGCACCAGAATGAATTAGATATCAATGAAGAAAGGAGCTAGGGTAGAGGTCTGGAGGGGCCTCTGAGCGGGGACGTCTAACAGTGATGTGCTCAACTGTGGGTATGTGAGCAGTCACATTACCTAATCACACATACAAACACATGCTCAGATTCTCCCCCCCTTCCCCCTTCCCCCTTCCCCCTTCCTACCTTCTCCCTTCCTCTCTTCCCTTCCTTCCCTCCCTCCCTTCCTTCTCTTCCTCTTCCTCCTCCTCTCCTCCTTCTTCTCTCTCTGTCTCTCTCTGTCTGTCTCTGTCTGTCTGTCTCTCTCTCTCTCCCTTCCATCTTTTATTTAAAATCTAGAATTTCACTGAAGTTACTATAGATCACATGCACTTTTAAGATCGAATAGGATCTTGGCTACTAGCGGCGTGCACACACACAATCTGAACAGTCCCTCCCCCAGCACACACACCCTGAAATACAGCAAGAATGTCAGGGACAGGGGCAGGAAAAACAAGTTTAGGACCTGTCTCTAAGTTGTATTTATCAAGGAAGGATGTGAGCACACTATTTAACAGTTTGTTGACTGGATTTACAACTGTTAAATATTTAGACATATGGACTATAGGCCTCTGTTAGCGATCCTATCCCACACCCCTGTGGAGGTTAGGGATCAGAAGTGGGTTTGTTAAGAAAAGAATTCATAATGTTCATTTCTTTTCTTTTTCTTTTTTTTTTTTTTTTTTTTTTTTTTTTTGTTTTTTTGTTTTTTTTTTTTCGAGACAGGGTTTCTCTGTGTAGCCCTAGCTGTCCTGGAACTCACTCTGTAGACCAGGCTGGCCTTGAACTCAGAAATCCTCCTGCCTCTGCCTCCCATGTGCTGGGATTAAAGGCGTGTGCCACCACCGCCTGGCCCCATAATGTTCACTTCTAAAACCAAGAAAGACATTGGGCTAGTGTGTAAAAAAAAATTGGGTCTAGGAAAAGATTTTCATGGACTCATGGGCATGAGGAAGTCTCGTTCTTTTGGGATCCACTGATACATGTTCAATATTTCTGATCTGGTGTTTTCTTCTTTTCTAGTTCTTTTGAGGGTTTTCTTAGCATATTATTCAAATTCTATATGCAAAACCCTCCCATGGGCCTTGGCTGAATTTAGAGGCTAAGGAGGATGAGGGCTCTAATTAGCAAGAAATCTGAGTCTGAAGCCGATAGAACCTGAGCAGGCAGAGCCATCTGAACGTTTCCAACTCTGCTATCCACATCACCTACAAAACCGATCCAGGACCTGGGATACATAGCCTACATAATAGCTCATACAAGGCAATCATATAGTATTTATTGTGAGGTAATAAATATCTTCTAGCAAGATAGAAAAAAAAACACTCAATAAATTATGTCGCGCTTGGTGGCGCAGCTTTACCCCATTGGGCGGGCAGCGGATTTGATTCGAGGCCAGCCTGTCTACAGAGTGAGTTCGACGTCCAGACTATAGAGAAACCCGTCTCGAAAACAAAAAAAAAAAAATTATTGTCGGTATATTTAAATCTAATAGGAACGTATTAATAATACAAATATAAACAATGTGTTTTAATTATCTAAATGGAAATACACAGACTATAAATAAAGTTTAATTGAATCAAAATATTAAATGATTTTTAAAAAGCTTTATCACATACAGCTAAATTGAATTTAGTCAAATTTAGAAGTTTGACCACTGTGGTTGTTTGCATGAGGACTGTCCTCCATTGGCTCATGATCTTAAACACTTGGTCCCTAGTTGGTGGCACTGTTTGGGGAAGTTATGGAACCTTTGGAGGTATGGCATTGAGGACAGAAGTACATCACTGGGAAGCTGCTTCGAGGCCTCCTAGCCTTACCTCACCTCCAGTTCCCATTCCGATGAAATTGGATCTCTGCTTCCTGCTCTTGCTCTCCTGTTATTACAAACTCTATCTCTGTGGAACAGTGAGCTAAATTAACCCTTTCTTCTTTAAATGGCCTTGGGTCATGGTGTTTTATCACAGCCACAGAGAAGTAGCTAACAGCACATTCTCAAGGTCAAAGGCCGAGGAAGGGAGATGGCTTACGTAATGTCAAGTGAGCCATCCTAATGCCCCTCACCCCACGGTGCACTTTCACTTCACAGAGCACCATTTCCAAGTTGCATGTCGTGTCCTTGATGTATCTCCCTTTTCTTGACATGTTGATCTTGTATCTGTAGAAGGAATTCTTCTTGCAAGAAAATAATGGCTATGCTTCTTGGGAGAGTCTGCCAAGTACAATTGCATTAGGCTGCTTCTGTTTAAACATTCAAGTCCTTGAGAAATTCCCCAGCCATTGCTCTCGTGTGCTTGTTGGCGGGACTCACGCCTGATGTTAACAGCGCTCTTCTGCCACCAAAGCATGAAAGGGCTGCAGTGTGAGTGTTCCCCACTTGTGGGTTGGAACCTTCATTGCTCAGTGTGACTGGCACTGATAGAGGGAGACTTCATGGGAAGTGCTGACCTCATGGAGCCAGAAGCCTCGTGCCTGAGTGAGTGCTGTCTCTTGTGAAACTGGATTACTTACCTTGAGGAGTCAGTTGTTACAAAATCAAGTCTGGCTTTCTCAGTCATTCTCTGGCTTCCTCCTTTGTCATGGATCCCTCCCACTTTCTGTTATGAGTTCTAGCAGCATGAGGCCCTCATTAGAAACAGCATCTAAATATGGAACTTCTGCTGGCTTCATGAAATAGGGCCAAAATAAACCTCCTGCCATTATAAATTACCTAGACTCAGATACTCTGTTACAGCCACAGAAAACAAACTAAGACAACTATACATTGATTTCTAGACAGAATGTAGGGATGTACTTCCTATCTTGTCTCTGTAGAAGGCAGGCCATCCCAACACACTCATACACACAGATATATGGGCCAATGAATAGAATTTAGAGTCCAGAAACAATAGCATATCTATGACTAATCAACAATACCAAGACAACAGAATTCAGACAAATAGTCTGTCTCACTAATGGATATCCACATGCAACATTGGACTCCTAATTTATACTATATACAAAAATTAATTCAAATAGGTCAAATATCTATATCTAGAAGCTAAAATTATGAAACTCTCAGAAGAAAACAGAGGGGTAAGTTTTATGGCCTCCTATTTGATACTAACTCTGAGAAATGGTTCAAAAGAATAATCCACAAAAGAAAAGTAATGTCTGGATTTCATAGAACTTCAGAATGGGATCCAGGTAGCACATGCTCTAATCCTGGTGCTTGGAAGACAGAGGCAAAAGGATCTCTGTCAGTTTGTGACAAACCTGCTCTACATTAGGAGTTCCAACCCATGAGGGATACCTGGTGAGATCCTGTCTCACAAAAAAGGTAGTACATAAAATGACATTATTGAGAAAATAAAATGACAACCTCCCACAATGAGAGAAAATATTCTTTTTTTTTTCTTTCTTTTTTTTTTTTTGGTTTTCGAGACAGGTCCGGAGCCCGCTGTCCTGGAATCACTCTGTAACAGGCTGCTCGACTCGAAACCCTGCTCTGCCTCCAGTGGGATTAAAGGCGTGCGCCACACTGCCCGCGAGAAATATTTTCAACCAAATACGTAAGAGATTGTATCAGGATATACGCTTAAAAACAACAACAACAACAACAAAAACCTTACAGCTCATCAAGAAGACACAATTAAATTTAAAGGTAGGCAATAAATAAAATAATAAATAAAGATGCATATTTCTTCTAAGAAGATGTTTTAATGGGACAGTAGGCACATGGGATGGTGCGTGGTGGAGAAGGAACATCAAGACCATATAGTAAGATCCCTCTCCAGGATCTGGATCTGCAAATGGACAGAACTGAAAAAGGTCATACTCACTGAACAACCGAGACCCAGAAAGACAAGCATCACAGTACATATCCTGGAGTAATGCAGACACAAAGAATGTAAAATGGACTGACTGTTGCTAGGGTGGGTGGGTAAGGGAGCAATAGAGAGAGAACAGTAGGGTACAAGTGATCTGATCCTGACCAGGGAGGAGGGATAGCAAAAGGAGGGGCTGTATTAGAGAAAGGGGAGGGAAGTAAACACAGCAGGAGAGAGGAGAGTAAAGTAATAGTAAGAATATCTGGAAAAGTCATAAGGAATCAAGCTATTAACTGTCTAACTAAGAATACTCACAATACAAGTAAGTCAGGATACATACATGCAGAGTTGAATGAAAATTTCCCAGCGGGGCTGACAATGTTGCCTCCAAAGCCAATGGCCATCTGACAAAAACCTCAATACCAAGCATGAGAATCCCTCGTTTAAGTTGGTTGTTGGTCACAGATGTCCAAGAGATTCCCAAAACATAGCAATTGCTATTACTCTTGGTGACCTCCAAGATATGGAAGGTTTGTCTCCATTTTTGAAGATACCACATATTTCAAACATAAGCCCCAGAAGGCCCTGAACTGGAACTGACCTGGAAGCCCTAAGGACCAGCTTTTACAATACCAGGAGGCACCATGCAAGCTTCCAAAGGAGGGAAGCCACCAACAGTCCTACTCAGGTACGACTCCTATGAACTACAATGACCAGCATGGCACAATAATCTTAAGGGTACGGTAGTGGCACAACACATACCTTGATGGTAATCTACAGCTCTCTAATTGGACTTTAAGACCTGTTCAACAAGAGTGAAACCTCGCCTGTACTGGAAATCTCACCAACTACCCAGGGTTAGTGAAGTCATGGATGCTGAAAGAGAACCTACAACGCTTCGCTAAACCAGCATAATCCCTAACAACAATCTAAACATTTGTCTTTATACCCTCACACAAGTGTAGTCCTTACTACTCATCAGTAAAACTTCTCTTTGCAATACATGGAGACCACTACAGAAAATTGCAACCAATCAAACTGCAGAATTGCGGAGCCCACTCCCAATGGACACATCTACAACACACTCGTACACCTAAGGCTCGGGAACATTGCGGAAGAGGAAATGGAAAGATTGTAAGAGCCAGAGGATCAGGCAGTTAGCTATGAGATGGTGTCTCCTAAGAATGTCTGGAGCTGCACCCATAAACTGTCAGCAACACAACTGCCCAGATGTGAGCTGAACAAAGATGACTACAAAAGATGTGCTAAAATGGATGGGGAAGGTCCGTGAGGTCCCAACCCTACACAAAGATCTACAGGCAACTAAGGAGCCATCAGAACAGGAGACATCATCTTCCTCAGGGAAGAGCACACTACTTGGTTATCCAGTACCAAGTGGTCCATTCTGAATATTAAAGTAATTTTATGGAGAGGGATTCTGCCCCACTCTTTCCTGTATAGCTCCCGAGTAAACAGCACAGAGACATCAGAATTTATTAACAAGCTGAAAACCTAAACTGTGCAGGTTCTGAGACTATTATAATCTCGCTAGGCTATTAATAACCAAATAAATGTCCCATTACTTGCTAAGTGAGTCTTGCTCTCTTTCATATGTGTCCTCAATGTGAGCTTCTTTTGGCTACGTGCTCACGGCAACCTCCTTTCTCTACCTCCTCTGCTTTCTCCTCATGATCTCTACTTGAGACCCCTTACTTGATCCCAAGTTCTGTCTTCCTCCTACTCCCACCCAGTCATAGGCCATAGCCTTTTATTATCCAACCAGAGATTATTAGGAAACATTCTTTACAGCACACTGGTTAGTAGAATGCCCATGTACAGATTGCAATCTGATCTTGGGGCACAGAACTCACATCAGACAAGATCAACTCCAACACCCGAAAATGTACACACAAATACATTATATAGACTAAGCAAGTTGTACTTAGGTATTTAAGAGAGAGAAGGAGAGAGGGAGAGGAAAAGAGAGAGAACAATGAAAAAACCATGAATTTGAAAGAAAGGAGTGGTGTATGGGAAGGCTTGAAGAGAAAAGGAAAAGGAAACTAGTGTAATTATATTATAGTCTCAAAAAATATAGAAAATATTCTTAAGGCCACAGTAAAACACACTTCATATGCACTAGGACAGTTGCTGTTAAAATGGGAAATGGTAAGTGTTGTCAACAGCATGGAGAAAAGGAGCCCTGTGGCTATGGCTGGTGTGTGTGGAAAAATGGTGCAGCTACTATGCAAAGCCATTTAGCAATTTCTCAAAAAGGTCAACATAAGATTCCAATAGAGCCAGTTCCCCAGAAGCACACCCTAAAATAACTGAAATAGGTGCGTTTGTTCTCCTACACAAATGTTCACAGTAGCACTACTGACAATAACCAAAGGGTAAAAGAACTCACATGATCATCAACAAGGAAAATGAACAAACCAAATGTGTATTATGCAGTCAATTACTAAGTTGATGATGATGATTCGATAAAAACACTTTGTGTGTATACATGTTCATGTAGGTATATATACACATGAGCGATGTGTGCATGCCTGTGTGTGCACTATTGAGTGTGCACGCGCATGTAGCCCAGAAGTCAATGTTGAGTGTCTTCCTCAATTGCTCTTCACCTTATTTTTTGGGACAATCTCCCAGTGAAAATGCTGATTTGGTTAGACCAGGTGATCAGTAAGCCCAGGATCCCTCCGTCTCCCTCTGCCTTCCCAGTACTAGGATTATATAAGTACCTCCATGACTGGGTGTAGGACTGTGAAAGGTCAGCATGGTTTCTGGTCGAGCACTGGCTAGAGATGTCCGGAGATCCAGCAGGTTGGAGACTTCACAGGTTTTCCTGCAAGGGACGGCATACATTTCACCATGCTCCCAGACTCTAGGCTCCTGACACGAGGCCAAAGACCTTCATCAATCTGCACCTTTAAGACACGTAGGACAATGCCCTTACAGCCCCTCCTCAGATAGAGAGCATGACTACAGGCCACAGAGCCTCAAGAAAGATCTCTATATTAATGAGATACCTAAAGGCCAGAGGGCATAGCTAATAAAGCATTCCTCCCCAGACCTTCCTCCTTGCAAAAGGTATTTAACCTCAGGCCTGCCCTAAGAATACCGGGCTATAGCTTCATTCATTTTCCACCATAACAATAAACATTTTAAGACCATGGAGTTATTAAGACCACTTTGTTGAAGTAATTATTTGAAACGGCCGCTAGTCAAGCCGACTATCTAAGCTGCAGCAGCTCTGCCTAGCTCAGCTGCCATGTTCCAAGGCCAGAAGCTATGTGCGTGCCACAGCTAGAAATGGCCAGCCAGAAACACCAGCCCTGCCACCCACGAGACGCCAGCATGGGAGATGGCTCTGCCAATCTTCCACACTGTCTCTACAAGGCTGGGCTGTGCCCAGACCATCTCGCCATCCATGCGGGCCCAGTAAGATAATGAGACTCTAAAGCTTAAATATTAATCAAAGGCTTTATATGTTTGGTAATGCTCAATAACAATATGCCCATATAATTAAGGTGTATCCCAATTAGCTAACCTAAATATAAATTGTTACCTGGGACTGCTCTCCATACCTGCATGGCTCTTCATCCTCCTACATCTCTCTCTTCTTTGGGACCTGTCGTGGGGAACCGTGGAGAAGGTCTTCAACTACAGAGCTGCAGTTTAATCTCCTGCCAATGACCTCTCTATGTTCCAGCCACGGAGGCCACCAACTCTAGTAAATGAGGCGAGCCAGCCATGACCCAGCCAAGTAGATTGCTGGGACCAAGAGTCTCATCCCCAAAGGATGCAGCCAGAACTTTTCCCCCTCTCTCTTTTGGCTGCTGACTGTTACAGCCTGTACGCCCCCACTTAGGTCAACCCTTCAGTGGCCTTTCAAGCCTGAGAGCACAGGGCCTGAGAACCAAATGGTCCTGGGCTGCCTTTTGGCCCAAGGACCCCCAATTCAAGAGCTCCAGCCCCTGCGGGACCTCAGACTGTGCTCCTCTCCCCAAACGGAGTCCTGTGGCTCCTCACAGCCCGACATCTGCCCGGCACCAGTGTAGGGTGAACATAGTTAACTTCCTGCACCTCTGCTTCTCTGAGCCGCAGCCCTAGCACTTTGTAGGGGCAGACGAGGGACCCATAATACAACCCACAGGACCCATTCATGCCACAACCCAACAACTGGGTTTTTATATGGAGAAGGGGGACTGAGTTTAGGACTTCATGATTACCTGGCAATCACTTTACTGAACAATCACTCTAGCCACTGACTTAGGACTTTTGCCCCTAGTGTGAAAGCCACATACATTCATTTGAAAGCCTTCTGTAAACTTGGGTTTTTCTTCTTTTCTGAGGCTTATATGCATGAAGTTCTTCTCTTAAATTGCTGGGGAGTGGCAGCAAGTCACAGCTCCCAGTCAGTCCCATGGTTACTCATGGTAACAGCAGATGGCCCATGGCGTACTGTGTAGCTGAGCTATGAAGTTATATGTAATACAGAGTTCGCTTGCAGTTCACAGACTTCTCACCTTGTGATGGACTTACTGGGACATAGCCCAACTAAATCTGGGAACTCCAATGTTTCAGCACCCGACGCAACGCTTGACACATGAGCGAACCTCAAAAGCATGTTAACTGAAAGAAGCCAGGCTTAAGATGTCACCACATGTAGGATTCTGTTTATACAGTCCATCGAGGATAGATGAACCCTTGGAAGCAAAAAGGCATTTGTGGTTGGCAGGAGCTCAGGGTGAGTGGGTAGGGATTGTATTGAATCTGTACATTGATTTTGGTAGATTCGCCATTGTCGTAATAGACTCAACCAACCCATAAGCATGGGAGAACCTTCCATTTTCCAGCGTCTTGCTCAATCTCTTTGTTCAGGGACTTAATGCTTTCATTGTAGACGCCTCTCGCTTCTGTGGTTTTGCTGATACTATCTTATTTTCTTTGTGGCTGCTGTGAATGGGAATGTGTCCATGATCTCTTTCTGAGAATGCTGGCGTATAGAAAAGCTACTGATCTTTATAAATTGGTTTAGAAGACCCAAACAAGATACACATAGCTACAGCTGTATGGTACTTGACAAAGATGCCAAAAATATACACCGGAGAAAAAGGCAGGATCTTCGACAAATTGTGCTGAGAAAACTGAATGTTCATATTTAGAAAAATGAAATTATAGCTGTATCTATCACCCTGCCCAAAAAAATTGTCTTAAAATGGGTCAAAGAGGGAGGCTGAGGCAGGCGGATTTCTGAGTTCGAGACCAGCCTGGTCTACTGAGTGAGTTGCAGGACAGCCAGGGCTACACAGAGAAACTCTGTCACGAAAAAAACATATATATATATATATATATATATATATTATATATATATATATATATATGTATATATATAAAATATATATATGTTATATATATATATATATAAAAACATATATATATATATACACATATATATATATACACACACACACATATATATATATGTATACACACACACACACACACATACACATATAGGCTGTTTCCTACATATTATAGGTGTGGGAAAGGAGTTTCTGAGTAGGAGCTCTTTTGCCCAGGAATTAAGACCAACAATTGACAAGTGGGTCCTCATACAACTAAAGCCTTCTGTACTAGCAAGGAAACAATTAATCAAGTAAAGAGGAACCCATAGAGTGAGGGAGAATCTTTGCTAGTTAAATATATGTAAATGATTAATATTCAGAATATATGAAGAACTCAAAACAAACAAACAAAACCCCCCCAAAGAACCAAGAAGACCGAAGACCCAATTTAAAACTGGGCTCTGCAGATATTGTGCAAAGATTGAAACCTTGGAACACTGAGCTCTCCTATAAATGCCTCCCCTCAGAGCTCAGTAAACCCTGTTGGAGGAGGATGTGGGATAAGCGCGGGCCGGGCGGGGGCGGAGTCCCGCAGGCCCGGGGCAGTAGAGTCTTGCAGCCGAGGCTTTTCCCATGTCGCGGTGGTTCCCACATAGTTGTAAAGGGCCCGAGAAGACACGTGGTCTGAGTTTCTAAAAAGTGGCTTTATTGACCAGAAAGTTGGATATGGTGCGCTTCCCCGCCAAATGCCCAAATCCGCCCGCTCCCTTATATTTGGAGTGGACGAGGGGAGGGGCTAGAGAAGACTTAATTAGCTATGTCCCCCGGCCTCATTAATATGCAAATCTCAAGCAGGGCTCTTAGTCACGCCCCTTACCTGTGTAAATGGAGCAGGGCCAGGGTTTTGGGGGCGTGACCAACCTCCTGCAATCTCAGGGTTCCAGTCCGCTGGCAACCCTTCCACGGCCAGGTGAACAAAGCCTGTAAATCAGTGGTTCTCAGCCTTCCTAATGCTGCGACCCTTTAATATAGTTCCTCACATTGTGGTGACGCCTAACCATGAAATTCTTTTACACTGAGACAGGGTTTCTCTGTGTAGCCCTGGCTGTCCTGGAACTCACTCTGTAGACCAGGCTGGCCTCAAACTCAGAAATCCACCTGCGTCTGCCTCCCAAGTGCTGGGATTAAAGGCGAGCGCCACCACTGTCCGGCTCACTGCAACATTTTAAGTGTAATTTGTCTGCTGTCATGAATCACAGTGTAAATATCTGTGCTTTCTGATGGTCTCAGGTGAGCCTGTGAAAGGGTCAGAACCCACAGGTTGAGGACTGCTGATCTAGAAGCTTCCTCAGCCGTCTTCAGGGCTGTTCTAAAGACAGAGTCTTGTGTGCAGGACTCCCACGCCCTGTGCCCTCATCTGGTCTCCTGATCCTCACTCCATTGCTGCACGTGCGCGGTTGACTTGCCCTGTTCTCCCAGAGGTCCCTGCTGAGCCAGGGTAGTTGATGTGCCCCAGCCTTTCCCTCTCATGCTCCCCTCTTGCTGCCCCACGGATGCGCTTCTGTGTAAATCCAGCCCGGACCCCAAACTCTGATGGCTGGACTGGACTGGAACTAGTCCCTCCCAGTGTGGATGCCTCGATGCCCTGTGGTTCGTCAAGCTGACACACACATGCTGTCCTTTTTCAGATGAGTAACAAGGTCAGGCAGCCCGTTCATTTCCGGCACACTTTATCACTTGAGGGAACTTTGACTTTCTGATCATGTTGGCTCTTAAACTGCTACCTGGATCGGGATTTTGTTTTCTTGTGCTATTGACTGAGTTTCGGTTTCCTTTCCTGTCCTTCTGATCAGTAAAGTTTCAGTTCTGTTTCTCAGTGTATTCTCTTTCCCTTTCCTGCTGGCTCCCGTTTGCTGCCATTGGTTTTTGTTTTTGTTTTGTTTTGCTTTTTTTCTCCTGCTTTTTAACTTGATTAAAATAAACCAGTTATTTCAAGGCAGATGTTCCCTAACAGGAGCTTTCAAAACATTGCACGCTCAGTACCCTGTCTATCTATTTTAGAGCAAGCAAAATCCATTTACTTTATTAGATTATGTGCCCGTTTGTGAATACATTGGCTTGCTCCTGGGAAATCCCACGGAGTGAATGGACCACCAAGGGTTCCCAGAAACTAGCGAATTTAAGAGACCCACACCGGGTGCTTCCGCCTTTGCTTGGACAGAGTGCTGAGAACTCTCTGAGCTGAGGAACGTTCTGGTCTCAAGATGGAGAACGGTCTATAATCTCAATTCTTCTCTTGGTAACAGTTACCTTATGCTCTATAGAAATCCAGGCTCCATTTTTCACGTTATGTGAGATTCTCTCACAGCGGACGCGTTTGCTCAAAGGTTGTCTTGGAACATTAGTGTAAATATAACCCTACCATGAACACGTTTTATATAACGATTTTTCTTTTCCTTTTTTTTTTTTTTTCTAATTTAGGATTATTTCCTCAATGTGCAATCACAGTTACAAAAGTTACAAAACTCTGCCGGGCGGCGGTGGGCACGCCTTTAATCCCAGCACTTGGGAGGCAGAGGCAGGTGGATTTCTGAGTTCGAGGCCAGCCTGTCTACAGAGTGAGTTCCAGGACAGCCAGGCTACAAGAGAAACCCTGTCTGAAAAACCAAAAAAAAAAAAAAAAAAAAAAAAAAAGAATCACTTAAAAAAAAAGTTACAAAACTCTTTAAATGCTGGCTTCAATTTTTTTTTTTTTAAAACGGTGTATGTGTACCATGATGCATATGTGGAGATCAGAGAACTGAGTTGGTTGTCTCCTCCTACATGTGAGTTCAGGGCTCGAACTCATATCATCCAGTTTGGCAGGAGACACCTTTATCCACTGAGCCACCTTCCCATGCTCATTATGACACTTTCATACATAATGACATTATATTCTGCCTTGCACTTCCCTCTGCCATCTGTATCTCTCCCCCACCCCACACATCTCAGTTTTAGACTCTTGATACCTATTGTCATTACTTTACATGAGAGACCCAGCAGTATATGGCCTAAAATGGCCATTCAATGTTAATGTCCCTGGCAAAATCAGTCAATTTTTTTGTCCAAAAGAAGTATTTTGTTAAGGGCAATTTACACGTTTAATTTGTACAAAGAAATTTCACACATGGCCATCTCTGAATTAAAAAAAAAAAAAAAAGAGCTTTAATCAATGTGTCTATTTAACACGGAGGCATAATGAGAGTAAAAGTACATAGCCTGGATTAGATGAGATTTACACACAATTGACAGGAAGCAGAGCTGTGGAACTGGGTGACAAATGTCACCATAGCTCAGAAAAAGAAACACTCAGTGGACTGGCATATTTAGGAGACACAGGTGATTACCTTCTGAAAATAGCAGAACCCAACATTACAGAATGTCAGGACTCTGCTAGAGCTAATGGGAGGAAGGAGATCTTCTATGCTCGGAGGGAAGCATTCACAAAGCCACTGGAGCAGAAAGGCTAAGATGTGCAAGGGACTATGAGCACACCAAATTCAGATGCTCCATTTCCTGAAGCAAAGGAGTCAGCCTCACGTGTCTGCAATGTAAATTCCACCTAGTTTTAAAACTACAAGACCTTAGCAACTATTCAGCTAAGTGTCGCCAACATCATTCATTTTGCAGAAGGAAGACAATGTGAATGAAAGGTTAAAAGTCTTATGTCTATCCCAAGGACATGGCTCTTTCTACTGGCACCTTAGTTCTTTTTTTTTTTTTTTTTTTAACGAGACAGGGTTTTTCTGTGTAGCTCTGGCTGTCCTGGAACTCACTCTGTAGACCAGGCTGGCCTCGAACTCAGAAATCCGCTGCCTCTGCTCCAAGTGCTGGATTAAAGGCGTGCGCCACCACGCCCGGCTGGCACCTTAGTTCTAATCCAGGGCACTCTGGTGCTTTCTGGTGTTATGTTTAGACAGACGGACAGATAGATGCACTTGTAACTCCAGCTCTGTGCTAGGAAAGACAGAAGGATTGGTGGGGCTGACTGACTGGCAGCCTAGCTACATGCCCAGTGAGAAAACATGTCAAGAGAGTAGAGAGGAAGTGATGGAGCAGGACACCTGATATCTTCCCCTGGCCTCCACACACTCAAGGCCTTGTACAGCTGCACACACATGTGTTCCAACAGCCCTGGCCTTCTGTCTGTGTCTCTGTCCCTCTCTGTTTCTGTTTTCCATCTCTGTCTCTCTGTCTCTGTCTCTCTGTCTCTGTCTCTCTCTCTCTCTCTCTCTTTCACACAGACACACACACAAACACCAAGAGACAAAGAAAATTCTTTAAAAAACAGAAAAATAATGGTCTTCAGACAAGGGTGCCAACAAAGAATAATTATACAGATTTGAAAAGGAATCTGACTTTTGAAGAGCTTCAAAGGTTAGTCCCATGTCTCTCTCTACTCTGCTGTTTTGTGTAGCATGATGAAATAATATAACTAAAAATTGGAACTACCTTCATTTGTCTATTTAAAGAGAATTTGTAAAGCATCGTGTCCAGTCAACTTTCCCTTGAGCTACTTTTTACTCCATATAAGCCACCTGCTAAATTTTATGACGAGTCAGTAAAGAAGGGTATGAATGCACCAATCAGGTAACACAATTTACCTACAAGTGGAGAAAAGCAATCTGTGCAGACAACTTTGATATAACCTCTGCAACCTAACCAGCGTGGGCACTCAGGACATATTGTCTAGCATTTGGGAGGCTGGGGCATGAAGATTGCTGCACATTGAAGGCCAGCTTGGGCTACAGAAGGAGATCTTGTTTCAAAGTTTTACATATATGTTCATGTTATCAATTTTACATAAATTAAAGAAAAAAAAAAAAAACCAGGCAGTGGTGGTGCACGCCTTTAATCCCAGCACTTGGAGGCAGAGGCAGGCGGATTTCTTAGTTCAAGGCCATCCTGGTTTACAGAGTGAGTTCCAGGACAGCCAGGGCTACACAGAGAAACCCTGTCTTGAAAAAACCAAAAAAAAAAAAAAAAAAGAAAAGAAAAGAAAGAAAGAAAAAGAGACTGGGCTGGTCCCAGGTGGAATAGTCAGTGTGGGGACCCTGCATGAGGAGTGAGTCAAAGCATGTCTGCAAGGATGGTTCACGTTTAGAACAGAGATGAGCTAAGAACTATCCCAGACAATGAATAAAACAAGATCCTGGAGTGCCTATTCTTGGCAAGTTAGATAAACACATTCTCTAGTTGCTAAAATTAAGTTTCCAAAATAGATAAATGTGGTAGAACCACATAGCATAAAATAGCATTTCCATCGCATACTATTAACACATATACATATATAACATAAAATTAGCGTGTACCTCACCAAGGCACAATGTTAGGACAACAGGAAAAAAAAAAAACCAGTATTCCAAAAGATGAATAAAAATAAATAAAAATAAAAAAGAAAAGAGACAATTAAACAAAATTCCAGCATGACTCCAGCCACTTTTGAGGCTGAAGGCTGAGGCGGGTTTGTTTATTCCCACTTTTCTTTTAAACCCTTTTAATTACATGCAAGTATTTAGGTCAGTTCTAGGTTGAGGAACCAACAATACAATAGATCAAACAGTCAAGGAACAAACAAGGCAATATACAAAGTCCTGTGATCACCCCAGTTATCACTCTTCTGTTTCTTTTGCTTTTTTTTTTTTTTTTTTTTTTGATCTTCCTGTTTCTTTTTTTTTGTTTTTTTTTTTTTTCGAGACAGGAGTTTCTCTGTGTTGCCCTGGCTGTCCTGGAACTCAGAAATCCACCTGCTCTGCCTCCAAGTGCTGAGATTAAAGGCGTGCGCCACCACTGCCCGGCTCTCTTCCTGTTTCTAAGGGCTCATCAGGATGACAAACCTACTTCCCGTCCTAGCCCACAGTCATATTCATGCCTAAGGCCTACTTCTTTGTTCTAGCCTAAGACTTGGATTCATGACTGAAATTACTTCTCTGTTTTAGCCTAAAATTAGATTCCTGCCTGAACTTACTTCCTTGTCATGGCCCGATGTCAGATTCCTGCCTAAAGCCAATTTCCTTGTCCTTGGCCAATGTCAGATTCCTGCCAAGCAGCCCCATAAAGCTCTCCACATTATATACTAGAATAGTCAGAAAATACATGCTTCTGAGAGATGGTAGTGACTAATAGTCACATAGTTGTGACAGCCCGTGATTGGAGAGGTACGTGCTTTCTCCTTTTGTAGAGTATGTAAGTTCAGGAAGTGCAATTGCACAGGGTAAAGGTGTTTTGTGTGTACATGGATTAACATGTCTATACATAATACCTTTACACAAATAACTATCTGCATACTTTACACAGTGGAAAGACTAGACTAATTCTTCTAAGTACTCCCAATAAAATACAGAGGCTTTCTTTCCTGTTGGGAGATTCCAAATCTTGAAGAAAAGAGCGCTGTTCACAGACGCAGAACACATGCCAAGTGTTTTTACTAGAACTTTCTCTCCTGAAGGCATTTCTGCTTTTGAATGAAAGCAGGCTCCATGGCTGTTTAACACAAACCCTAGCAGCTGTCTGTATATGTCTAAGATGTGTGATAACTACAGCATAAAGGACAGAAGGTGGGTCCATCTTACCACGGGCGTTCTTACCAACAAGGGCTCACATTTTGCATGAAGCAGAAACAATCTTAACTAGACTATGAAAACTTGGATTATGTCTCTAAAGAAACTAACTTGTTGGTGGGTATATGATTGTGTATATACATGTGTGCTCACATGTGGAGGCTAAGACTCGGGCATGAGTCCCGAGGTCTCCTTGTGATTTGGTTTCATTTTCCTTCTAACACTTTTGTGACATTCTATTTATTTTGTGTGTCTACATTTGTGTACGGTCACACTTCACAGCATGAATGTATGTGGAGTCAGGGGACAGCTTGTGGAATAGGGTCTCTTTGGA
This sequence comes from Mastomys natalensis, assembly GCA_021653895.1. Lineage (NCBI taxonomy): Eukaryota > Metazoa > Chordata > Mammalia > Rodentia > Muridae > Mastomys > Mastomys natalensis. The sequence goes on from JAJTUV010001342.1 coordinate 877,016, forward strand.
TCTGGTTTTGAACTCAGGTCATCTGACTTGGGTTGGCTTAGTTTTTTTACTTAAAAAAAAAAAAAGATTTACTTATTTATTTTATGTATGCAAGCACACTGTCGCTCTCTTCTGATACACCAGGAGAGAAAATCAAATCCCATTACAGATGGTTATGAGCCACCATCTGGTTGGCTCGGAACTGAACTCAGGATCTCTGGAAAAGCAGTCAGTGCTCTTAACCACTGAGCCATCTCTCCAGCCCCTTGTTTTTACTTTTAAAAAGATTTTTGAGAAGCCAGGCAGTGGTGGCGCACATCTTTAATCCCAGCACTTGGGAGGCAGAGGCAGGCGGATTTCTGAGTTCGAGGCCAGCCTGGTCTACAGAGTTGAATTCCAGGACAGCCAGAGCTACACAGAGAAACCCTGTCTTGAAAAACCAGAAAAAAAAAAAAAAAAAAAAAAAAAAAGATTTGTGAGATTATAAAGTTTCCCCTTGTCTTTTCTCCCTGTAAACCCTCTCACTCTCCTACAAATTCATAGCCTGAAGACCACTGCTCTCACTCCCAGCATGCTTCAGCTGCCTGCAGTTTGTCATGCAGTTGAGACTTTGTGGGCTGTCTCCCGTCCTCTTCGGCCATGGCCACTGGGGTCATCCTGGTTCAGCTCACGTATGGGCAGACATGCTGGTAAGACTTCACGGTGTAGCTTCTAATGTTACTAAGAAACAGAACCTCGCAGTAAATTCTCTAGTCTTCTGGCTCGTACAATCTGTCCTACTGTCTGCAATGTTCCCTGAACCTGGTGTATGTGTACTTGATCCTGTGTTTTGTATCCAAGAGGAATGGACTTCACAACTCTGCATTTTGATTGGTTGTGGTTTCTGTTGTGGTCTCTGTCTGTTGCAAAGAGGAGTTTCATTGATGAAGGTGAGGACTAGACTAATCTGAGGGTATAAGAACAAATAATTTATAGGTTATTGCTACCAATTATGCTGGTTTAGCAAGTTGGTGGTTATAAAGTCTCCTCTAATAACTATGAATTTGAGCATTGAGAAGTTAGCTGGATTTCTACTACCAGACACAATGTCCCTCTTATCAAGTGGGCCTTAAGTCCAATTAGAGAGCTGATGGTTGTCATCAATATTGTGTGTCACCCTTTAGGTTCTGGGCTGGTAGTGATCCAAGAGTCAATGTTCTCCTAACAGAAACCCTAATACCAGACACGAGAAGTCTTCTTTTGAGTAGTTGTCCACGGCTATCCAAGAGAACCCTGAGATACACAGCCTATTCCTGGGGCCCTTGGCTGCCCCTCAGAGATGAAGGATTGTCCCTATTGCTGAAGACACTGTACATTTCAGACAAGGGGCCCAGATGCTCCTGAGATGGACCTTACCTGAAAGCCTCCTCCCTGAGGACTAGCTTCCATGGTAACAGGAGGTACCATGGTGCTTCCAAAGAAGGGATTCGACTAACGTCTAGCCAGCTCTGTGCCTATTAACCACATCAGTCACCAGCAAGGCTTGGTGTTTTTTTAAGACAGTCTTTCACTGGTACCTGGGGCTTGCTGATTAGACCTGGGCTACCCAGTGAGTACCAAGGCTCCACCTGTCTCAGCCTCCCTAGAGCTGGGACTATAGATATTTACTACCATGCTCAGCTTTTCATACAGATGCTAGAAATCAAGCTCGGGTCTTCATACGTATAGAGCAAGGACTTACTGCCTGAGCTATCTGTACAAAGATGAACGGCAAATCTTTTCTCCAAAAAGTATAAAATGGATAGAATTATCAAAAACAACCATCTTAATATTCTTTCATTGACCAGGGCCATACAACAAATTAGAAAAGAATGTCTTCAAGAGAAATGATTGAACGTCAGTGAGATTGGTGGAAGTCTCGGGTGGTGTCCCCATGGCTCTAGCACATGGCAATTCTGTAGGAAGACTAGATCATGAGTTGTACCTACCAGAGAGGTCCAATGTCATTCTGAGCAGACGTTGGAGGAAAAAAAAAAAAAAAAAAAAAACAAAAAACAACCAAGCAACCAATCAAACAAACAGAACACCAACTCACATCCAGGAACAGTAACCAAAACAATGGAATTTCAGTGTCACACAGTCAGGGAAACCCTTGCAACTAGCCTAAGGTTACATACACCATAAGACCAAAGAGAAATTAAACAGTGTGACCTGGGGACATCAGTTGTGCAGGCCCTGATATACTCCTGAGTTTTCCTGGCAGGTCTGAAGACCACCTGTATGTACATGGTTGTACACCTGCTCACAAGAGCCCGGAGTCAGCCTTATGTAACTCTGAAGTTCACTGAAGAGACAGCTTTCTTTTTTTTTTTTTTTTTTTTTTTTTTTTGGTTTTTCGAGACAGGTTCTCTGTGTAGCCGGGTTGGCTGGAATACTCTGTAGACCAGGCTGGCCTCGAACTCAGAGATCGCCTGCCTCTGCTCCCAAGTGCTGGGATAAAGGCGTGCGCCACCACCGCCCGGCTAGGAGACAGTTTCTGATACAGGTAGGAATGTTAACTTCCTGCACAGTGAATGAGTTTCAGCCCAAAGCAAATCAACAGAAAAAGGGGCATCAGCTTTATTAAATCATTATGCCCAAGTGCAGCTCTGGTCGGTTATGTGCTGGCTGCTAGGCTATACCGATCCAGGGTAAGAGAGGAAGCCAGGATTATAGCAGCAATACAAGTGCCATAACACAAAGACCAAGCAACACAGAAGCTGCTGCATGTGTTTAGAAAGCCGGCCTCTCAGTGAGTTCAGGTAAATTATTACCCAGTGAGTAAATGAGCCACGGCAGCCACCAGTTACAGGGCTGAAAACTTCATGTTATAGTATGCTCTCTAAATGTTCAAACTTCAAGAAAAACATCACGAGCCAGGCGGTGGTGGGCGCATGCCTTTAATCCCAGCACTTGGGAGGCAGAGAGGCAGCTGGATTTCTGAGTTCGAGGCCAGCCTGGTCTACAGAGTGAGTTCCAGGACAGCCCGGGCTATACAGAGAAACCCTGTCTCGAAAAACCAAAAAAAAAAAAAAAAAAAAAAAAAAAAAAAAGAAGAAAAAAAAAGAAAAACATCATGAGATCTATAAAAGAAGCACTGTGACTCATATATACGAGAGAAAGAATAGGTAACACAGACAACTTCTGAGGGGCCTCAGATCTTGGAGACAGCGGACAAAGACTAAGTAGAGTTAAAAAAAAACAAAGGAAACGAGGTTGACAAAACTAAAGGAAATGACAACAGTATTCCACCAAACTGAAAATATTAATAAAAGTATAGGAATTGATTTTCAAAACCAAATACAGGTTTTGTTATTACAAGAGGATTTTGTAATTTAAAATAATCCTACAGTTAAAAATCCAAGGCCTGTTAGGGTCTGACCTAGGTCGTCTGCATATATGTGATGATGCTGCATCTTAATGTTCTTGTGGGACTCCTAGGAGTCGGAATGGGATGTCTCTGGGTCCTTTGCCTGTTTTGGGGACCTTTCCCTCCTACTGGGTTACCTCATCCTACCTAGACATGAGGTTTTGTGCCTAGGCTTACTGTACCTTGTTATGCCATGTTTGGTTGATATCCCTGGGAAGCTCTTTTCTGAAGGGAAATGGAGGAGGAATGGGAGATGGGGGGTGGGGTGACACGGAACTGGGAGGAAGGGGTGGTGAACTGTGGTTGGGATGTAATATATGAGAGAATTTAAAAAAATTCAAGTCTCAGATATTTTTCTAGGGACAGATTCCACAAGTCAGCTACAAAAGGAGAATAACTTCAACTCTCCCAGAAAACAGACAGAGACTAACTTTCAAGTTAGTCTATGACAATATCAATGTGTACCCAAACAAAGACATTAAAAATACACACACACAGCTGGGCGTTGGTGGCACACGCCTTTAATCCCAGCACTTGGGAGGCAGAGGCAGGCAGATTTCTGAGTTCAAGGCCAGCCTGGTCTACAGAGTGAGTTCCAGGACAGCCAGGGCTACACAGAGAAACCCTGTCTCGAAAAAACAAAAAAACAAAACACACACACAGACACACAACTTCAGACACACAAAAAAAAACTTGTATTTTTAATTTCCTCATAAAAATAGAACCCTCAGCAGAATATTAGCAAGGTGAAACAAATAAAATATAAAAAGATGTTACTAACTGGTTTGAATACTTTTGGCCGTGGGAATGGCACTGTTAGGTGGTGTGCCCTTGTTGGAGTAGGTGTGGCCTTGTTGGAGTGAGTCTCTATAGGTGTAGGCTTTGAGACCCTCCTCCTGGTTGTCTTGGAGACAGTCTTCTCCTGGCTGCCTTCTAATCAAGATGTAGAACTCTCAGCTCCTTCTTAAGCACCATGTCTGCCTGGATACTGCCATGCTTCCCGCCTTGATGATACTGGACTGAACCGCTGAATCTGTAAGCCAGCCCCAATTAAATGTCCTTTCTAAGAGTTGCCTTGGTCATGGTGTCTTGTCACAGCAATAAAACCCTAACCAAGACATCAACTGAAGTTTATCCCAGGAATGCAAGTTTGTTTTAATATCAGAATGTCACAACACAATACACCATTTAATAAAACAGACTTTAAAATGCACGCCATCATGTGAACGACTCAGAAAGCATTTCCTCCAAAGTTCAACATATATTTAGGATTATAAAATAAAACAGGAGCTGGAGAGATGGCTCAGGATTTAAAAGGACTGGATGTGTTCTTCCAAAAGACCAGTCTGATTTCCAGTAGCCACATGACTGTTCACAACCGTTTGTAACTCCAGTGCCAGAGGATTCCATGCCCTATTTTTTCGCCTTTGAGGGCACCAGGCACTCCTGTGGTACAGAAACATAACTGCACACCAAACAGCCACACCTGTAAAATACAACTTTTGAAATATTAGGGGAAGGAGAAAAATCCTGCCTTTTCCAGAAGGCAGAAGGCCTTTGTGGACCTGGGCATTGAAATCTCCAAGGGAAAGGTGTCCTCAACCTTGATGGACGGTTGGGAGTCTATGACAGTGGCCCATGGTTGGGAATCTATGACAGTGGCCCAGTAGGAATGCTGTTTTATGTTGAAAGAAACACACACACACACACACACACACAAATATACATATATACACATGCACATACAACGGTAAAACATTGCCTTTTTCTCCTATAAAACTGGGCCTAGGGCAGCAGGGCCATCATTGGCCACTTTCGTTTGCTTTGTCCTGATCAGTTTAGGGAAGACAAAAAGGCATCGTGATGAGATAAAACTTTAATAAAACCATCGTCATAGATTTATGATCTTGTATGTGAAACTGAAGGAAAGATTGTACATGAGTACACATGTGCATATATAGGTATGTACATGCATGCACACTCACAAACACACACACACACACACACACACACACACACACACATGAAACTACTAGAACTATTTGAAGGAATCAATAAAATTGCAGAACAAAACTTTACCACACCAAAATCAATAATATATCTATATATTATCAATGAATAATCCCAAATTGAAACTAGAATCCGTTTTTCATTGAAAAATATGGCAAGTCCAAGCTATAGTAGGACATGTATTCTACAATGGCCAAGCTTCAGGGCTTGCTCAGTGAACTCAGATAGAGAAAGGAAAATAGTCAACTCTTACAAGTTGACCTCTACCCTCCACAGGCAGGCCATGACATGCATGTGTACATGCACACACATAATAAACATAAAAAAGTAGTTATGTATCTCAATGGTAAATACTTACCACAAACACAAGGGCCCAGAGCCTTCTACAAGACTCAGTCACAGAAAAACACTGGAAAGGACTTGTGTGGGGGCTGGGGTATAACTCAGGGCTAGAGTACTTTCCTACCCTGCAGGAGACCCCAAATTCAATTCCCAATATCACGAGGAGTGGATGGTAAATTTCCTTCATGCAGGAAAATTCTGCCTAATTTGGTTTTTTGCCATATTAGCTAAATTTTTAGTAATGGATACGTATGATTTTTAGAGTCAGGAAATACAGGGTTAACATTAAACTCTTTGGGTTCATTCAAAGTATCGCACACATTGTGTGGTAACTGAAACTTGGCTTTGGGGTTTCCAACTAGAGTTTGAATGCATGGGGTACTTTCTAGCATAAGACCTAGGGGAAATGGCCTCACCCAACAGCCTCCAGTTCCTTTTCTATACAATGGCACGTCAGAAGAGTGTTACGAAGATGAATGAATGCTGTACAAAATCGCTCGTAAACTGACACTCTGCTCAACATTTAGTATGTGGTCATTCACACCATTGTGGCTGCTCTGTTAAGGAAGTCTTGTTTTCCTATGAGGAAATGATTTTTTTTTTTTCTTAGCTGTCATTTCCTTCCTTTCTGTGACTTCTTTAAGCCCCCAAAGTAGAAAACACACCAGTCAGAGAGGGTTGGGTGAAGAAAACAGACTATAGTCTAACTCTCATCCTCAGAGCTGCTCCGAGCCTGAGCCCTTTGATCAATGCATAGACCTGCTCCATAGATGCTCAGGAGCCAGGTGCCATCCAGGGGAGACTACCAGAGGCATAGCTTTTATCAGAGGTGTAGCTTTTACCAGAGCTGTTGCAAGCAGGGAGCTAGCAACATCCCGTGACCTTAAGTGCTTGTGAGACCTTGCAGCCAAAGGACTGACTGAAGCACAAAGTGTGCTGGGGTGGGCCCTGGAAGAGCTGATCATGTGATGAGTCTTAATTTAGCACCATGTGACCATCTCCTACTTGTCACTAGCTTGCCTGAGTCATCTGCTGCATCCCAGACTCAGAGGTCAGAGGTCAGCAATTGACAACACGGTCCGCGTCCTTTAGTCACCTCTAACTCTGTGACATCACTTCCTAGTCTTTTCCTAGAACAGAGTGATTCTGCAGGCTACCCAAATCTCAACGGCAACCAGAACACCATCAGAAGCTTGCTGATCTGATATTTGCAGTTCAATTTGAGAAGCAGTAGATTTGTGTAAATAAAAACTCTTCATCTTACAGCTACCTCACAAAAACACAAGAAAAATTTCCAAAAATAATAAACTCTTTGAGACTTAGAATGAAAAATTCTATCAGCGTTGCAAAGAGTGATGAAAAATTTAAAATAGTACTGTAGCCTGTAGAAAAATGAACCTTGACTTAAGGTTTACTAACAGAATAAACATCGGTTAATGTCTTAAGTAGAATTAGACCATAAAATCAGTATCACAGGTAGAACTAAACTCTGAAGTGAATACATCAAGAGTATAATTTAGCTTATGTTTGCTTATCTTGCATTTGCTTAGCTCCAGCTCATTGTGATAATCACTTGAAAATTACAACATATCTTTCTACTTAACAAATAAATTGGCTGACTTTAATTATTTTAGTATAATTTAAAAATCAGTTTTATTTTGAGGGAACGTCTTTTTTTTTTTTTTTTTTTTTTGGTTTTTTTTTTTCTCTTTTGGTTTTTTTTTTTTCGAGACAGGGTTTCTCTGTGTAGCCTGGCTGTCCTGGAACTCACTTGGTAGACCAGGCTGGCCTCGAACTCAGAAATCCGCCTGCCTCTGCCTCCAAGTGCTGGGATTAAAGGCGTGCGCCACCACCGCCCGGCTGCGTCTTTTTATATTATTATTGTGAGGTGTGCAGGTCAAAAGGCAACTCTCAGGAGTTCATTTTCTCCTTCTATCATGGGTTCAACGTTCCTGCCATCAGGCTTGTGGGACAAGTGCTTTCTTCCCTGTGAGGCATCTCACAGGCCCCTATACATACGAGTTCTATACATACAAGTAACATTATACAAGCCAGGCTGAGAAGATTATATATATTTGTAAATATAATATATATAATATATATATATATATATATATGCATATAACAATGAAAAATGTCACAAATTTGAAAGAGAACAAGTTGAGTATATGAGAGGGTTTGGAGGAAGGAAAGAAGGGAAGTAAAGTAATTATAATCTCAATTAAAAGCAATCAGATTTACTTAGGTCTTAAATAAATCTACTATGTATTTTCTTTCTGTAAATGTTTGCCACCGTTTCTATAAAATTGATACACAACATTTAAAAATATATATTTAAAAAAAATTCTTCCAACTATCTTTTATAAAATAGGGTTTCAGGCTTGGTGTGGTCTCAGCACTTGGGAGGCAGAGGCAAGTGGATCTCTGTGTGTTCAAGGTCAACCTGTTCTACATGTTGAGTTCCGGGCTAGCCTGGGTCACAGAGCAAGACCCTGTGTGGTGATCTGAATATGCTTGGCCCAGGATGTGGCACTCTTAGGAGGTGTGGCCTTGTTGGAGTGGGTGTGGCCTTGTTGGAGGAAGTGTGTTACTCTGGGGGTGGGCTTTGAGATCCTCCTTCTAGTCATGTGGGAGCCAGTCTATTTGCCTTTGGAACAAAATGTAGAACTCTCAATTCCTCTAGTATCATGCCTGCCTGGATGCTGCCATGCTTCCAATCTTGATGATAATGGACTGAACCTCAGAACCAGTAAGCCAACCCCAATTATACGTTATCCTTCATAAGTTGCCTTGGTCATGGTGTCTGATCATAGCAATAAAACTCTAACTAAGATACCTTGTCTCAACAAAAAGGAAGGGGTTCATATATCCTAGGCTGGCCTCAAACTTGCTATATAGCTGAGGATAACCTTGAAAATTTGGTCTTCCTGCCTGCCAAGTGCTAGGGTTACAGCTAAGCATCTCTATGCTAATTTTTTTTTGTTTGTTTGTTTGTTTTGAGACAAGGTTTCTCTGTGTAGCCCTGGCTGTCCTGGAACTCACTCTGTAGACCAGGATGGCCTCGAACTCAGAAATCTGCCTGCCTCTGCCTCCCAAGTGCTGGGATTAAAGGCGTGCGCCACCACCTCCTGGTTTATGCTAATTTTATACAACCCTGGGAATTGAACTAGTTCCTACATGCTAGAGAAGTATTCTCACAACTAAACTACAGTCCCAACTTGCTCCTACTTGTAGTATTATTGTGGTATTGTTTGGGATCAATATTACTTACATTGATAGGATGTATAAATTTAAATTTCAAAGAACTCGAACAGCAGGTTGAGTCGTTATAGGACACATCACTTACCCTAGTTGGTAATATTCAAGGGGAGCGGTGACTGACTTACCTATATAAGGATCCAGTAAAACAGAATGCTATTCAGTTCTAATATAGGGATAACCTTGTTGTGAAGGTAATTGACAAGGTTGCCTCCTTTCCCCAAAGTAACTCACAAGGAAACTGGAGTCTTAGTCAAGACCTATTCTGAATTAGAATCACAGTGTGAAAATTGGACAGAGGAAAGACAGAGACTTTTTTATGAAAGTAAAAGATGAATGGAAAGAAAGAACACTTCTCCAGGACAGACTGCATGTTTCCTGTGGCAGAACATTCTAGGGAAGGATGTGGGCGCTGTGCACACTGAGGGGCGTGTCATCAACCTTACCATGTGTGCACGCTGCCCATTTCCCCAGTCTCGGATGACAAGCAGCCTTCTGGATCTCTTTAGAGAGAGGACAGATAAAACAATCAAGTAATGAAGGCAATTTAATTCTCATAGCAGGCAGGAAAGCATCCTCTTGGCACTCCACCATGCTTTTGTGTAATGTGATTTTCTGCAGCATCCCTTACGGTTTCTGTTGGGGGTGACCTTGCTTGGACTTGGCTGGCTCGGGTTTCCTTTGTAACACATCTTGGGACACCTTGTGAGTCTGCAAGTCATGACCATTTATTTGGTTCTGACCAACTTTACTCCGTATGTTTTTTGAAAGGTCAATAAACTTGAGGTAACACATTCAGAAAAACAGCTCTGCGTCAAGTTTTTAAGCCCCTTTATAAATCTTATATCTTTGTTTTGAAGGGACTTTGAATAATGTTTTGTCTCATCTACAAAACCAGTTGACTAAGCAACTTTACACGTGTTAAATACACTTGCATATTGAATACTGTGACTGGGTGTCACTCAACAACAAAGATACTCTCTGAGAAATGCGTGGCTAGCTGGTGTTCATGTTTGAATACCATGGAATGCACTCACGCAGATAGATGGCTTCTTGGCACAACCAAGACACACAATAAACAGGCGTCTGGTATAGTGGTGGATTAGTTAAACCGCTTTGGCTCCTGGTGGGTTACATGCACGCTGCACCTGCCCAAGAGCTCTCTGGATTTGCACCCACAGTTAATTTTGTTATGCCTTGGTTAGCTCAATGGCTGGGCACTTCTAATCCTCCTCACAGCTAGCCTCCAACTTTCCTGAGTCAACTTGCTAGATCAACATTTCATCTTTGCTACCCCAGACCCAGTAGGCGGAGTGGGCCCTATGATCACTTTCCCAATTCTTACTTGGCTGGTTTGCTTGTTTCCTGCCCCTCTTAGGTCTAATCCCTTTGCTTCTCCATCATGGCAACTCGCCTCCTCTCCTACCTCAGTTCCTTGACCATGAAATCTAAAAGTCCCGCGTTGGTCTTTCTGCCCAGTCATTGGCTGTATGGCAATCCTTTATTATCAACTGAAGCCAACTGGGGGTAGGGACCTTTAGGTCTGGAAGCAGCTTTTGGGAGCAGAATTAACACATAGCATTAGAACCGATTCCCAACAGTCTGGTGCCAGTGTGCCACAGCACTCTCTTTATTTATAAGTAGGACACTCCAAAATAATGACAATGTACAGTATATGTGCACCAGTAGCAGTCACTTACCATCAAGTATTTTACACACTGTACATAGTTGCATGTGCTGTACTTTCAAATGGCTGGCATCACCTTGGGCTTGTTACTGCAGAATCATCACACGTTAGTCAGGAATGCATTGCATTGTCACATGACAATGACTATGAAATTACTAAGTGGTAGGAAGACTTCAGCTGATTATAATCACATGGGTGATAGTGATTGACTAGAGTCTTGTGCATGACACAGGACTCTACTGTCTTTATGAGTCCTTTGCATGTGTACTTGGGATCTCTAGTTTTTCCATTTTATTTTGAAAAAAATCATGCCAACAGAAAACCAAAACAGTACACTGTTCACTCGTAGATATGAATATTTTATGACATTTACTTTGCCCTTTTCATTAATTTTTCCTAAGCTATCTGAAGATAAGTTGTAGGTACCACAGCATTTCAGTCTTGGGTGTTTCTATACATATCTCTTGAAGATGGGGCTTTTACTAAGAAGCCACAATGCCATTATCTCACCCAAGAAAGTCACATTGAGGCAAAAAGTTGTCTAATAAGCTCATATTCAAATTATCTAATTGTCTTCCATGTCTTTTAGGTTTTTAATTCAAGGAACCAATAAAACCAGGCATTGCATCTAGTTTGTTTTATCTCTGAGGGCCCTTTCATCTAGAACAGTATCCTCCTTGTGTTTGTTTTGATAATGTAAATAACTTTACATATTTTTAAATATTCACATCATCCTAAATAGTGCCACAAAGTCTGGGTTAGCCAGGTGGTGGTGGCGCATATCTTTGATCCTGGCACTCCAAAGGAAGAGGCAGGTGGATCTCTGTGAGTTTAGGGCCAGCCTGGGCTAGAGAGTGAGCTCCAGGATATGAGGAGAAACCCTCTCTAGAAAAAGAAAAAGAAAGAAAGGAAGGAAGGAAGGAAGGAAGGAAGGAAGGAAGGAAGGAAGGAAGGATGAAAGAAAGTGAATGTCTGGGTTGATCCTATTTCCACATGATTATATTCATTATACATATTTTGACAAGTATACAAGCTGTGTATATTGCTAGTAGCACTATTGACACGACAAAGGAAAATAATTATTAGTGTTGCATTATTTTATAAAATTAGCTGTGGTATCTATTATGGCTTTGATGGCATCCATTAGATTTATTCCAATAAAATACATTTTCTTTGTGTTAAAATAGTTTTCGGATTTATTTATTTTACTTATACAAATGTTTTTGCTTGTATGTCTGTCTTTGTACGTCTGTCTGTGCTCCACGTGCCTGGTACCTGCAGAGGTATTTTGACCATTTACGGAGAGCAGTCAGCTGCCACGTGAGAGATAAAAATTGAACCTAGGTCTTCTGGAAGACGTGCTCTTAACTGCTGAGCCATCTCTCTGGCTTCTATTTTCTCTGTTTTCAGCTGAGGTGGGGGAGAACGTTTATTTTGTTTCCCGGTAGCTTTGTATTCAGTAGTAAGGAGGTCAGAACCATGATTACAATTGACAGTTACAAAGTACTACCTTCTTCAGCTGCTCTTTCTCAGAAGTACACACTAACTCTTCCTTTCCTCCCATAGATTAGGATTTTGTTTGTTTGTTTGTTTGTTTGTTTTTCTAAACAGGGTTTCTCTGTGTAGCCCTGGCTGTCCTGGAACTCACTCTGTAGACCAGGCTGGCCTCGAACTCAGAAATCCGCCTGCCTCTGCCTCCCAAGTGCTGGGATTAAAGGCGTGCGCCACTGCCACCCGGTGATTAGGATTTTTAAAATCCATTAATATCACTGTATTGTTGTTACACTGAAATTTTCCCAAACTTGGAAAATTGGAGTTCATCTGCCCTCCTGACATATCCTATTTCAAGTTAAGTAGAATTCCTAATAGAAGTCACTAGTTTGAGGACTTTCCAAACCAAATCATTTTAGTATCAAATTTAGTTTTCAACAGTCTCTAAAGATTGTGGATTTCAATTTAAAAAAAAAATCAATATACAGTATTTGAGAACATAGTCATTCTGGTTATGCCAGGCCCCAGGAATCTTCCTGACAGAGTCAAAACTCCAGGGAGACTCTGAATTCAACCCAAGGCTAGGCTTCCATTAGTCTCCTACTACATTTGGGAGACAGAGTCCCAAGCTACCTGTGAAAATACTGTCACACAAACAGTGCTTGTGACTTTTGCTTTTTTTTTTTTTCTCAACTGCCATGTATTTTTTAGAAATCCCGGGGGAAAAAAACCTCTTATCTTTTAAATTTTAATGTCATTTTTCCTTAAGTTTTATCTCAACAAATAATTTGCCTGTGTTGTTTCCAAGATCTTTTGATCAACCTTTAAATATACTTTAAAAACTAACATCCATGTATAATGCTGTGTATGACCCAACTGAACAGAAAAGAAAGAAAAAAAAGGTAGGTAGGTATTCGATGGAAGAAACAGGAAAACATGTTAGAAAGTCAATAGGTCAATGTTCATTACTCACAGAACAAACTCGAGAGATGGATCAGCCTGGCTGTTTCAGATAGCATCTTGGCTAAGTAGAAGACTTGAACATAGAGCCCTTTAAATTATGGGTATAGATCTCTGTGCACCTGACTGTGCTGCCCATGGAGGTCAGAGCTCTTAGATCCCTGGAGCTGGAGTCAAAGACAGCGATAGCTTCCTGATGTGGGTCATGGGAACCCAACTCCTAAATTCAGGTCCTTTGCAAGAGCAGTACACACTCTTAACTGCTAAGCCATCTCTCCAGATCCTAGATACATGGTTTTTTTTTTTGAGAGAGGATATTGTTAAGTATATCAGTCTATTCTAAACTACTTAAGTATTTGGGGTTTGGGTAAAATTACTTTCTGTAAGCTAATTGCAAAAGGTAGAATTTAAAAGTCCTTTCCATCACTGTTAGCATCAAATCCAAAGTACGTTCCCCTGAAACCAGTTTTCTTGTTGCAGAGAAATGCATACTTGAATGTTAAAAATAATAGCATCTTTCATGTTTTACTAAATGTCTATCAAGATCATCTAAAAACAAGACATAATAGCACCTTGAGCTAACTCTATTAGTTGGGGTTCTCCAGCGGAACAGAACCAATAGAAATGTTACAAGAAAAGTTATCAGATTGGCTTATACAATGTGGGATAGGCAGTCAACTGTGGTCGTCTACTTGCTAGAGAGGCTGAGAACCTAGCAGCTTCGCAGAACTAAATATCTCAGCGGTCCAGATGCTGGTCTTCAGTAATGAGAAGAGTGAAACTGGGCGAGGACAGCAGGGAAGGAGGCAGTGGAAGAAAGGGGGCGGGGCAAGGCAGGTAAGTAAGAACAGCAGCTTTCCCTAAGATCACTTTTAATCTGGCCCCCCTTGCTGGCAGATGCTGCCCTCCCTAGAGGGGTGCTATCGTAACATAAGAAGGGGTCTTACCCCTCCATCAGTTCTTCTAAGAAGTATTCTCACGACTGGCTCAGAAGCAAGTCTCTGACAACCTAGTTTATCTATCACAATCCCAGTATGAAAACTTTGGATACAAACCCCACACTCGTCACTCCTATAGCCCAAGTGATTTGATTACACATGGAACATAAAATTTAGAGCAGGCTTTTGCAACCAGGCAGGAGGTCATATTTCTAAAGAGTCATCAGAATCAGGAGGGTAGTTCTCCCTAGTTAAATATTCCCATGTTGCCCTGGGCTCTCTCCCTTGACAGCGAGCGCTGCAGCCATCCTTCACTCTTGCTCCCTGAGTTCTGTCACTAATCATAGGGTAGAAAAAACCACTTAGACCTGTGTGTTTGCACGGTGGAGAGAGGGCCCTGAAACAACACCCTGTGGGGACAAAACCATCAAGCTGGTGGAGGGTAACCTGAATTAAAATATCCTACATGTTATTTATAAGTGTTACTATCGACTGTATTTTCTAATGCTGGCAAAGATAGAGAGACAAAGATCATTATTACCAGTTGCAAATTTAATTCTGATGGAAATGTGGACTGGGTGTTCTGAGTCTATAGTAAATAACTGTTTGATGCAATGGAAAATTAAAGATGTAAAAATCCAAAGCCGGGGTCACATATAAAAATCAATTTGGAGGTAGAGTATTTGCCATTACATAAGGCATGCAAGTATAGTTGGAATGTGTGGTGTGTGTGTGTGTTTCTGTGGTGGTGGTGTTGGGGTCCTCACACTATTGTGCTTAAAACATGTCATCCTAAGCTTCAGAAATGTGCCTAAGGGACCAGGCAGGACCAGTAGACTCGAGGATAGTTAGTAGCTGAGGCTTACTCCATTTAAGCTATACCCAAGAAGCACACAAAAGAGAAAACTACCTGTCAGAATAGCTTTCACTTATTTTTGTCAACCTAAAATGTACTGAGTAATTCTCCATCTCTTGGTTTTATCACAGAAGCTGATTCACGTTCAGCTCAGCCTTATGCTAAATGATAAAGCCGCAGAGTTGTGAGATAAAGGTGATTCTCCACACTGTAGATGTCCCAACACTCTCAGAGAGGGTTAGTGTGGAAATTAATTTTCTCACACTCCTACTAAGGTTATATAGTATGAGTTCTTAATTTAAAACTGTAGGAGCAGGGCAGTGGTGGAGCACGCCTTTAATCCAGCACTTGGGAGGCAGAGGCAGGAGATTTCTGAGTTCGAGCCAGCCTGGTCTACAGAGTGAGTTCCAGACAGCCAGGGCTACACAGAGAAACCCCGTCTCGAAAAACAAAAAAAAAAAAAAACAAAAAAAAAACAAAAAAAAAAAAAAAAACCAAAAAACAAAAATTAGGATTAAAAAAAAAAAAAAAACAACCCAAACTTTATAACCTCAAAAAAAAATCCTGTTTCCCACGCACAAGATTTATGGTTTATTTACAGCCATGGACTGACAAACGGGATGTCAAGAACTCTTGACTGGCAGTCAGGCTCCAGCACAAGTGAGACAGCATAGAAGGATGGTCCTGATGGCTCTGACAGGAATCTCGGCCTCTTGGGTTTTCTGTTTGTTTTTTAAATTTATTTTTATGGTTGGGATGTATATATCACTGAAAGAGAGTCATTTTTTTTTGGGGGGGTCTCCAAACCTTAAAAATGTATTGTCACTTAAAAACCTAAAACCCTGCCAAGACAGTAACTTATTAAATTGTTTAAAAAGAGTTACAGGAAATTCACCCCAGCACAAGAACAATCAACAATCACCAAATGTTCACGGATAGGAACTAAAACGTAGCCAATAAGTGATTGACAAACCACAGATTTGGGGCAGGAGTATGTTCATAAACTTAACCCTGCAAGGCAGAAGCAACCTTCAGGCCAAGCACCCCCCGCAACAGGGTCCCCACAGCCGGATAGCCGGTGCAAAGCAGCACCTTGCAGCCAGCCTGAGCATGGGCACTCGCCGCCCCAGACCACTGCGCATCCCGACCTAGCTCCCGGATCTGCGTCCCAGCGTCCACACCAACGGTCCAGGTGAAGTTCAGAATGTGGTCATCTCCCGTGGCTGACTTTCGCGGAGTCCACTAGGCGGCGGGGACTGGGAACCCACTCGTCGTGATCCAAGGCGGTGGCTGACGTGATCAGCAGCCACGGCAGGGCCAGATCTCTCAAGAAAAACTAAGTCGATTTCCTCCTTCCCACGTGAACCTCGCCCACTTCTGCCGTTCCGGGCCGAGCTCACCTCGCGGTGGTCCCAAAGCCTCAAACCCACGTCCTCGGTCTGCTGGAACCCATCAAGCATTAGGACCGCGCGGGACCTGCCAGAGCTTTGCAGGCTAGCAGGAGGTGGGCGTGGCTTCTCGGAGAGGGCGGCTCCCGGCAGGGGAGGGGGCGGAGGAGGAGCGCGCGTCACGCCAGCTCTGGATGTTGATTGGCTGGGTGCGGTGCGCGGAGCCCGCCAGCGTCTCCGCCCAGCCCCGCTGCTCCTCCTCCTCCTCCTCCTCGCCAAGCGGCTCTGCCAGCGCCGGCTCGAGAGGGAACCGCTCAGGCCGTCACCGCCAGCCCAGTGCGGACGCGGAGAAGGCGGAAGGAGGACGTGCTCGTCGCCTTGCTCCTCCCGCACCGGACTCCCCGGCGGGCACGGAGCCCAGGGGAGGAGCCGCCGCGGGCACGCCCCGCCTCCGGCCGGGACGAAGCTGCCGGCCGGCCACCGCCCCCCCTCCCCGGTCGGCGAGACCCGCCCCCAGCCCGCCCCGGCGGCATGGAGGGGCAACGTTCTTGACGGCCGTGCCGCCGCCCGGGCGCTCGGCTCCTCCCGCCGCCCCCGCTCCCTCGCTCGCATGTCCGCACCGCCTTAGCTGAGGATGCTGAGGATGAAGCTGCCACCGAAGTCGACGCACCCTAGCGAGCCGCCGCCCGACGCGGAGGAGCCCGAGGCGGACGCGCGGCCGGGCGCAAAGGCGCCGCCGCGCCGCCGCCGCGACTGCCGCCCGCCGCCGCCGCCGCCCACGGGCCCGCCGCGGGACCCCCCGCCGCCGCCGCCGCCGTCGCCGCCGCCCCGGGGACTCGAGCCGCCTGTTGCTAGCGGGCCGACGGCGGGCGCGGGCATGCCGGGCGGCGGCGGGCACGCGGCGGCGCTGCGCGAACAGGAGCGGGTGTATGAGTGGTTCGGGCTGGTGCTGGGCTCGGCGCAGCGCCTGGAGTTCATGTGCGGGCTCTTGGACCTGTGCAACCCGCTGGAGCTGCGCTTTCTCGGCTCGTGCCTGGAGGACTTGGCGCGCAAGGACTACCACTACCTGCGCGACTCGGAGGCTAAGGCCAACGGCCTCTCGGACCCAGGGTCGCTGGCCGACTTTCGAGAGCCCGCCGTGCGCTCGCGCCTCATCGTTTACCTAGCGCTGCTGGGCTCGGAGAACAGGGAGGCCGCCGGCCGCCTGCACCGCCTCCTGCCCCAGGTGGACGCGGTGCTCAGGAGCCTGCGCGCGACCCGAGCCGAGGGCTCGCGGGGCAGCGTGGAGGACGAGCCGGGTGGCGATGGCGAGCAGGACGCGGAGAAGGACGGCCCCGGCCCGGAAGGCGGCGGCTGCGCCAAGCTCGGGACTGGAGGCGGGCTCGGCTTCAGGGCCCAGGAGGAACTGCTGCTGCTCTTCACCATGGCTTCGCTGCACCCGGCTTTCTCCTTCCACCAGCGGGTCACCCTGAGGGAGCACCTGGAGAGGCTCCGCAGCGCACTCCGGGTGGAGCCGGAGGACGCGGAGGTGGAGCCGAGCAACTTTGCGGGCTCCAGGGCCCAGGTAAGGTGCTCTGAGGTGCGAAGAAGTGGCAGTGCGGTGGCAGCTCTGGCCTCCCCCTCGGGGGCCTTGGAATCCAGCTCCGACCCCAGCCTCATGCAGGTGTCTCACCACTCCGCGGCTCTCGGCCCCGGGTAGTCATCATCATTTTCTTGGGCGACTAAGTTCTAGTCACCCACATGCACATAGAGCCACCCGCCATAACAGAATGCTCTAGAATTCTCTAACGTGCACGAGTTGTCACGGAAGACAGGAGCTCCCTGACCCTAGCTAGACCTCGGATGAGGAGGCTCGTGGGACATTTTGGGCTTGAGTATTTGGGCGCTAGGTGCAAGGGGAAAAGCCAAGCGCTTGGGGGTGCTGGGGGCTGTCAACCACCGTCTGTCTAGCCCTGGGTGGGCTGCTTGCTAGTCTCAGCCTGTTTAAAACCGCCTTACCCCTTGGCACTCCTAGGTTACTGCTCTTGCATGTGACATACGGGACTTTTCATACTTAGTGTGTGCCAGTTAAGGTTTCGAATAGGTCTTTTTGGCTTTTAGTAGGAGAACTTTGTATTCACTGGGGGTGGGGTGGGGTATTCTATGGAGACCTATGAATTGGCTGACCTAAGTACTAAAATCGGCCATGTGGGTAAAAGACCTAGGATGGCCTGGCTAAACCTTTACTAGACTACCAAACAAGCCTTCCTAAGGGGCTTGATTTCTACTTCAGATTTGGGGTCTGGCGATCTCTTAGGTCTTTACTGTAGGGATTAACCTTGTCTAAAAGAGTTATTAAAACACCACATTTAGTACATAGGAATCCACTTGTCGCAAACATTGAAGAATTTTTACAGTCTTGAAAGCAATTTAATTAGGCCCAATAAACCACTTAAGAATGACGATTTAATGGGGATATGTTTCAATTGCAGTAAAAACTGTAGATGAAGATCTTATTTTTGTGGATGAGATTTGATTCGGATGCCATGCTTTTCCACTTTAAGAGGGGAGATTTCCCTCCCTCCTCCCTTGAAAGTTAACATATATAGCAGTCATTCAATATCATATAACTTAGATTGACCATTATGTCTCACTAACGATTGTATAGACTCATTCATTACCCAAGAACCCAGGGCGTTTAGGAGCAGTCTCAAAGGGCCTTAGAGATAACGTAGGCCGAGTACTTCGGGTTTTTTTCTTCCATGAAGCATTTGTGAAATCACAAGTTCATGTTTTGTTTTATAAATCTTAACAAAACTCATATGTAAAAAACTAATACCTTGCATTTTCTTGATGATTGTAAAATCATACCATCTTCTAGTGTCGATACTATCAGCACACACGTGTGTGTAATGATGGTAAGAGCTTAATTCACCCTTCAGCCTACTCACTATTTCTACCTGAAAATATACACCACAGAGCTGCTAAATTTAGAGCCGAGAGCATGAGTTCGGGAACATGTTTTCTTGTGACAGTATATGGTAACCTTGAATTTGGTCTGATGAAAATGTCCCACATCGGAACAATTTTCCCCATTCCATTCATAATGTACCAACACAGGTACAGCACTAATCGCAGGATTTTAACCGTGAGGGGCTCCTTTCCCTTCATCTTGCTTTGAATGTGGTGTTGTAAAGCAGACAGTGAGGATAGGTATGTGTTAATCAGAGTAATGAGATTTTTATCTTGACTGCAGTGCATGGCCTTTTCTGGCCCCCAGTGAGTGCTGGGAGGAGTGGACAAAGGAGATTGGGCATCCTGCCACTAATTTCAGCACATCATCACTTCTCAGGAAGTGGGAGTAGGGAATAAATGCTACAGGGATTAATATGCTAAGACGGCGGGCGCGAGACACTGGGGCTGGGGCTTTGCCCGTGTTTCTTCAGTAGTTTAGGGTTGATGAACCAACCATGTATGTCTGATGAAACAACTTAGATCCCACCTTTGGAGAGGTGTGTGGGTTATTGTGGGTCCCCGGTCCTCCAGCTGACGCTGTTTTGGACTTGATGTTTGAGCGATCTCGGTGCTCACAGGCTGTCGTGGAGGCTGCCGGTGCAGGTGGGCTTTTTTGAAGAGCGGATTCCCGCGGTGCAGCCCAGCTGTTGCTCGGCCCTCGGTGACCTTAGCGCACATACGGTAGGGCGCGGGCGGGATGCTGCAGGAACGGGGCTGAAGCGCATGCCGGCCGCTCGCGAGGCGCGGGGTCCACCCGAGGGCGGTGGGGTCTCCTGCGGTCGCAGTCCACCAGATGACGAGACGGCAGCGAGCCGGGGCTGCCCCTCCCCGCCGGGCAAGATGGCGGCCGCGCAGCCCACGTGACCAGCGCGGTCCCGCCCCGGCCCCGCCCGGACCCCGGCCTGACTGTAGGGCTGGTGGTGGAGGCGGCGAAGCACGTGGGCCTAAGGCTGCTGGCCCAAGGCTTAGACCTGATAAAGGGGAAATCCATGGGGCTGCATTCTAGTTGCCCCGGAAGTAACTTTGGCTACAGTTATGCAGCTTCTCATTGATTAGGAACCATGTTTGTCCTTATTAGTGTTTATGACCAAGGGAAGCATATTTGCCTTCATGGATGAAGAAAAAGAAACGAACTCAGTATTTTGCTAGGGTATACTGGTTCAGGATACTGTACCTAGCTTTAGTTTTGTACCTAATGACTATAAAGTAGATTTCTTTAATTTTTAAACTAATGACATTTATGGGTAGGACGGGTACTTGAATGCCAGCTTTATATTCTGTGCCCTGAGGGTGAAGTCCAGCACACAGTGTCTTAACCATGAACAGTGTTAGGAGTTGGTGACAAGTCCACCAGCTATCCCCAGAGTGTGCTTACTAGGCCACATCAGAAAAACAGGAATAAACAAATGTGACTTTACTCTTAGAAATGACAGTTCATAGCTTTTAAAATGGGATTTGTGCGATTCTATACTATTACATTATATTAAAACGAGTATGGGCGCTCCTTTTAGGAGACTTGCACATAAATCTCACTTTCTTCCCAGCTGCAGTAGACCATTATGCTTGTATAAGGTTCCACAAATAGTCCCAAGGAACAGCCGTGGGAATACTCATTAATGGTGTCCTAGGAAATGTGCGTAGTTCTTTGTCAAGAGTTCTCATAGGTGAAAAGTAGCTGCAAATGTCAAATGTTAGACGTGTTCTCTTCCTGTTCTTAATAAGACAAACCATAAACACTAAGGAACAAAAAACCTCTGTGGCTTTAGGTGCCAGCTCTATTCCTGTGTTTGAATGATCATAGGCACTGACACTCTTGAAGAGCGTTCGCTGACCACTGTTAGAAGGATTTCCCCTAACTAGCGATGCAGAGGTGTCAGAAACAAACAAACCACGTCGGTCATCATGGGAGTCGACAGTGGCTGGTATTGTGTGGTGGTAGCTCTTTTGGTTGTTCTTAATGCTTGAAGCTTGGTTGTTTGACCTGATGAATAGTATTAATATTTGAATAAAAGATTCTGTGTCTTAGTGGCATAATCCATACATGAACTCTTCAAAATTAAGTGGCCACGAGTCTTTTACCTACGAAAATTAATAATGTAGTTGGGGGGGGGCTTGTGAAATTGTCCCTTTTTCTGTAAATTTGCAAATTGACTGTTGTCCTTGACTGACCTATTATTTCTACTCAGTTTGCAATACAGATAATGTATGAGTTGTGCTGGAGCTTAAGAAAGAAAAGTTTACAGTGGTTTTAGTCTAAATTTTAGTTCTCCAATCAGAGTCCATAGAGAGAGAGCAGCTACCTACAAGTTTGAATACCAGAATTCTGTTGTATTAGGTGCTAAAATATGTATGTAAGAGATGACAGTAAAAAGGAATAGTGTTTTATGTTTCTGAGACAGTTTCACACTATAACCCAGACTTGCCTCAAACTGGGAGATCCTTACTCTGCCTCCAAAGTACAGAATACAAGTATGAGCTATTTCTGTTGGCTAGAAATCACTTCTAAAATTCATTAGTAATATATTCTCCATTTGTTTTCTTAGGCCATTGCTAGAATGTATCTTATGGTGAAGAGTTGGTGGGTCTTGCCTGAGGTTTTCTCACTTGTTGGAAGTACTTATAACTAGTCTTCATTAGCATTTGAGTCAGGTCTGCCTCCTAGGTGGACTAAGGGAAACCCATGTAGCACAGCTTCTCCAGATGGAGGTGGGAGCAGGAATAGCCATGTCCTCCAGGTGAAATGCTTGGTTTGCTTGGTCTTCCTCTAGACAGTCAGGTCTCTCCCCACCGCACTCCTGCACTGCTTTCCTGACTTTGTGCAGATAGATGGGAGGCTTGTGTTGTGGAGCTCTTAGAGGGAGGGAGCTTGGTCTGGCAAGCACTCATCAGAGGGCCTTACATTTCCAGCCTGGAGACATCAACCAGCTAACCTGAACCTGAGCTTTAGTGTCATCTATGGAAGAAGGGGAGGGGGTTCCTTTCCAGGTGTGGTGTTTGCACTAAGAGCAAGTTGCAAAGTAACGCAGACTATTTTGAGCACATTGTCAAGCTAGTGCAGCTTTCTTTTATTTATTTATTTATTTATTTATTTATTTATTTTATTTTGGTTTTTCGAGACAGGGTTTCTCTGTGTAGCCCTGGCTATCCTGGAACTCACTCTGTAGACCAGGCTGGCCTCGAATAGTGCAGCTTTCTTTAACACTAAGTCATGACTTTTTATTTTCAGGAAAGTGGGTCTTTCTGCGTTTGGGGCCTTTTGGTTTAATACTTAAAAGCCCACAGGGTAGACTACTTACATTCTTTTTTTTTTTTTTTTTTTTCTTTTTCGAGACAGGGTTTCTCTATATAGCCCGGGCTGTCCTGGAACTCACTCTGTAGACCAGGCTGGCCTCGAACTCAGAAATCTGCCTGCCTCTGTCTCCCAAGTGCTGGGATTAAGGCGTGCGCCACCACCGCCCGGCTTGACTACTTACATTCTTATTACTGTAATTATAGATTGATTTTCTTTTTTTTTTTTTTTTTTTTTTTCGAGACAGGGTTTCTCTATATAGCCCGGGCTGTCCTGGAACTCACTCTGTAGACCAGGCTGGCCTCGAACTCAGAAATCTGCCTGCCTCTGCCTCCCAAGTGCTGGGATTAAAGGCGTGCGCCACCACCGCCCAGCTTATAGATTGATTTTCAAGAAACATACAGTTTAAAGGATAGTATTTTGTTTTCAAAAAGGATACATAGTTGAAAAGATAGTATTTGAGAGATATTTAGAAAATTATTTTTTTTGTAATATTTACATTGTTTAAGAAAATCTTTTAAAACCCCCAAAGAAGAAATCCTTTTCAGTTACAAATAATTTGTCTTAGTATTGGATTTGGGACTATAAATGGAGGAAAATACATATTTTGAATTTAAATTGTCATTAACTTCAGTACAGCTGTAGTCTACTTATTCACCACTTTTCACATTTAATTAGGAAATAATAATTTAAATTTATGTGGAGTCAAGCATGACTTACTAAAAAAAGCAATTTTATAGTTTGGTTAAGTTATATAATTCTTTAATTAAGAGCACAGGTTGAGATTTATGTACTCAAGAGCATTTCTGCATTGAAGCTGTTTTCATATATATGTATATACACACACACACATATAGCTTGTTTAATGTTTTCCATTCTTTTAAGAAATGTTAAGGTTTTTATTGTTGTTGTTTGGTTTTGGGGGGTTTTGCCAGTCATTGTAGCTTATGTTTATAATGCTTGTAATCTTTGTATTTGGAAGGTTGAAGTAGAGAGGCCAGCCAGGGCTTTATCAGAAACAAACAACGAAATAGAAGCAAGAGGCTAGTATTCCCTGCGTACGCTAGTGTTTCCGTTATAGACTCTGATTTTCATGATGGAGCACTGTGAGACAGTCCTTTTCTAGAGAATTCACTGCTCTTGGGATAATTCTGTTTGTCTGTGTAAACAGTGTGAAAGGGAAGTGACCTGTGGGGTGTTTGTTATAGGCAGTGGAGGTCCAGCCGTGGGTCCAGTTCCTTTTGTTCTTGTGCTCTAGGGAATATTTGACCTTTGGTTCCCTGCCAAGTGGCTCATTAGCAGTGTTTGGTGCTCATTCAAGGAGTAGTTTATCTGAGGTTTTATTTATAAGTATGTTTTGCCAGCCTGTATGTATGTGCATCATGTGTGCCTGGTACCCTTAGAGGCCAGAAGAGGGCTTCAGATCCCTGGACCTGGAGTTACATGTGATTGTGAGCGTCCATGTGAGTGCTAGGAACCAAACCCCAGTCCTGTACAAGAGCAGCCAGGGCTCTTACCACTGAGCCATCTCTCTAGTCCACCTTTAGCTTTTGAGAGGTTACTTTGCAAGTTTCCCAGTGTCCAGTATAAGATGGAGCTGCCCTCCTTGTGTTTTATGTAACTGTTCTGAAGATGAGGGCAGTGAGAACCATGCATAAGATCATGGCTTAGTCAAAGGATGGTTAGCACAGTGGTTGTGGATGAAGAGGCTACAGAGGGCTTTGGGGGTCAGATTAAAGGACTGGCTAGTTACCTGTTTGCATGGGAGCCAATGAAAATAATGATGAGTCTACTGTATCTCCTGAAGGTCAACTGTCACTTTAACTTAGTACCCATTTCTTGTAGTGTTACCATTAAACTTCAGTCACCATGGTGTGATTGATTATTGTAACCTTTAACTGTCTTCCCTCTTTTCCCTGACTGCCCGTTAGTCCTGAAGGACTGATGGCATGTTCTTGTGGATCTTGATTCTATAGATTTAGAATTCCCTACCTAGTCCTCTTGGGTTCAGCTTGTCCATCTCATCTTTTGGGTACTGCCACCAGACACATCTTTCTAAATCAATCCTTAGTCATACTATAGTTTCTTTCAGTGACTGATGGATCCTGGGATTTAATAGACTCTTAACTCAAAGTCCTAGCTGCCAATTCTTGCTTCATAAATACTGCCTTTCCTTCATCACAGGTTCATGGCAGCCCCTCCTGTGATGATCTTAGGTTATCAGTCTTCTAAGTCTCTATCAATTCAGATTCTCACTAGTACATACATTCTTGTAGAATTTGGGTACTTCTAGAATTCTTACTACTATTTTGAGCATACGTAATTAACTTCTTTGCTAGATCTTTACATTATCGTTTATTTATTTTTGTCCTCATTACATATATCGTAATTGCTCAGTCATAATTTTGTAAACCAAGGCGTTCAAATGCAGCTCTGGAAGTACTTCCTTAAGACTGAATGCATTGAGCTGTGATTTCTTTTCTGGTCTGTCTTGTGCTCCCTCCCTGAGCCTCAGCATGGGGATGCACAGGTGGGCACAGAGGTCAGAAGTGCGGACCACTGTCTTGTTGTTTGGACAACTGACATATAGAAGTGTCCCAGGGTTTGGTCTCCAGCTTGTGATTTGTGTGAGAGAGAGGGGGAGTGAGATGGGGAGTGGAGAACACTTTGCTTGTGCTTAGGAAGTTAAAAACTTGATTTTGGGCACTGAAGTGAGCGCTCTGTAAAGTCATGTGGAATTTTTATGCTAATTAGTAAGACTGTAAATTGAGAGAGTTTCTTGGAGTAAAGTTGATTTTTGTTTTGGTGGTCCTGGAGGGGAAAGTGGTTATGCATGATCGGAGGCCTGTGGTGTTAGAGTATTGAGAAAAAGGCGGTTCTAAAAGCAGGTTGCACGGTGCGGTGGTGAGTTGAAAAGCTGTTGCTTTGGGAAACGGTTTGTTGCCCTTGGACGAGTTTGCGTAAGTGTCAAATGCTAGTGCAGTGTGCCCCAACTTAACTGCCTGCCTGTCACTGTCAAGGCCTTAGATGTCTCCATGGTTCCAAAAGTCTTCTGCACTGAAGGTGTAGCTGTGGCTCTACTGGAGGACCTAAAAGGTCTGGTGGCACCTGGGCTGTTAACCTCTGAGTTTCGTGTGCTTCCTTCAGAGGACTCCTTGGACTTGTCTCTCTGCAGTCTCTTCTCTTTGCAGTTAGGCTATAAAGGGAAAGGCGTGAGAGCATAACTGTGGGCTAGGGAGGCGTGTGTGCAAGGCTAGGTCCTTCTGCTTTGTTCTTGTCACCTCACCCCAGACATCGTGCTGTGGGATGGACTAGCATAGGAATGGAGCAGTCCCGGGTCCACTTCCACCTTCCTTGTACAGAAGGAAACTTTACTACCTGGTTGTTTCCCGTATCCTTGGTGTTCTGTGTCTACTGTAGATTTTGTCTTTCACCATGAAGAGTTACACAAGGAGCACGAGAAGGTCAATCATTAGGTTAAAAACCGCTGCCCTCTTCCTGACCTCCATTTCCTTCTTCCCAGTAAGCTTCGGGTCAGCATTAGAGCTTTCTTACTGGTTCCATTTCCCCCAAAAGGGAATGATACCAACAGTTTTAACTTTTTAATAAGTAATTTAAAAGAGTCCCCAAACTTCATAGAGAGTGATAGTAACAATTCCCCTGCCACCTTGTTCTCTCTGCTCAGGTCTGCATAGTTTGCCATTGTTATCCCAAGTGTCACGTTGAGAAGAATGTGCATAGAAAGAAGTGATTGTGGTGGTAGAGTAATGTACCCCACAAATTACCTCCTGGTACTCTCTTCAACAGTTGCTATGTATACCCAAGCTGTACAGTAGCCAGTTCTGTCATTCCTGCTGAATCATCTGAGACCCTCGTTTCTAGTTAACACACCACCAGAAAGAGAGCCCATAGTCACAGCAGAAGTCTACATCTTGCATGTTCTGAGATGTGTCCATTTTATTGTTGCAGCTCAATTCATACACAAGACATGTTTTTCTTAATCTGGAACTTGCTTGTCTCAGGTGCTGTGGGCTAATTCTGGAGACTTGCCTTTGGTTGAGGTAAGATTAGACTAACCTTGTGCAGTAGCTGCTGGGTAGATGAGAAAGACAGTATTTCTCAACTTCTCCTTGGCTTATTTCTTCCACAAAGGTAGAAAGCAGAGCTTCATGGGGAGGTGGCTGTTATTCCTATATGTGTGGTGACGTCAGTGGTAGTTCTCAGATCTCATGGCGTCTTTCCTTGGCTGAATGTCATGTTGTGTGACTTGTGAAGATGGAGTCAGCCTAACCGACAGCCTTTCACATGTGGTGCTAATAAGTACCACAGTTAGGTTTTTCATAGCTCCTTGTGAACTTTAGAAACAGTTTCTAAATTTAATCTGAAAGATTTTCACAGTATTGGTACCTAGACTTGGGGATAAGAAGAAACTATTTGCAGAATTTCATGGGTTAATGGACTGGGATCCTAGTTTACTAAACAGGATAAGCCCTCTAGCACTGAGCTAAAAACTCTTCAGCCCCTTTTAACTTTATTTTGAGGCAGCCTTGCTAAGTTGCTCAGAGTGGCCTTGCACTTAAGAGCGTTCTGCTTCAGCTCCCTGTGCAGCTAGGATTACAGGAGTTTACCACCATGCTCACAGATTTTGTTCTTAAAATCAACTTGAGACGTGTGATTCCAGTTGTGAAGCAAACTACTTTCCCGTGGTTGTTTGGCTGGAATACTGTGGAAGCAGCCTGGCTAATTAACTATGCTAAGAGACTTGTAACAAAACATGCTGTCTTACTGTTAGCAGAGCTTGGTGGCACTGACTATACCACATCCATCTTGATGGCTATAGAGTAACCTCATTGTGGTTTTGATTTGAATTTCCTTATGGAAATCTATTGTTACATATTTTTCATTTGTTTATATTTGAATATAAACAGTTTTTTGAATATATATAGTTTTTAACTTAAACCATATTTTGACAATGTAAAAAAAAAATCTGCTATAAAGAAAAGAAGTGGGCTGGCAAGATGGTTCAGTGGTTGAGAGTGCACACTGCTCCTTCAGAGGACCTGCGTCACCTGAAATTCCTGCTCCAGGGATCCCTTATACCTCTGGCCTCCGCAGGTCCCGTTCTCATGTCCACATACCAGTACTCAAACATACACACTGTCCTTAAAAATAAATTCCTAAGGAATAAGAAGGGAAAGAGGTGATTGAAACTGTTTACTAAGCTTCTTTTTAAGTAAGGGCTGCTTGAAAGGATGGGAAAGCTTTCCTTGTTTCTTATGTTTTCACTGGGGATTCAAACTGGGGCCTTGAACATGCTGAGCAGGTGCTCTGCTGCTGATCCGGACGCTAGCACTGCATTACTGTCCAGTTTTTAAAAGGACATAGGTCAGTGTTGAATTTTTAATTAGCAGAATCTCTCAGGCAGATGTGGGCTGTAAGGAAAGAGTATATGATCTGAGTTAGTATATATATGAGCTTATCTTTAAAAATTGATAGCATTGCAAGCTGGTAAAGACTGTGAGGCCAGATGTTTTAGCTGTTGGGCCCTGAAGAGGTCTGTGCTCTCCTCGTGACATGGTTCTTTGTTAATACTCCTATTACCTTGGGTTTCTAGGAGGTGGAAGTAAGACTTAGTTCCCAAGAGTGTTCAATGTACTTTATTCACGTAAATAGAGCAGTGATCTGGAATCCCACATTCATTGTCAGACCAGTTTGGGTCATTAAACAGCAGGAGAAAATTCCTTACATAAGATCCTTGACAAGTTTCAGGTCTTCTCTTCGTGTCATTTCTTGACACTGTTAAAACGTCAGTGTATGTTTGGTTCTTGAAACAAGTTATATTAATACGAGTAGTGTTTTGAGGTTCTGGGTAAGAGGAGGTAAGGTGTCAGGATGGAGAAAGGAAAGGGCTAGTTTCTGTTTTTCTGCTTACCCAGAGTCTTACAATAACCGTGTACGCTTAGCACTGCTCTAATTCTGGAGAGCTATAAGCTTGGTGTGCTTTTTATTATTATAAAATCCAATCTTTGAGGCACACACCATAGTTAACTAGTGATGGGCTACGTAGACTCAGTCAGGGCCAGAATGTCCTATGGTTTCTGGGTGAGTTGACTCTGATAGTAAGCCATCTGTACATAGCGTTTCTCATAAAGATTTGTTATGTGTTGACGGTGCTGTTGATAACACTTTTTCCTAATGGAGCATCCTGTTAGACTGTCACTAACTAATCAGTAAATAGACTTTATGTAATGATTAACATACACAGTACCTTGAGAAATGAACACGAAGTATACTATTTATTTTATATGTCCTTTTGATTCTGGTTCAGGTGGTATAGTATGAACACCACTGGCAGGTGATTAGCAGCATTGGATTTCCGTGTCACGATAGCTGGGAAAGTGAATATTTGCAGAGATTATTACTTCTAAATAAAAATCAGCATTGACACTGCTACGTGTGACTCTGACGCTTGGCATCTTTCTACCTTTAATGTTTGATCACTTGTAACTAGTATAATCATTATTCAGACTGTAGGATTTGACACTTGTGGAATTTTCGACTGATACAGACTAACATATTCTCTTCTAGAACGACTCGGCGTGTGGTGACTATTTACCGAGTAATGAGACTGGTTTAGTAGAACAAGCCCAAATACCTCAAGATGGACTCACTGTGGCCCCTCACCGAGCTCAGCCAGAAGGTATGTTGTCTTTGTAGTGTTTACACTGATTAACTCAGGGTTTTGAAGTTGTTGCTATTGCTGCTGGTGATGGTTGGGTGGTGGGTGGATGCTTGATTGAGATAGGGTCTCACATAGCCCAGGCTAGCCCATATTCACTGTATAACTAAAGCTGACATTGAACTCCTGATCTTTCTGCCTCCATCTCCCAAGTGCTAGGATTATAGGCCTGTGCCACCAGGCCTAGTTTATGTGACGCTGGGGAGCCAATTTAGGGCTCACACATGCTAGGTAAGCACTCTGTCAGCTGAGCTACATCGCTAGCCCCAATGCTGTTTAATTCTTAACTCTTAGGTTTAGAGAAATCCTGTTGGTCCTGGGCTTTTGCCCAAAAGCAATGCTCCAAATGTTCTAACTTCTGTGTTCTGGGGTTCCCTTGCTCTGCAGCCCGCCCTCTCACGTGTGTCTGGCCTGTATCATGGGCAGCTGTTTCTTTGGCTGTCTCTTAAACCTCTATGTGTGTTTCTGGAGGCCAAGACTTTATTCTGTTACTAAAGGACTTAGTGTAGTGTTTCATCTATAGTGTTTAGTGTTTACTATTAAAAGGAAGAAAGAAAATCAACAAAGTTCATAATATCAGGGTGAAGAAATTGTTCACATCCATTTCCCAGTAGCCATGCAGTTTTAAAAAGGAATTATGGGAATGAAAGCACATTACCATCTAAAAAGAAATGGTCTTGCATGTTCCCTTTTCTTTGCGTTTGGGGAGTCCTTTGGGGAGTCCATAAGCTCATAGTGAGAGGAAGTTTGAAACAAAATGTGGGCTGCTGTGTAGGTTGCAGATGAGCCAAGGACCCATAAGACATGCTCAGTCGCAACTCACTGAACAGTAGTGACCTGATGCAGACTTGACTTTTATAAACTTTTATAAAGTTTTGTTCTCGTAAAAACTTGTTGAGCTTTAGACTGTTTCAGAATGATAGCAGTTAGTTTTAAAGTGGTACTGTCGTTCTTCATTTTTAACTGTTAAAAACGTGGAGTATGTTGGGCGGTGGTGGCGTATACGCCTTTAATCTCAGCACTTGGGAGGCAGAGGCAGGTGGATTACTGAGTTTGAGTCCAGCCTGGTCTACAGAGTGAGTTCCAGGACAGCCCGGGCTACACAGAGAAAACCCTGTCTCGAAAAAAACCAAAAAACCAAACCAAACCAAACCAAAACAAAACAAAAAAAAATCGTGGAGTATAATGCATACTCTCTGGTTTTAATTTACAAGGGTTAAGACAGGTAACTCCAGGTATCCTTGAGGCTGAAGGTATATTCCCAACTTGGTAACAGCATCAGCACTCCGACCCCCTTTTTTCCTCTGCCAAACAGCAAATACAAAGAGCTGGCTCAGTTGGTACTATGCTTACAAGCACGAGGACTTGGCAGTTGAATCCCTAGCACCTATATACAGCAGCACCTGTGCTGGGAGACAAAGACAGAAGAGGGCCCCTGGGGTCCACTGACCAAGTCACTGAGCCCCAGCTCTAGTAAAAGACATTTCAAAACAACATTGAGAGTGATTAATGAAAACAGCCAACATCAATCTCTCATGGACACACACACACACACACACACACACGGGGTGGGGGTGCTGGTGCCTTGTCTGCAGTCCTCATGCCTTCGCCTGTGCTGATCTGGGATCACACCCAGTATGAAGTGCACTTTAGACAAGTACTCTGAATGAAGTCCCCCCCCCCCGACAGCTCTGTTTTCTCAACACCAGTTAGTTCAGTAAGGTTTTATTTGCTAGCATCCTCTTTTAAATGATCCAGTTATAACAGTTTTTGGAAACAGACCTCCCATTCCTCTGTGGTCATTGTAACACTACACAGGTCTGCAAGTTACCATCAGGCACTTGAGATTTTTCTCTACAGACACCCTGAAGCAGCCATCAAACCACACATGCTGAAAGTTGGCACAAGGTGCTGTTAGTGCTCTGTCCCTGCTCATTCTCCACGTATCTCCTGCCACCTCTGTGTGTGTGCTCCGTGCCCTGTCATGTCCCTGCTCATTCTCCACGTATCTCCTGCCGCCTCTGTGTGTGTGCTCCGTGCCCTGTCATGTCCCTGCTCATTCTCCATGTATCTCCTGCCGCCTCTGTGTGTGTGCTCCGTGCTCTCTCATTGCTCACCTTTCATGGTGTGCGGCAGTCTTCCTGTCACTTCCGTTCTAAAGCAAAAGGAATGCTCCTCTCTTCTCTGCCGTCACTCCAAGTTCATGAGTGATTCTCCATCCCCACCACATTCCCATGGCATTGCTTTCCCAGCCTCTTCTGCCATCATTATCAAACTCATTACTGTCAGCCTCTGATGCTGCAGCCTCAGCATCAGGTAAGTATTGTACCTGCTGGACACCCCAAGCAGCAGTCTGCTTGTCTTCAAATCCTTGTGTAGTAGTTTGTAGAGTCCACCTTTTCAGATTGGCTGCCACCCTCCTCCTGCTGCTCTTCTCTTCCTCCTCTTCCTTTTCCTCCCTCCCCCTTTCTTTTCCCAACGTGATTTCTTTTCTCTGACAACTCAGTGAAGCAGCTGTAAAGTAAGGAGCCGAGGGCTGGCATGTTTCCTTAGTTCATGAATAGACTGTGTATCTGTGGAGAGAGCGTGTTCTCGTGTTTTCTACCCTGTGTCCACTATTTCACCCTGTGGTAGTAAACTGTACGTTCAGTTCCTTCACAGCGAGACTTGATGGTTTCTTTCAGTGATCAGTTTATAGGACATTTTACCCATTCCAGGAGATACAAAGTCCCCTTGTGGCCTCTGTGGGCACCAGACATGCATATGGTACATATATACGTGCAGGCAAAACACTCATACGTGTACAAATAAAAAAACAAAAAACTAGGTATTTTTAAAATTATTTCTATTATATATGCAAAAAATTGAATGGGCTGTACATACTTAGTTCGTCCTGAACTGCTAATTTGAATAAGAATTTTCATTATTATCCTTTAGAAAACAATCTTCACTAAAATATCTTTGATTGATTGATTTGACGTTGACTATTTGACTTGAGCATTCAGCATCTTGACATATGTAGGAAGCATTCACTCGTGGTTGAGTGGCGTATTGCTGTGTATCAGTTTTTTCATGAGTTAAGGCCAGTCGCAACGATTAAGTAGCTTAATTACTGGCCTTTGTCAAGTTATTGGGTTACTTTAGGTAACGGAACATGTGTGTGATCTCTGATACAAGTCAGCATATGTGTGTTTTCTTTCAGCTGTCCACATTGAGAAGATAATGTTGAAAGGAGTCCAGAGAAAAAGGGCTGACAAGTACTGGGAGTACACTTTCAAAGTAAGCTGTTCTCGCCCCAGAGTGCTCCACTCTCTACAGTAACTGACCTGCACAAGAGCTGCTAGCAGGCCCACTGCTTAAAAGTCGGATGAACGAAAAGAAAGACAGATGATAGATGATTGATAGGTAGACAGATGGTACATAGATAATAGGTGATAGAAAGGTAGATAGGGATTGATAGATAGTATAATAGGTAGGTAGATAGGTAGATGATAAATAGATGGCAATTTTTAAAAACAAGTTAGAACCTTGAACTTGGGAAAACTAATGAAAATGCATGGTGTAAGATGTATCTTTTAAAAGTAAAAGTAAATTATTTCACAAGTGTCTGCAGACCCCCGGCCTTCCCTGACCTGGCATTACCTTCCTGACTGCTCATGGGTTTTTCATCCCCGCTGTGTGGCTTGTCATCTTGTTGGCTGTGACCCGCAGGCCCCGCCCCGTCTGGTACCTGCTTACCACTGCTGCAGCTTCATTGCCGGGCCCTGTGCGGTTGCATCGCAGATGCTCTGAGGCTGCGTGCAGTGAGGCCAGGGTTCCCACAGCACCACTGACCGTGTTCTAGCTGTCCCACGCTCCTGAAGACTTGTCACCCTCTGCAGATTACTACCACTATAGCTCCCACAGATCCTTGAGCCGAGCGTCTTATGGAACTGACATCCTCATCCCTGCCGTCCTAGAATGTCTGCCTTGCTCAGTACATTTGTTGAATGAATTTCAAAACTTCTACTTTGAAGGAGAAAAATTCTTGACTTTGTGATTTCTGTTTCCAATTTCCCTGTGTCTCACTTTTGGAATATTTGGCTCTTTGCCCTTAAAACTCTGGCATGCTGGCTTCTCCTTTAGTTGTTGGAACTCACAGCTTTTCTCTAAGACCTTTCTCCTTACCCTGGACCAAAGCACAGCTAACATCTGGCTCAAATGCTTCCTCTCGGAGAGCCTCTTAGCACCAGCTACTCTTGTTTCAGGCCCTGGTCTCCATCTTTGAAGTCAAGACTGGTAGAAAGTCTTACATATTTGTTTGGTTTTATGTGACGCTGACATGCGACTGAACTCAGACTTCAGTTGTCATGTCTACTCCTGTATCTACCCCCCAGGTAGACATTTTTCATTTAAAAATGTACCAGTCAATAAGGGTTGCTACACAGCATTTTTATGCATTTAAAAATTACATCAAAGGTGAATGGTTAATGATAAGACTCAAACATTAGCATATCTCAAAGCGTCACGTATTTTACGGTTGTACAGCAGGAATTAAGTCCACAGAAGTCTAAGGGTCCAGGGGACAGAGCAGCATACTGACTGCCGTCCTGGGTCCTGCTCCCCCTGGGCCACACTTACCTCATTTCTTCGTCTGGAAATGCAGGGACTCATGCTTGCCCAGGCATCTTGCTAGCACTTAAAACATCTGAAATCAAAGTGAAATCTTTTGAGAAGACCGATCTCCCTCCCTCTGCTTCTCTCGTAACCGTGTTCTTAGTGAGCATCAGGAGACAGGACTTGAGTCTTCGGCATCTACCCTGTCATAGTATCATTTTTGTACTTAACCAAAAAAGCAAGACATTTCTGAAAAATTAATTCCTGAAAATTGCCAAAACAGTTATATTTTAATATTGCTTTTTAAAAAATACAATTTAAAAAGAATTACTGGAAAACCTTTTTGAGTAGAATGTCAGAAACTATGAGAGACAATGCTAGATGAACTTTATATCTCTAATTGCTAATCTTAAATTTAAGGCCTTTTGTTTTACACATGGCTTTTTCCCCAGCCAGTTCCTGCCTAAGCAATAACCATATAATATGTGTGTTTTCTTAAATCAGGTAAATTGGTCTGACCTTTCAGTCACAACAGTAACAAAAACCCACCAAGAGCTACAGGAATTTCTACTGAAGGTAAAACTACAGATTTTGTTGTTAAGATTTGTATATGCTATAGAGATTCAATGTCAAAACAATCACCAAGAAAATGACAACACACGTAGGTTAACTCCAAACTCGGAATGGATATGAGGTGTAGAAAATGTTCCACTGGGTGTCTTCTTACCTTGTGACCAGCGTAAGTGGCAGAAGAATCCGCCTTACAAAATGGGTTCCTATTCTTAGCCCTCTGCAGAGCTGTTCTTGTTGGTGGGTGTTTATAAAGGCTCTTGCCCCACACAGCGCCTCCAGAGAGACGAGGCTGATTTTCCTGTGGTTGCTAACACAGTGTGATGTTCTCCTCTTCCTGACCCTGGCTCCTTCCCTTCCTTGGAGTTCATCCTTCTCCCACCCTACCTTCAGCAGGGTCTTAATCCTGTCGGGACTTCGAGGACGGTAGGGTTACCTTCAGCGGCTTTGTCTTCTGCACATCCTTACCTGTTCCCTTGAGTAAAGTCCACTAATCAGATGTAATTGAAAACCCAAGGACATCAGAAAAGGGAGAACTACATCTGTGTGGTCAGTAAATGACTGTTGCTCAGTGAGCAGGTGATTCCCAGTTCATTGTTGACAGGAAAGTAAAGCTGACAAATGCAGAACTAGGAAGTAGTCCGAGTCTAGTCCCACACTTTGCGTGAAAGCGTCATTACCAGGCACCTGGTTTGAAGATTTTGCTGGGATTCACCTTGTGTGTCTGTTGATTCTTCATTCTGCAAGCGACTGATTTTCACCAGTCTGTCAGCTTCCAGCAGAATTCTGGAGGCTGGTTTTCTGACAGACACTTTGACATGGCATCAGAACGTTAATTTGCTGGATTTGTTAGTTGGTCTAGATTAAGCCAATTGAATAGTTTCTTTTTCCTATGGCTTGTTTTAAACTGAATTCATTCTCTCTTTCTCTCTCTCCTCCCTCCCTCTCTCCCCCTTTCATTCCTCCCTTTTAATAAAAATAGAATGTTTTTATCATATATCCTACAGCTTCCCCAGTTTCTGACCATCTCTTCCATCCATCCAAATCCATTCTCTTTTTGTCTCTCGTTAGAAAAGAACAGGCTTCTAAGAGATAGCAATAAGACATTAACAAAAATATAATAAAACAAAAACTACCATATTGAAGTTGGACAAGGCACTCCAACAGAAGGAAGGGAACCCAAGAAAAGGCACAAGAGTCAGAGGCCTGTTTGTTCTCACAGCAGGAGTCCAGTCCCTAAACTGAGAGCCATACTGTTTGCACTGAGCCCCTGGGGCTGCCCTGGGCTGCTGCCTCAGTCTCTGAGATTGCAGGAGCTTTGCTCCTTGTACTGGTGCCCTCCATCCGCTCTGGCTCTTAAACTCTCTCTGCCTCCTCTTCACAGGGTCCCCTGACCTCCGAGGGGAGAGCTTTGATGGAGACATCTCATTTAGAGCTGTGTGTCCAAGGTTTTCCTCTCTTTGTTTTGATAATGGTTGAGTCAGGCGCTGCTTTAGGTATAGCAGAAATGCCGTCAGGGGTTTTACTCTTGGTTTCTGGAGTCACTCTCTAAACTATTCACATACTGGTGTCCTGCTTGTGAAGATGGGTGAGCATCATTCATGTCTAGTCACCAAGGCCTGTGACCCTCCTCAGCCCTAGACAGTGGAATGAGAAAGAAGGCAGCAGTAGAAGGGCTGACATGACGAGCATGACTCAAGGCAGCAGTCCAAGATGTCAGGGCGAAGTGTCTGTGGCCCTGCCTGAGGCTGAGGTCCAGGCCGCACTACAGCAGGGAGGTAG
The DNA here is from genome assembly GCA_021653895.1 of Mastomys natalensis. Classification (NCBI taxonomy): domain Eukaryota; kingdom Metazoa; phylum Chordata; class Mammalia; order Rodentia; family Muridae; genus Mastomys; species Mastomys natalensis. The sequence goes on from JAJTUV010001342.1 coordinate 913,283, forward strand.
CCCCTCACAGCCTTCTCAGCAAGTGGGTTGTGTCCGCCTCTTTTCTTTGCATACATTTCCGAATGTCTTCTGCTTATCACGAGCTCTCTTGTATCTTGGTAGGGTACATTTGCCAGCACTCACTGTGAGTTAAATAAGCATTAGGATCACCCACCGTGTGGATTTGGAACAGGGTATACTTGGCTCCTTTTCTCTTCCGTCTTGTTTGGGGCACAATCCTAGTGCTGGAGACTGAGCTCCAGAGAGGGCTGGAGTCCTTAGTGGAGCCAGACACTGCCCCCACCTGTGTGTGATGTCTGCCCTCACAACAGAGCCCACTGCAAGGCTCTGCCTGCCGTCTAGCGCGCTCCTTCCTTGGGGTTTCCCCTAAGCTTCACAGTGCTGTCCTGACAGATTACATAAAAGCTAAGTGCTTAACAACAAAGCCCCAAATGCCTTCTCATTCTTCAGGGGCCGTGGGAATTGACCCTCAGCTTAGTCAGCAGGTGACAGAAGCATTTTCTCTTAAGTGCATGACCTCCACTCTTACCTGTAATAATCCACACTATCTTCCTAAAAATGGATTGCCTCTTGTTAACTATTCTCCAGGCTGACTGCCTGCACCTTGAATGTTATAGAAATGAGAGCAGAACTGTCCTGAGCGCTGGGTGGTGTTGAACTGCCTGAGGGTTTTCAGAACATGGGTTTGAGGTTGGGGTTGTTGGTCTCTCTTTGTGAGAACAATGGCTTCTACCCTCCCTGTTCTGGCCCCTTCCAGTCTGTTTTTCATATGACCACAGCAGCTCTGTGAGTTTTTACTTCTCCTTTGCTGCTGTATCCGCAGTTCCTGAAACAGTACCTGGGCACCAAGTAGGACTTTGGATGCCTGTGGACTTCTTGAGTGGAATGGACTGTATATTGTAGGGAGTTTTATAAATGACAGTACAGGATACAGTACAGATGTTAACTTCCTCAGGAACATGCTACAGCCCCTAGAGCATGCTTCAGAAGCTCGCTGTTTGAACAGAAGGGCGGAGCAACTGCTGACGTACTTTGAGTGTGCATCCTGAGAGCTGTTTCTGGAACTGTGCCGCACACTTTCTAGATTGAGACTTTTAATCAAACCAGACCTGGCCATTTGTAATCATAAAAGGGAAAGCCCTCCATGCATGTGTCTCAAGACCCCAGAGCCCATGTGTAAGGCTGGCAAGGCTAGATCTACCGTAATGCGTGGCTGGGGAACCAGACCAGGACCTTGTGGTGCAGATGACAGTGTTCGAGTGGTCTCTTCATGGCCTTCAAGTCCAAGAGCCCCTTCAAGTGTGGAGAGGTGGCAACCTGGCTTTCTTCAAGGTGTTGACATTACGATTCTATTAAAATTTGAAGACAATGAATGAGTGAGAAAGACAGCAGCCTTGGGATTTATAGCACAGTTTAAATTAATTGTCCCCTTTTCAGAGTGAAGGCCTTCCTCAGTGAGGGCCTGCCTCTTGGTGCCCTACTTCCTGAAGGAAGGAAAGAGACACGGGCTCTCCTGAGCACAGAGAGGAGCCTCACAAATGTAGCTGAACACTGTTGTGTTCCTCAAGACCCTTGGGTGCCAGGTCGCGATGAGTGAGTTGTAGCAGAGCTTCTGAGTCTTTGCAAGTTGTCGGTGCCTAGGAAGCTCACAAGAACTCAGTTGCCAAGTGAGAGGTGGTGATGTCAGTGATATGATGGTGTCGAGACCTCCAGGCAAGACCCAGAGCCATGCAACAGGAGAGTACGATGGTTATAAATAAGGCACTCCCCCCCCCGACTGTCAGTGCTGCTGACACTCTAGGAAACTCCTTACGGTGAAGACGGCAGCTCCCTGTAGAGGATCAACAGTTTATTCTTGCAACCTTTTTATTAATAAAAAAAAGATTAAATAAAGATACATGGTTGCACATTAGGCTTTGTTGTTGTTTTTAAAGAGAAACTTGTATCTAGGTATAAAACCTTTCATTACTCTGAGGTTGTACAGAGGACATGGGAGACTAGATCTGTTACGACTAAACTGGCCAGGGAAGAAAGATCCCATGTTACATAGGATATAAAAGACATACTGTAAAGCTTTATTTTCAGCAAATAAATTCCCTTCCAGCTAAGTGGGCCTTGGAAAATGAAGAGAAAAACAACATGGAATTAAACTAGATTGCATAGTGATGACTACATGTCCGCTCTCAACCCAGTAATGTGACCTTGATCATTGATTTGGTGGCACTTTGTGTGGTATAGTCCTGTTATGTAAAGCAACTATCATTGTTTTGAAATTTGAAATACACATCTCTTCCAAACATGCCTGGTTTTCTTTGTCAACATATACACACTCCATAGAAATTAGGGTACTGAGGAGGTAGCTGTTTGCCACATAAGGAAGAAGATCGTGTAAAAGCTGGGTGTGGTCAGCCATGTCCGTAGCCCTAGCACTGCAGTGTTGAAGGATAGGTGGATCCCTTGAAATCACTGGCCAGCTCTAGCCAATTCATGGAGGAGAGACCCTATCTCAAAAGATGACATGGAAAACACTTCTGTCACTTTTGTCCTCTACACACTTGTACACACACTTGCATACACACGTTTATACATATATATCATATGTGCATGCACTATACATTCTAAATAAAGAAAATCATGTTAAAACTAGTAAAAATACCCAGTGTCAAAAATCTATTAAAACGCTATTGTCAAAGTGTCGTTGAAATAAGTAGTGTCCATTTGGAAACTATGTCAACTCAGAGTTTGTTTCTCCAGGCTGGAGGGTGGAGGATACGATTCCACAGTGAGGGTGTGGGTGCCGCTGGCTTTGTGATCTCCCCAGATGGATTAGCAGACTGACTAAACATCCCCGGCCATGCTCACTGTGCTCCACCGAAGTGCGGCCACCTTTGCACTGGGGTCAGATCAAATCATATAGATTATTTTTATAAAAAATAGACAATGTTGCTCTACTCTTACCATTATTCTGGATTTTAGTGAAAGTGGCAGGAATTCAGAAGTTAGTCATAAAGTCAAAACTGAATTCTTGAAAATGTTAGTTTTAGAATCCCATTTTTTTAGGAATATTTTTTTAATTAAACAAGTTAAATAATACGATAAGAGTTTTGTTTAAGTTTCTTTCTTGACCAGATGATAAGTTAATTACAGATTTTAGCACATTGCTTACAGGACACATCCAGCATGTTGAGAAAAACTCTGAGGAATGTTTTGATTGTTTTGTTGTTTTAATATGGGCATCGGACCCGGAGAGGTCAGAGGCACCTTTCAAGAGTCCTTCTCCAGCCCACTTTTACCTGGGCTTGAGGAGTTGAACTAAGTCTTTAGCCTTGATCGAACCATCTCACCAGCTCTGATGGGGAAAAAAAAACTGCAAGGAGTTGACCCAGCTTTCATATCTTGGTTCTTCATTTGGCAGATGACATTTAGTTGTCCACCATTGCCCGAGATTAACGTGTGAGAAGCAGGAAGGAAGCACAGAACTGATAGAATAGAGGCAAAGAGAACACTTTTCAGAATAGTATCCCAGGTTTAAAGTGCCAGCTGCACTATGCAGAATGCTAAGTTTACCTTGAAGCTTTGTATAAATGCCCTCTCAAATGGGGAGGAGGGCTTGTGTGTGAGATTTGTTTGCTCTACACTGTCGGCATGCTGAATGCGTGGGTTTCCAGTGCGCTTTGGCTTCCTGCAGACAGACCTGTATAACTTGAGCCTGGTGCCTTGGAAAGAAGGCTTTGAGATGGTTAATGAGAAGAAGGCATTTACATTTGTTTATATTTGCTCAGCATGTAAAATTTTAGCATTGGATATTGTGTTTTTTTCTCTTGCAGCTTCCAAATGAATTCTCTTCTGAGAGTTTTGACAAGACCATCTTAAAAGCCCTGAATCAGGGTTCTCTACCGAGGGAGGAGCGGCGCCACCCTGACCTGGAGCCCATCCTGAGGTAACAGCCTGGCACCTGGCCTCTGTGCTAGCTCAGGCTGTTGAGGGGGGTTGTGAGGTGGCCTCTGGAACTAGGTAGCTCTCCGCTCACAGAAGGCAAGACCCTGTCTGTCACTGTATTCCTGTTTCTCTAACAGCAGAGGGTCTGTTCCTTTTAACCATGAGGGAGCATGAGTTAAACCTCGGTTTTTTGTTTTTGTTTGTTTACTTTTTATGAAATTTTATTAAGGACATCCTTGTCCTGTAGCTAGGCTTGGGAGAGACTAAGTAACCCAGTAAGATGAGCTTGATGGGAAGGAGGGAGGGAGGGAGGGAGACAGGCCTTCCCCAGCACCTGTTTACTTCCTTGTGCTTTCTTGGAGCCCAGTGCTGCTTAAGGTCAGGTCTTTACCCTTGTGAAGTTGTTGTAGCCTTGGGAAAATATGTATTACTGTTGCATAGATGGTTAAATATGGTGTCCTTGTGTTCACTCCTGCGTGTGCAGGGGCCAGGGGTCGTACAGGTCATGGGTGATACAGCTTTCCCCTTCCTCTCAAATGCGAGATATGTGTATAAACAAGGTAACCTGTTTTGTGATGGGAACTGGGAAGGTCTGTCTATGTCACTCGCATAAGACAGGGGGTGTTGAAGGTAAAGGAACCAATGCTGGAGAGGAAGGGCTGACAGTTCTGTAGTGTTAATCCTAGCACTGGGACCCGCAGAACTCTGAAGTCGGGCCAGTATGGTCCGCATAGTGAGGCATGTCTTTAAAACAAAATAAACTCCAGCTCGCACAAAGGCTAAGGGAATAGCCCAGTGAAGGAAACTGAGGAGGCTGCCCAGAAGGGACCAACCTGACGTTCAGGTCGGTTCGTTCATAATGACACCCGTTCCCCTGTTGCATTCGTCTAATGTCCTTTTGGCAGTTCCAGTCCAAGTGTAAAGAAAGTGGCTGCATTTGTGCTGAATGGAGTTTCCTGGGTCAAACAGTAGGGTCAGGCAAGGAAGGGGCTTGAGCATCTAAACTGAATTGGAAGGGGAGGGTAAGTGAAGCTGATAGTGTAGACAGGCGGTGCTGGGAGAGGGTGCCATGGAGTCTGCTAAGGCACATCCTGGGGTGGAGCAGTTGCTTCTCATTCTGGCCGTCCCTGCTTTTCCCCTCCGAGTTGCTAAGGAAGCAGTTGATGTTTTACTGGAAGCTTAGTCATTAAAAAGAGCTAAGTGAGAGTGTCACTGTGGCTCGGGTCGTAAGTGGGAACTCCTCAGCCTTCCAGAGTTCTTAAGATCAGTGTGGCCCAGGATGGGGAAGGCAAGGTCGCTCTGAGGTAGAGATAGGCAGAAATCTGGAATGAATGCATTGTGTCACAAAATCCAGAGTGTAACTGTGGGAACAAAGGACTGGAACGAGATGGAGCCCAGAATGGCTGCCCTTGCAGACACCGCTTCACCCAGTGATGCATGACGGCGTTGGGGGGGACCCAGGCTGGTTTCAGGCCTGAATGTGAAGGTGGATCCAAAAGTTGGTAGGTGACTTGATGGGTACCAACTAGGTAAAACGGAGGGGTAGGGCTAAAGGACTTGCAGGCACACGAGTGCTTGGAGTAAGCACCTCCCACCAGAGCCTTGAGTTCAGTGAGAATGAGGACATACAACCTACAGCCACTAATCGGTGGAGTCTCTGAGGACGCAATGGAAGAGTGTAGGAAGAGGAGTGGACCAGAGAGCATTCTGGGTAACAGCACGTGGATAAAGTTGCAGAATAATTGAATTCCTGAGTGCTTGTATGTTTCTTGGGGACCTTGTGGAAGTGTAGGTCCTTATTCTCCAGTACTGGGATGGGCAGGGGATGGCGAGTGGCAAGCTCCAGGATGTGCTGGTGGTTCACAGAGGGCCTCTGTATCCAGCTGAGCAGTGGGGCTAGGGCATATCAGTAGCATGAGCCTTGGGCCCCTGGGAGTGAGCATGCAGCACCGGGATGACAGCCTCTGTGTCTGAAAGGCAACAGAACGTGAACCTTAGGTGGCCCAGAAGAAGGGCAGTGCGCACTGATCCTGTCCACATTGGCTTCATATGTGCGCTGAAGTCAGCCAGACTGTCTAACTATGTAGTGGACAGAAGTTCCAGTGTTGTGCTTCACCCTGAAGAGGGATGCAGCTTCATAAATTTAAGTAATCCATAGTGTTTCTTTGGGTAGTGTGTGGTTTCCGTGATAATGCCGTTTATTCAGTGAAGGGAAGGCCATGTGGAAATTCAGAAGAGAAACAATAGATTCCTCTTGCCCAGATAATTTTTGTTGATGTTTTAATATTTTCTTTGCCTATAATTACAGATCTGCAGTTCAGTTACCTCCTAAATCAAACATTGAATCCTCTGGCTGTGTTGTGAGACAGTCATATAGCATAGTCCTGGCTGGCCTGGAGCTTGTCGTGAGGACCAGAGTGGCCTCAGCCTTGTTAGCTATTCCTTATGCGTCTACTTGCAAGTCCTGAGAGGATAGGTAGCCCCAACATGTCCGTCTTTACGCCATTGGAAGGGGCTCCATATTCTGTCCCGTCTGCTCTGTAACCCACTGTTTCTCTAGTGTTGGGAAATATACCATTTTGTCCCAAAACATTTCCAGATTTAAGTTAATTGCTGAAGAAAGATTATTTGAAATTGGCGTACTGCCTGAAACTAGTAAGATTGTCTTATTCAGAGCGCTGCCTGATCTAGGCAGGGCCTTCCACAGCCAGCCACATTGGAGACCCGGTTCGGCTGATTGGATAGGTGTGCTGTGTTGGTTGCCTTTCTGTCATCCTGTAAGGGCTTAGCAGCTTAATGTATGAGATCATGTGTCTGCTTAGATATATGTGAGTTTCTTGAGCTCGTTGAATGGAATATGAATTAGCATTAACAATTTGTCTTTTGTGTTGTGTGGCCGTGATGGTTGAAATAGAATCTCAGATGTTACTTCAGCTCAGTCTTTGTTTTGTGTCTCATCTTCTCTTTTAAGATTGGAAGGTGATTCCAGACTGTTGTTTAGCTGTCAGGGATAGCTCAGTAGCCATGTAGGAAAGGGAAACTTGGAATGTTATGCCACTTCTTATTTCAGAATTGATTATAAAAGCTGGACATGATGGTGTGACCTATAGTTCTCAGCTACCGGGCCCTGACATGGGACGATGACTTAAGCTCAGGAGATCAAGACAAGATGGTCGACATGAGACTATTTTCAGGAGATACTTAGAATAAGGTTTTCGTTTGTTTGTTTAACAAACGAAAACCTTATTCTAGCGGCACAGAACTACAATCACCCAGGCTAGCTTGGACTACAGGAGTTCAGGGCAATCCTGCACTATTATTGAGATCCTGTCTCAAAATAAGAATTAGGACAAATAAGTAAAAAGGAGGCTGGAGACACAGGTGGTGGTGAATTTCTCTCCCAACTGTGTAAGGGTAGGAAGTTCCACCGCTCAGCACTTCCTGTAGAATCTTAAGTTAGGATCGTGATGGGATGCCTGTTTATCAGCCATACAGTGTGGTGGCAACCCTTCCCTGTGTTCCCCATTTTCCAGAATCTTCAACATTTCAAACTCCTCAGCCTCTCCCAACGTGAGGAGGTCCGTGATAGAGCCCCATATGATGAACAGCTGGTACGTGTGAGGAAGGGGAAGGCTTGCAGGCCTTCTCTATGCAAAGGCAGCTTTTGAGCCATCTAAGCAAACAGCTGAAAGAATATTTCTGTTTGGTTTTTGTCAAGTTGAAACTTCCCCATAAAAAATAAATCTTTTTGGTAGATTCTTGCAAATGGAATTTTGTTGAAGTTTTACCACTCCTGCAGAAAAACAATAGAAAACAATGCTTTCTTTGGGGAAAGGGTTGGCTACACCCTTCGTTCACCTGCACCTCCTCTGCGATACAGAGGTGGACACTAGCAGTTGATGTGACTTACTTTCTTTCACAGGCATCTGTTTTCAACCTCACCCCAGGCTTTCCTTCAGAGTCACAAAGTACGCAGCTTTTTTCGGTCGATATCGTCAGAGTCTCAGCACAGTTTCAGTAAGTGGCTTCTGTTCCTCTGTGGAGATCTGGCAAATGTTCATGTTTGTTTTGGTTTGTGTTTTGTTTTTTATGGGGTTTGTTTGTTGTTTGGTTTTCGTGTCTTTCTGTGCCATCCTGTTGTTCAAACATAAAAAATTTTTATTTATTTAAAAGTTAAGGAATAGAGACATGCATTAAGAAATATTTAGCTTCTTTAATGAACTTTACACTACACCTTAAAAGATAATGATACAGAAAGGGGAATAGAACCATGTAGACTGGTTCCCAGGAGAAAGTCAGCCCTCCAGTTCCTTGGCAGAGCAGGTGTACAGAGCTGAGAGGTTGGCAGCAGTGGGGCAGGATATGCAGCGTCCCTTACTCCTGTAGGACCCTCCAGTGCCGACTTTTCAATTCCTTACCCATGTGCATCTTGTCCTCTGCACAGCAGCATCTGAAGACCAGCCTCTGTCAGGCAAGGATGCTCTCCTTGTCTGCCCATCCTTTCTATTATTTTCAGATAGGCTTTGTTTTGTTCATGGACTGCCATCTACAAAAGATCACTCTTTACATAGACTCTGCCTTATCCTGGGACTATTTATTGTTAATCTTCTGATAAATACTTGAAAAGTTTGATAAGAAACCCAGGTGTTTATTAAAGTCCTTGAGCTTCCCTTGGCCCCTTCGGCTGTAGCTGCTTAAAAACTTAGCTCTTCCTGGAGCCCTGTAGCTAGCTCACTGTTGTGGTGTCTCTGCCTCCCTTGCTCTCACTGCCCCTGCAGATCACACTGGTCAATACCAGACTGAAAATGGGACGTCTAAGTCTTGTTTCTCTGTGTTGTTTGCTTTCCTGTTTTCAGTGTTCACCTCTCTGTGTCGTGTTCAGTATCGCACCGCTCTCTTCAGCCTGGCTTTTATTTGGCCAATAATGCTGATATGTTCCATAGGTGATTTCTACTCGCTTTTTAAGTACAGCCAGTATTTTGAGGAACACTTTTTTTCTTTAAATCTTTCCTTCTGATTTCAGTTGTCATTTTTCTATACCTGAAGGAAAAAGAAAATACATGCTTTCTCAGTTTGAGGTATGAGAAAAAGAGGTGAAAATTATAATTGACTCTTCAGTGTGTGTTAGCTTTTAAGGTTTAACTGCTAGAGTAGCACGTGTCCATGTGCATGCCTTAGATGTTGGAACTCAGCAGTAGGATCAGAGGTCCAGCTCTGAAGACTAGCTCACTGGAGTGAGGTGCACAGCTCCACAGCTGAGTTTATGTCTGCGCAGTGCAGTGGCAGGACTCGCTAAAGTCACGTTACTTTAGAGCACTGCAGACTTCTTCCCAAGTCAAGTGGGAGCATTGTTAATAGTTACCAGTAAGTAACACCTGGCTCATTTCAAAAAAGGTATTGAAACAAAGTTAAGCTTCTACCCAGATGATCAGCCCGCTCAGGAAAGCTGCCCACGTGGGACATACACATACACATAAGGCAGAGGCTCCTGAGAGCTTAGCCAGCTTTTCAGTTCACAGGCAGTGCTAAAGAGCCTGGCAAGTTTTATCTGAAGAGTGAACATGTAAAACTGCTGAATGTCCACATCTTGGTTTGAGGGGAAACTTGTCAGCAGTCGACCCGTGTGAGTTGTTCTGCTGAAGAATAATACAGTGTTGTCAGGGTTCGTTTGCACACTTTAAAAAAAAAATGACTCCATCTTGTGTTCCCCCGGGGCAGAGAGTACTGCCCCATATTCTGACAGATAAGTAACTCTTGAGCAAAGAGTGCTGCACTCTGAATTAGCTTCAGACCTCTTGTCTAGAACCCACTGCTGTCAGAATGTACAGTGGGTCGGTACTGATCACAATCACTGTGGTAACACAACAGAAGTGTGGGGGTTTATAGTGCAGCATCACCACCATGCTGTTATAGGCTTTTAAATAGTAACAGTAGATGGTAGAAGCATTCCCCATTGCTGAGTGACCAGGCTGGGACATGTTGGGTGCCTGAGAGAACAGTCAACTCCAGGACTCCACTCAGATAGTCCTGTGCATTCTTGAAGGTCCTTCCTTGGAGAAAGAGTCTTTGACTAGTAACTCTTCCCTCTCCTTGGGGCAGATGGATAATCATTATACTGATTTTCTTATCTCACTATTATAATTTTCCCAGAGTTAGTAGTATTGAATTATTTCCTGCAGATAACTTACAGTCCTCTCTGAAGACTTCTAAGATATTAGAACACTTAAAAGAAGACAGCTCAGAAGCTTCAAGTCAAGAAGAAGGTAATTGTAGAGTCACTAGACTAAGTTCTGCACACTCTGTCACAAGCTCAGCACAAAAGAGAGCGAGCCCAGGTACACACGGGCATTGGGTGTCAGAGATGGCATTACCAGACAGAACAGCGGCAGAGAAGAGGTTGCTCACTCAATGGTGTTGGCACAATTGGCTTTCTATATGAAGTGTATTTTAATCAATTCCCACTATATATCATGTGCAAAGCTTTGAAGGGAATAGCAACTATTTGTAAAATGTAAAGTTTCTATGTGTAAACCTGAGGAGAGAAGGTTTTGTTCAGTAAGATGGATCATTACCATACATTTGATTAATCTAAGCAAGAACTTAATATCTGACCAAAGAGCGGGGTACTTAGGAGGCATTCTACAGATGAGACACTGTTGTAGGTAGTAATTATTTCAAACCAGCCTCTGGCTCAAGCCGTCTATCTAAGCTGCAGCCGCTCTGCCTAGCCCAGCCGCCATGTTTCTCAGCCAGAGGCCACGTGGTGCTGCAGCTAGAACCGCCGCCAGAAACACCAGCCCTGCCACCCACTAGATGCCAGCATGAGAGATGGCTCTGCCAATCTTCCACGCTGTCTCCACAAGGCAGGGCATTGCCCAGACCATTCCACCATCCATGCGGCCCAGTAAGAGAAAGAGACTCTAATTCTTATAGATTAATCAAAGCTTATATATTTGGCAATGATCAGTAACAAGATACCCATACAATCAGAAGTGTAACCCAATACCCAACCTAGGTATACCAACTACCTTTGACTGCTACAGACACGTGAACATCCTTCTCTATCGCTCCTACATCTCTGCCCCCCCCATTCTCCTCTTCTTCCTTTTCTCTCTTCTTCTCCTAACTCCTCTTCCTTTTCCTCTTCCTCTCCTAACTCCTCCCACCTTAGCTCCTCCTACATATCACACTTTCTGTTAAAATAAAAAAAAAAAAATCTTTTCTCAAAATACAATTAGAGCATAACTATACCAATTTGTATCCGTAAGGTACAAGATAAACCTAATACCCAGTCCATCATTTTGTTGACTAAACAGAACCTCTGTCCTCTCTCCTAACTAAAAGACTTAGTTCTGAATCTGGCTTTTTTCTTGGCTTTAGAATGAATGCCATCTGAAAACCATCCTCTCAAAGTAAAGAGCCTTGGTTGGCTGTGAGACTATAAGTCTTCAACCCCGTCAGAAATCCAGAATGACTGAATTAACTGAAATTATGGGAAGCACAAAGTGTAGCTTCTAAAACTTAGCCAATTTATAGAGACTGCTAAACACCTGGACAGTCCCTAAATCTCAAAAAAGTTGGAGCATCCAATCTTCAGCCTTCTGGCCCAGGATCATCTGACAGACTTAGTAATGCAGAATTTTTAAGGGCTGATTACTCTGTTTTGGCAGACATAATCAGTCGACTATTCGGCAAGTGTGTCCTTTTCTGGACAGTAATTAGTCTGTAGATGAAAAGAGGCAATTTTTGCCTAGTGGCTGTCTCACCACAACTAGAGTAACTCCAAAGATGCTCAATTTCTTCCTAGAATCCAAGACAGGGAAGCTGTCAGGAGCAGACAGGCCTCTAATAAAATGAACGTTTATACAGGAATGCTTATAACATCAATTCTGTGGACTTCTGACATTTTTGAAAACCAACTATCAATATAAAGCAATCTGGACTGTTGTCCTTTAACTCCTTTCTGCTATTTCTAATTAAAATCTAGAAAATACCCTGATAGTAAACTCAGAGCCATGCAATTGCTATAGTCCCTTAACTTACAGGCTAACCATCTCAAATCAGTTTTTAAAAAGTTAAAAAAGAGCTGGGCGGTGGTGGCGTACCCTTTTTAATCCCAGCGCTTGGGAGGCAGAGACAGGCGGATTTCTGAGTTCGAGGACCAGCCTGGTCTACAGAGTGAGTAGGACAGCCAAGGCTATACAGAGAAACCCTGTCTCAAAAAAACAAAACAAAAAAAAGTTAAAAAAGGACTGGGTCTAACCTTGTATTCCTAAATGTGTTAAATAGGCACAATGCCCAATAGAGTAACAATATTAATCTCACTTTTATATTAATAAGAAACTCATACCAATGAAAACCTTAAATTTGAAATCAAAGTAAATTTTGTACCATTTAAGAAATATAACTAATCAATTCTAACTATTCCTCCTTGTTCCAATAAAACCATTACTCTTCCCCAGAAGGACAGCCTAATATTAACCACCTCGGTCCCCAAACCTAGGGAATAGGGGCGTCGACTCTTCATTAACTTCTTCAACCTGATTTCAGGTGTTGAGATATTAGAAGAGGGGCAGGGGGAAGAGTAAATTGATAAGCCTCTGACGTCTGTGTCTTCACTGCATTCAGCTGAAATTCCAGGACATCAGAGGTTCGAGCAGGTCTGCTCAGCTTGCTTAATGAGTAGATACACCATGGCTGTTATTCTGCAATATACAATTCTCAAAACAAATTTTAGTATCAAGATATTTTTTGTTTGAATTCTGGAATGTAGTCTTCTGGTGGCTTGCCTCTGTCATGTCTAATCCATATAATTCTGGGAGGTAGAAATATCTTAATCATCTCTTCTGAAAACACACAGACAAAATCCTTTTCCCCCCAAAAGCATTTCCTTGAGCAGCAACCAGAAAAACCTTTATCTTGATCTCTTTCCCAGAGGAAAAATATAACCGCAAAACTGAAAATCACACCCATCTTGAAAATAAAATCAACTTAATCACTAAAATACTATATGTGCCTATTATTTAGGCCTTTTCTATTTTGCCAAGCAGGAAAAGAACCCAGAATTTCCGTGGGGCCCACGTTAGACAGAACCCAAGTCTCCTGTGAGGCAACCTGAACATACCTGATTTACACTATCTTTCTGTTTGGCTCTCTGCCAGAAAAGTCTCTATTTGTACACTGTACTCTCTACTCTGGAGTCAGTGACAATTTTCCCTATCCTAACTAAAGTACTGTATATGCCTGTTCTTAGGCTTTCCCTATCTTGCCAAGCAGGAAATGAACACAGAATTCCCGTGGGGTCCACGTTAGACAGAACCCGAGTCTCCTGTGAGGCAATATAACTTTATATCATTGAATACATCTGATTTACACTATCTTTCTGTTTGGCCCTCTGCCTAGAACAGTTTTTTATTTGTACCATCTATCTGTTTGGCTCTGTACTCCAGAGCAGCTTCCACTTATACACTGTACTTTCTACTCTAGAGCCAGTGACAATTTTCCCTATCTAAGTTCCAAACTGCAGGCGATAATCCCGAGTGATTCAGACAAAATCTGTTTATAAATCTTACCAAAAGCAAATAATCCCTATTTTAATTCACAGACACAGCCGGGCGGTGGTGGCGCACCCTTTAATCCCAGCACTTGGGAGGCAGAGCAGGCGGATTTCTGAGTTCGAGGCCAGCCTGGTCTACAGAGTGAGTTCCAGGACAGCCCGGGCTATACAGAAAAACCCTGTCTCGAAAAACAAAAACAAAATTCACAGACACTGTATTCTCTACTCTAGAGTCAGCTACTTTCTTCTTTTCCTAACAAAAAGCAACTTGCATTTCCCCACAGCCAGGGAGTTAAGCTGCAGTTTTTTTGTTCAGGGTTCCTGTGTTAGGCATCACATGACTCCTATCAGCGCCAATCACTCACTCACTTTTTTTTTTTTTCCTTTCTATCTAAGCTGCAGCCGCTCTGCCTAGCCCAGCCGCCATGTTTCGCGTGCTGCAGCTAGAACTGGCCACCAGAAACACCAGCCCTGCCACCCACTAGATGCAGCATGAGAGATGGCTCTGCCAATCTTCCACGCTGTCTCCACAAGGCAGGGCATTGCCCAGACCATTCCACCATCCATGTGGGCCCAATAAGAGAATGAGACTCTAATTCTTATAGATTAATCAAAGCTTATATATTTGGCAATGATCAGTAACAAGATACCCATACAATCAGAAGTGTAACCCAATACCCAACCTAGGTATACCAACTACCTTTGACTGCTACAGATACATGAACATCTGTCTCCATTGCTCCTACATCTCTACTATCTCTCGCTCCTCCTCTTCCTTTTATCTCTTCCTCTCCTAACTCCTCCCACCTTAGCTTCTCCTACAAGACACTAGCAGGATGTTGGCAGGAAGAAGACAAATTGCTTGCAGTAAGAGGATTTTTCTCCAGTGGATCAGTCAGTGAAATCACCATGTGATGATGTGAATCAGAGGAGAATTTATTCCAACACGTGAGCAGAATGTGTGGGTAGGAAATGTATGGACGATGAAACCCTCAAGCCAATAAGCACACAGCCTCCCGGGGTAGTTCAGACAGTGACGGGAAGGACAGAGACACCATGCGTCAGACCAGAGAGCCGTTTTCACGTCTGATATGCGGGATAGGCAGTAGGAGCTCACACACTGTAGATGAGATGTAAACTGACACACGGCATGATGTGGTGAAGCTGGAGATCACGGCTGCTACCTGCTGATTCAGCATCTGTGAAATTAGACCATGTGCTGGCTGCACCATGGTTTGTAGTGACAAATACCAGGGAGTTGCCTGAGTGTTTAACTATGTAGTGATGTGTCTGTGTCTATGGGCAGCAGTTAAAGCTTATCTGTAGCTTATTCAGCCTGCAACAGCCCCATTTCTGAATGTACTCACATACACAGGTAGTTAAAGTGGAGCTTTCCCTAGACTGTTTCAACACATTAGGTAATCGTTAACTTCTGTGGAGGGGAGAAGGGGAGTAAAGGACGACCTTTAGTCGGATCTCATACATCATTTCTTTTTTAGAGTAACTTGAGAGTGATCTTGTAGACTTTTAAAAATACTGAAAATTTTAATGGAAATAGTTTTACCTGAAGTAAATTCAGTTTGAAAAGCACGCTCAAATTAAATTTGCATAATTTTGAGTAAGATTGGTGTGCACATTTGAGGTAATTCAGTATTGTATTATGTATTTAAAGATGTGTTGTGGTATCTTCTGTAAGCGTGGTGTAGTGATGCACTCTGTAGTCCTGGCACCCTGAGGCGGGAGCTGGATTTGAGGTCAGCCTGGACTGTCTCACAGAAACAAGTGCAAGCGCCCCGTATGCTGGGAACTAGATCACAGCTGGGCAGGACCACTCCAGCTGCATCAGTTAGTACAAGCATCCTTTCAGTGCTTTGTGTAGCATATAGTGTTGTAAATTAATTCACTTTTTTTTTCTCCCACCCTAGATGTGTTACAGCACACCATCATCCACAAGAAGCATGCTGGGAAAAGTCCCACTGTGAAGTAGGTATCTAACTTTTAAAGTGTAAATGCCTTTGTACACCTTAAACTCACCGTTTACTCAACTTCTCCCATGTGGGTTGTCTGTGATTCTACCATTTTGCTCTGGGGTGTTTTGTTCGTTTTTTCTGTTTGTTTGTTTTTTCAGTTGCCATGCATGCCCCCCTTTTGTCCCCCTCCTTGCTACCTTTTGGGGAAGTGCTTCACTTACGGCAGCCTTCATAGTTACACAGTGAATTTTGTTCACAGTGCATCTTTCACCTCTTAAAATCTAATGTAAATTTGTGCTTGTGCCATTCCTCAAGTACTCTGAGGGACTTAGAGCACTATAACTTCATTTATTGCTTTTTCCCCGAGTTATAATCATCCTGCATTCATTGTCAAGGTTTTAAGTGTGTGGCAATTTTTTCCAGCGTTTGTTTAGGTCTCTTTCTGCTCTATGCTGTCCCTATGATGGTCTCCGTTTTAAATGGATGCACTATTTTCTGCAGTCTCTCTGTATGTGGTAAATGTAGTTAGGTTGTGTGTGTGGCGGGGGGAGGTTGATTGATTCTGGTTGGCAGTTATTTTCTGCTAACTCTTAGAAGCTGTAACTGACCATCTTCTAATTGTGTAATTTTCATCTGTTGTGTGCCATCCCTTTGGTCTGTCTTTTGACACCCGATGTCTCTGGCAGATCAAATTGTTTATGTGATTTCTAGTTTACTAGTACTGCCCCTCACTCAAATGCCACAGGTTTCTGCTTTCTTAATCAGGACCCCCTTGCTGATTCTATGGGCGACCGTTTTGTCTCTTTGTAGATGAGCTTGGAACACCTCTGCTATGTCAGCCCTTGTTCCTCCTCTCTGAGATCCCCTCTCGCTCCTGGGGCTGAAGCCATCACTTCACTGATCCAATCTTAGTGCTGTTTTTTCTTTTTGGTAACTTTTTCTGCTAGAGCTTTTGAGTTTTTCTCAGTTGTCTGTGAAGGACTTTGTAGCTGTTTTTTCATTACTTGTGCTTCTAAAATCTGTAACTTTATATATTTTGATTTTAGAAAGTTCTCAGCTTATGTCTTCAGACACTCTAGTTTCTGTTCTCTTGGCCGTCTTGTAAGAGTCCCCGAGGTCCTTAGGAGTGGGCTGCTCACACATCCCGCTTGTCTTTTATGTTTTTATGCTCCATCCTTTTCTTCTGCAGTGTATTTTCTTAGACCAAACTTGTTTATCAGTTCTTTTCCTCAGTTTCCCATCCATTAAATTCTTACACTGGCTTTACAGTTGAAGATTTTACATTTGGTTCTTTTAGTGACGTGGCAGAATCCTCCATTTTCCTGTATTAACAGTGTTAAACACCCAAAGTCTATACCTCGTAACTTCATTCTCTGGATTATTTAGGCCGTGAAGGGTTTGCAGTCACATTGGACTGATCTGTCTTGTGCCTATTTGTACAGTTCCTTGCTGAGTAGTGCTTGCCGACCCAGGCTCTGCAGCCCTCTGTTGAATGCACAGCTGGGGAAGCAGGGACACCCAGTCACAAGACACTCATGGCGGACATGCACTTGCTGTTATTCTGTAAGGACAGGCATTAATGATACACTGTCTATCTACTTATTTCTTAGGGCACACTTTTTCCATACACCTATCACTAGATACTCAAAAGAAAAGCAAAACAGACAGACAACAACAACAAAAAATCCTAGAGACTAAGAGGCTTCTTAATTGAGATGATAAAATAGGTTAAGTTACGGGGACAGACTTGACATTGTCATATGTTTCTCTTTTACAAGCAGTGTTGCTACGAGCTGTTCTCCCTTGGATGGGCTTACCATGCAATATGCAGAACAAAATGGAATTGTGGATTGGAGGAACCAAGGCTGGGCAGCCATCCCACACTCAGAGCACTGTGTGTCCTCGGCTGACCAAGTATGTGGCGGTTGGCTTTGGTGCCATGTGGTAAAAGTGCTCTGCTCTGTGTGCTTGCTAAGAAATGAATGCTGTTAGCACTGTGTCAGGCATTTCAGCAGGAGGCTTTATACAGGATTGTATTCTTCTGAGGTCTGAAAAGGTGTATCTAGATAACTTGGTTGTTTGTAGGAATGATACGTAAGACACCTACACTCTTTATTCTGATTGTAGCGTTCATTAAATTGTTCCTCCTTTTGGCAGGGGTGGGGGATATCTCACCATCTTGATATGATAGGGTCTTTAAACTGACCGTTCCTTATAGTGTCCGGTCAGTTTTATCCACTCCTGTCTGTAGTGAGTGGACTGTGCCGAGAAGAGAACGCTGTGGTGCCACCACACACTGGGCAGAAGGCCCAGCTTGCTAGTGTGCTCTGTGTAGAAGGCTGATTTGTGAACTGTATTATAGTTTGTGACCAATACACAGACCCAAGTGTGTGTTTCTGGACTAGAGGTTATTCTGAGACGTTGTATGTTGTCACTTTCATGATTAACAGTCTCCTTTCGAAAGCCACGTCACTTTTCTTTCCCTCTATTCCAATGTCCACGCCCTTCCTTAAGTTTGACAAACAGGTCAGTTTTATTCACCCCACCTTTAGGTGAAGGCCTGTAGCACATTCAGTCACTCAGTCACAGTCTGTTTTGGACAGTAGTCTCCATTGCCCACATTGATAACGTTTCCGGAACTTAGCAGAGTCCCTGAAACCCTAGGTGGTGTCGGATCCTGTCTACTTCTTTTCCCACACATACATGCAAAGCTATGGTACACTTTGTCAGTTGGTCCAGTATGAGGTTTAACCACAGTAGCTGATGGAGTAAGGTAGTGGTAACAGTATAGTACCCTAATGTCTGTGATTGTGTGCATGTGCTAACCTGCTCTGGGGAAGGAGTGCATATGCCCTGATGTCTCCCAGGGGCGTGGAACAAACTGAGGTTCCACCATGCTGCCCAGGACTGTGAGACGTAGGACGTGTTTACTTGTGGAATTGCCTGTAGTACGCGTTGGACTTGTCGACTCTGGAAGGTGAAAGTGCAAATGAAGAGACCTTACTAGAGTCAGAAAAACAAAACTGAGATCCAATTTAAAAGAACAATTTTCTCACGATTAATGTTAACTGCTGGTCATAGAATATGTACACTTTAGTGCTTCTGTAGGTGACTTCAGAAGTGGGCTGGAAGTGAAAATGTGTTAGTCTGTAATGGAGAAGATGTTGTTTTAGTGTTTGATACTAGAATAAGGGTACCTGCAGCAATCTGTGCCTAGCTGAGGCCTGTTTGTTTTCTGTTTCTACTAGCACTCTGCTGAAAAAACGGAGCTTATCTTCAGTAAATAAGAAGAAAGGGAAGCCACAAGTAGAAAAGTAGGTTCAATTTAATGTTTGCAGTAATAAAAATTAGGAAAGATAAGCACGCAGTATATGGTGGCTGTGGATGTATTTAATGTATGTGTGTGTGTGTGTGTGTGTGTGTGTGTGTGTGTATATGTACACACACACTCACACTCACACACCAATGATTTTGCTTCTTAGTTTGGGGATTAATGTTGTCATTGAAAGTGTCACATGCAGGTGACAGAAGTCAAGCTGTTGTGAGGATGTCTGAGTGTGGGGCAGAGCTCAGAAGCACCCTGAGCAGGGACACGAGTGTTTCTTCCTTGCAGTTGGTTTTCATTATACAGACGCCTGGAGGGTTTAAGTTGTACTGTCGTTAGTGTTTTGATAGAGCAGCTTTCAGAAGTGCTGATGGTCTCTCTACCTGTCCGTCTGGTTTAGGGAGAGACTGAAGAAGACTGAGAGCAGACTGCAGAGCAGAGCCAACGGGGTGCGGCTCTCTGCTCCCCAGCAGGCCCGCGGCAGCACCGGGAAAGGTAAGCAGGGCCCCGGCTCCAGCGCTCCCTGGGCCTGTCATCACATCAGCAGTGGACAGTGAGCCATTGTGTCCCCTCCCTGCCAGTCAGACAGCTCTGAAGGCAATTGATGAAGGTCCCCATGCGGAGCTGTCTGGTTTTGATGTCATGGCAGTTTTGTCTGTAGCTCTGTGGACCACCCTCAGAGGAATCTAAACATCTCTAGTCACAGTCAGTTTTAGAATGGTGCTGACATTTCTGTAATTTGAGGCCAGTTCTTTATGAGCGGTGTTAAGCTAGGTTATTTAAGTTTCTGTTCACTCTAGTTTAGACCATCTCTAAAGCAAGACTTTTAGAGTTGAGATTCCTCTGATGGAAAAGCTCTCTTCTTAAACTAGTTTATCAATTGCTTTTTGTGTTTTATTGCTTACAGTATTAATTGTAAAGATAGGAAAAGTAAAAGGCCATAGACCTCTAGGAAAATATTCTCTGTGTGTACCTGACACGAACCACAGATGCCAGAATTTTTTTTTTTTTAATTTGAATTGTACTGTCCTGATAGTGCATTAAATTGTGATACAACAAAAGTAACAAGAGTGTATTTCTTAAATTAGTTGTTTATAGACACTGTAGAAAGAAAAACGATTTTCTGAATTACAGATCATGCCAGTTTATTGAATTGTATTTTCTTTTCTCTTGCTGTGAGAAAACACTATGACCAAGGCAGATTATAAAAGAAATGATTTAATTTGGGTCTTACAGTTTGAGAGGGTGATTGTGTGACCATCATAAGGGCAGACTGGCAGGTACAGGTCCTAGAGCAGTGCCTGAGAGTTTATATCTCCGTCCACAAGCACACAGTGGAGAGGGCTAACTTGGAACGGTATGGGCTTTTTGAAACGTCACAGCTCTTCTCCCAGCCCCAGCACCCATGCGACACGTCTCCTCTAAAAAGGCCACACCTCTGAATCCTTCCCAGATGGTTCCACTAACTGGGGGCTAAGCATTCAAACAGATGAGCCTGGGGGAAGCCGTTGTCATTCAGACCACTGTGACGGAAGAGGACCTGGACTGCCTGTCCTGCCTATAAGAATGTGGTCCAGAGGCACGCTGCAGCACTTGCATGTCTTATGTTCCAAACGCTGATGGTGGCACTGACAGCAAAAGCCGTCTGCTGGTGCTGACTAGAAACCGCTCGCTTCGGGCCTCGTGCTTCTGGTCCCTATCTCATTCTCCACATTGCTTCCACATTTGTCTTCAGAGAGCGTAGTTAACTGAGTCACTCCCGTGTCCACCACCCTCCCCGAGGCCGGGGCCTCCGGTCTCACACAGTTCTGGAACTCTGCTTCTTCAAGGAGCTCGCAGCTGCTCTCGTCTTCTTCAGTCTTAGTGGCCTGGAAAGCAGCACGTGGGCACTGGTCAGGGCCATGCATGACTCTGGTTCTGTGTCCCTTGTTTCTTAGATGTCTGTCCTCTCTGAAGTTGTAGTGTTGCCATGTGTAAGCCAGGAGTAGTAGCCGTCTCACCCAGTTGTAAATTGCACAGAACAGCCTGCGAGCAACCCTTAGCTACTGAGGGAAGAGATGCTCAGTACTTTAGTCCTTCTCCTTGTTGTACTTAATTACAAAGCACACATCCTGGGGCCAGGACAAGCCTCGTACCATCCATAATCCAGTTCATTTCCCTTTATCTCTAACTTTCAGAGTTAGAAATAGCAGTCAGGCTTTTTGAGTAAACCAAACCTTATCCTATATTGGGTTGGTTTTGTCTCATTTATTTTGTTTTTTTGTTTGTCTGTTTTAGTGCATCGATATCTAGATATACACATGCAGATACATATGTGTATCCATATATGGTCGGCTCACATTTACATGAGTCAGGCAGCTTGTCTCATTGAGGCCTTACATCATTCCAATGCATGCAACCCCAAACTTAGAAACAAATTCATTTATTAACTGTGAAATATTAAAGTGCCAACAAAGAATAGCCCATCAGCATTCAGTAAACTGGAAATAATTTTCTTCCTCTGTGGAGCAGCTCCTCCCCTGAAATATAGACAGTTAGAGCTGAGATGTTTGGTCTTTCTGATGCATGTGCCCTTCAGCTCTCTAAACAATGCATTGCGTCATAATGTATGTATCATTTACCTTTTTTTAAAAAAACATGCTCCTTTAAAAAATGTATTCACTTTCCTTTTATGTACATGGATGCTTTGCCTGCGTGTGTATCTATATGGAAGTGTCAGGTCTTGGAGTTAAAGACCATTGTGAACTGCTATGGGAATGCTGGGATTTGAAGTCAGGTCCTCTGGAAGACCAATCAGTGCCCTTAACTGCTGAGCCATTTTTAATTTTTAAAATGGTATTTTAAATTTTAACTTCTCCTTTGACTAGTAGCACACTCATATAGCTAAGAAATACAGAAAGGAACAAACTGAGAACGCCTCACTGCTCTTCTGTCTGCTGTCTTCAGGATGTCAGCTGTGCTATCAGTCAGCTCCATGGGCTGTAGTTTTCCTTTGAAAACTGCTATCTCAGTGAGCTCGGGATGGCGCCACACTCCTGAAGTCCCAGGGCTCTGGACTTGAAGCAGGAAGATTACCAATTCAACACAAGGCCAGATTAGAGTACTCAGTAAAATCATGTCTTTTTATTAAAGAAAAAAAAAAATCACTTTATAACTCCATTCTAGAGATGCGGACATTACTATACAGAGACCTTTAGGAGCTTATACTTTGGGGCCTGCAGATATGGCTTAGTGGTTAAGGGCGCTTAAAGTTGTACAATTGTGAGGACTTGAGTTGTTCTTATAGCAGTACCCACAAAATGACTGGGTATGATCTTAAAGCAACCTTTAACCCTGCGGGTGGAGGCCCAGGGACTGCTGAGTACTCTGGTAGGCTTCTAGCCGCACGGAAAATGTGTGTCCTGGGTTCAGGGAGAGACTTTGTCAGAGACATAGGTGGACATACACAGACAGACACACACACACACACACAGACCCCAAAAATTAATAAATGAACTTTAACAAGAACGTAGTGTTCACTGTATCGTGCTAGCGTTTCTTCCCACTTTTCAGTTGCTGATGGCCACACTAAAGAGTTTAAGAGGAAAGCAGACCCTCTCGTGTTTTAGTATACTGAAGGTTGCTTTTTTTTTAATTTTTACCCTTCCGTATAAGCCCGCTGCCGCTTTCCTCACATACAGCTGTATGAGTTTTGTGCAGTTTTTTTTTTTCTTGGCAACTTGGTGTTAACGAGAATGATCCAACAGTGTTTACATTCGTAATGCCTGTGTCTTTCGTTGTTTCTCTCACATCTGAGTGGCTGGAGTAGGCTAGATCATCAGTAACCGTCTTTACACTGTTGGAAGTTTATTCCCGACAGGAAAACACTGGTTAAGTCAACTAAATTGCCTATTCCACTGATATGTCTTCTCTGTCCATATTTTGCCAGAGTAATAGATAGTTGTTACCTTTTATTGTTTACTGTGTTGCCATGGAAATGATTGGCTTGTCCATACATCTTAGGAATCCCCTAGACTTACATACACGGATCTTACAGTAAACGTGTTGGGTGCTGGCTGTGTAACAAAAGCTGTGCTATCAGTTGGCTTACAGAAATGAAGGCGATGGGACTGGGCTATGTGTGGGCTGGTGTATGAGTGGCCCATACTAGACATATGAATCTTCTGACCTAGTGTGCCCACAGTGGATATAGCTAATTGGTCCTTGTCTGTACTACATCATTCCTACCTTGTCTTGGCATAGAAGTGACATCTGAGTAGAAAATAAAGAGCTACTTGATTAGAAACATGTTGTATTAAATGCTGTGGCATGGCTAGTGATTTTAACAGAACAAGTATTATGATAGACCACCCACTCCTGGAGGATTTCTACAGCAAGCTCTAAGGAGACAGATTTTGTAGACCTACAAGGTAGTTCAAAGTGATGATACTGGCCTGACCCTGTAAGAAACTGACTCTGATTTAGTAAAATTGACTTGTTCTTCTATGCTCTTGTTTTAAATATGGATTTACCAGCTACTTGATGAATTTCAGTATGTCAAAGATAATTTTCAGTGTTGTAGGAAAACAAATCATTTATAGCTACAACTAATTTCTAATGATTTCATTTGAAAATTAACATAACTGTTCAACATAACCTTAGAGTTGTTATTTCTAGATATGAATTTGGACATTGGATCTGGACATGACACATGTGGAGAAACATCTTCAGAGAGTTACAGCTCTCCGTCTAGTCCACGGCATGATGGAAGAGAGAGTTTGGAAAGTGAAGAAGAGAAGGACAGAGGTTTGCTAAAGGAGAGGGGGTAGAGAGAGGTGGGGGGACAGAGGTGTCTTCTCGTGAGCAGACCCCATCAGGGAGAGCCAGGCAGGATGAGCACAGTAGCTACTCAGCTCACATGGGTGATGGTGACAGGTTTTGTGAAGAACTCCAGACTCAAAGTTCTTGCTAGGGACTTGTGTGTTACTGGTTTCAAAGCTGTTATCATTGAGATATTATTCTGCAGCCGAGCGGTGGTGGCGCACGCCTTTAATCCCAGCACTTGGGAGGCAGAGGCAGGCGGATTTCTGAGTTCGAGGCCAGCCTGGTCTACAGAGTGAGTTCCAGGACAGCCCGGGCTATACAGAGAAACCCTGTCTCGAAAAAAACAAAAAACAAACAAAAAAAAAGAGATATTGTGCTGAGTAGGGAAGGGTAAAAGGATCTCCTGCCTTAGGAGACATGTTTATGTTTTTCTTAAACATTCCTGATTGCTCCAGGCCTTTAGTTTCCTCCTTACCACTCTGGTCTGACAGAGCCCCTTGAAAAGCCTCTGTCTGACAAGGATGCTGTCCTTCATGCGTGCCAACCACAACTGACGCTTACACCATGCTGTGAAGGACCCGCGCTGACCAAAGTTTCTATGTTAAAATTCTTACACCATGCCAGTATTTCTGCCAAATGTGGTTTCTCGCTGCACAGTTTTCAGCTCTCTGGGACCTCAGCTTCTGTGTCACTTTGGCATGTCTCAGGACTACCCCTGTCTGTGGAAAACAGTTTCGTCAGTTTTTATTTACCTTGTGGTTGTTTCCTAGTCCATCAGATAACACCTGCCAGTGGTCAGTGCTACCGCTCTGAGCCACACTGCAGTTTTGTACGGAGATGTCTCAAGAAAGAAGTGAAAATAACTCTGGGACATGGAGAGAACTGTAACACTTACTGGAGAGGCAGGCTTTAGTGTGTGCTGCAGTTCACACTGACTTGGTTTCATGGGGTGTGCCTGAGTGGGTACAGACACTCTCGTGGGCCCCAGTTGTGTCTCTTGTGACTCTCACCTGCTTGTCAGGTGAGGGGGTGACTCATAGCGTCTCGGTGCTGTTCTCAGGTCTCTAGTGGATAGGCTCATGCAGACAGATGGCGATGCCCTTTATTCATGTGGCTTTCCTAAAGACAGAGGATCCCTTGGGTGGAGAGCTCTGAACATTTTCAAAGTTTTGAGTCTTTTACAAAGGCTTTTGGAAACATGTGGCTTTGTTGTTGTTTTTTGTTGTAATGATACTGTGAGATTTTATGCTTTCCAAAGTCACGTACAAAAAACATCCTTCTATCTGATCCCAGTAGGGCTTCAAAATCATGGGACTATCTATTGCAACTTAAGACTTAATTCAAACTTAAGTTTTAATGTGGAAATGTAACTGGCCATCTGAAACATTCTTTATTCTTTTTGGACTTAATTTTTGTTCTTAACTCAGCATTGATGACAGATCCAGTGCCTCGAAGAGGTTGTTAATTTAGCAATCCTCTCTTTTATAAGGTTGAGTATAATTAGTGTAAGGATTTCTCTCTCAGGACCATCTTTGCTCTACATATTCACTCATTCAGTTAAGCTCTCTCTAATAAATTGAGACAGTTCAGTTAATAACACTAGATATTCTGTGTCATTGGTTTCTATTTAGCCTTTTTTTAGGAAGGTTAATTAGCCTTTAATACTCTTATTTCAAGAATGTTTACTCTTGTCAGCTGTGCATAACCAGACCTGCCTTAGTGAATACAAACACTCTTACATGCCTCAAGTAGTCCAGCTTAGTGTGTAAGCAGAGAGGCTTTTACAGTAGGCACCTCAGCCAACTATGAGCTGTAGAGACTGCAGTGCTCCATTCTCCATGTTGAAAGACTGAGTCCAACAGCCCTTGGCTCCTCTCTGCCCTGACTGGAAGCCGGAGTGGCTGCCGTGTGCACCGTGGTGTGGTGCAGAGCAGTTGGCTGTGTGCTGTGAGGAGGGGAGAAGGAGCCATGCTCTCTTCCTTCTCTGCCTCTTGTGTCCCAACAGTGCATTCATTGCAGGACTAACATAAGTATCGTTACATGCTCCCCGTTGAGTGTATACTGTGCAAATACTAATTCCATTTCTCACCTTAAACATCTGAGTTAAATATTCTGATCAAACTCCTTAAATGGAATCGTTTATGAGATAAATTTAAAATCTGGTTTGATGGTACAGAGATAAGTCAGTTACCTAAAATTGATTTACTTAATGCTTATCTCAGTAACATCAGCAGCAGTGCATGCACACCTCTTGATACTCCAGTCCCTTTATTATTGTTGCTTTGCTTATAGCTCTGTGCTTTAGAGGTAAAGCATACTGCAAGCCAGAGATCAGAAGAAGTCAGCTTGGGCAGTCGGGAAATGGGATAGAGGGAGCATTCCAGACTCGAGAGTTCATGTTGGATATACCTAGCTTTCATTTCAGTTCTAACATGAAAAATAGGAATTCAGCCCAGGTTAATCCATGTTTGCATGTTTTCTGTAGATACAGACAGCAATTCCGAAGATTCTGGGAACCCGTCGTCAGCCAGATTTGCAGGCTATGGCTCTGTTGCCCAGACCGTCCCTGTGAAGCCACCTGTTGAGACTGTCTCACTGGGAACCGAGAACGGGAATCTTTTGGAAGCTCCGTTGACCTCACACAAGTACCCACATATGCCCTTCATGCCAACTCTACACTGTGTCATGCACAATGGTGCCCAGAAGTCGGAAGTTGTCATTCCATCACCCAAATCTGCAGATGGCAAACCCACAGGGTTGCTTGTCCCTCACCCTGTGGCTATCTCTACAGTGATGGAGTCCGCAGACCCAGCCCCTGTTGGAATCCTAGGCCCGGCAGCTTCTGGGGAATCAGAGAAACACCTTGAGTTGTTAGCGTCCCCTTTACCTATCCCATCAACCTTCCTCCCACACAGTAGCTCGCCTGCTCTGCAGCTGACATTACAGAGTCTAAAATTACAGCCACCACAGGGATCTTCTGAGAGTTGCACAGTTAATATCCCACAACAGCCGACCGGAACCCTGAGCATCGGATCACCAAACACTGCCTTTATTCCTGTCCATAACCCAGGTAGTTTCCCAGGATCTCCTGTAGCTACCACGGATCCCATCACAAAATCTGCATCCCAAGTGGTAGGACTAAATCAAATGGTGCCTCAGATTGAGGGAAACACAGGCACAGTCCCTCAGCCAACCAATGTGAAGGTAGTTCTTCCGGCAGCTGGCCTCTCCGCTGCACAGCCACCAGCTTCCTACACCTTCCCAGGCTCAGCCCTTGCTGCCAGTGTGCTACCCACCCAGAATTCCAGTGTGCTCACCACAGCTGCTTCCGCCCAGCCAGCAAGTCCAGGCATCAGTCCAGCCCAGTCCACAGTTTCCCCCGCGGTCCCTACCCACACCCCAGGCCCTGCCCCGAGCCCCAGCCCTGCCCTGACACACAGCACTGCACACAGCGACAGCACCTCTTACATCAGTGCTGTGGGGAACACGAATGCTAACGGGACCATAGTGCCACCACAGCAGATGGGGCCCTGTGGTTCTTGTGGGCGCAGGTGCAGCTGTGGGCCAATGGGAGCCTTCAGCTCAGCAGTTACTATTATCCCAACCCAGTGCCTGGACCAGTGTACCGACTCCCGTCCTTCTTCACTCTGCCGTCCATTTGCAATGGCAGCTACCTCAACCAAGCACATCAGAGCAATGGAAACCA
Organism: Mastomys natalensis; assembly: GCA_021653895.1. NCBI lineage: Eukaryota > Metazoa > Chordata > Mammalia > Rodentia > Muridae > Mastomys > Mastomys natalensis. The sequence continues at coordinate 940,582 of JAJTUV010001342.1, forward strand.
ACTTCCTTTTTTCTGCCTCAGACTCCATATGCAAATGGACTAGTGCATGACCCAGTCATGGGGAGCCAAGCCAGCTATGGCATGCAGCAGATGGCAGGATTTGGGAGATTGTATCCCGTATATCCAGCACCTAACGTAGTTGCCAACACCAGTGGTTCTGGGCCCAAGAAGAATGGGAATGTCTCATGTTACAATTGTGGTGTAAGCGGACACTATGCACAAGACTGTAAGCAGTCGTCCATGGAGGCCAATCAGCAAGGTAATCCCACTAACTCCCAGAGGACTTGTTTTTGAGTTCCCAGTCTCTCCTTGATTATGTGATACTGTCTTGGCAGAAAGATCCGTATGTGTGTTTGTTTACAGAGGTTGTGTTTTCAGTGACAAAATGCAACCGGAGAAACTCAGTGTAGACCCAGGTCATGGAGCACAAGGAAGGTCCAAAATGCAGCCAGAGAAGCCCAGCATAGACCAGGTCATGAGGTCACGGGGTAAGGTCTGAGGAAGTTTAGTTCGTCACTAAGGAGTGAACGGCAGAGGTACTTGTCCAGGCTGGGGACAGTGTGGAGTGTCCATCCTGTAATGTTAGTTCCTTGCTTGCAGGGCTGTAGTTTTAAGAGTACAGTCCTCTTTCATAGGTTAAATACTGACAACTAGGATGGGAGACTAGTTACCTGGCATCCATGGTTTTAGTCTAGTCAACAGCTGGCTCACATCTGAGCCCCTGCTGCCCTTTTATTCTGTACATATAAGGCAGGAATCCAAGAGGCCATTGAATCTTTGCAGCAACAAAGCTTTGTGAGTTAGGAAACGAGTGAATGTGAAGAAGAATGCTAGCAGCAGAAAGAACACAATGCACTTTACTAGGTGTGGGTGAGCGACCAGATTCAGTTCTTTTGCATTTGCCCTTTGCCATTGTGCCAGGTCTTACCTGGGAACTGTCTTGAAACAGGAGTGTATTAATTAGGCGTCCTCAAAGGAAAATGCAGTTAATTAGCTTTAGGTTGTACTTAAAGTTGAAGCTTCCCCTTGCTTTTGAGGAGTAGCACTTAGTTGCTGGTGTGGACTGGAGTTAGTGCTGAGGAAAGGCCTTTGAAAGCATGCTCATTGCGGTCTTGTGTGGTGGTTTGTGACGCGTGCAGTCATAAGCGGTGACTTAGCCGTTCTGTCTTTCCTGTTTTAGGCACTTACAGACTGAGATACGCACCTCCCCTCCCCCCTTCTAATGATACGTTGGATTCTGCAGACTGACCGAGTAAAGCTTGCCTGCTTAATGCACTCAAGTGCGGGGAGTCATGGGCTGTGGAGGGGAGGAAAGGAAAGGTATTTTGTTTCTTTGTCTGTACATTTCCTCAGTTTCTATGCAGTTGGGAGTTTTCATTTCTTTTTACCTGTGTCTAAAATAAGAACACAGTGCTCCTGAGCCTCTGGTCTCCGGGTCCAACAGCCGGCTTCCACGTATGACACTCGTAACTTCAGTTTCAGTCAGACTCTTGAACGGAAAACATTGATGTGTGCTTTTTTTTTCACTGAATACTTGCTGTGTGCAATGTTTACTGAATCTTAAACTGTGCATCTGACCTTATTTGTTTCCACAACACTGGTCACAGTTATGGTTGTCGTCTTCCTGGCCTTCCTCACTTTGACCCGGAACCCCACTTCCCTCCCAGCCGCCCCTCCCTGGCCACTGCTAGGCTGCTCCGCAGCATCCTTGTCACACTTGTGTGACCTGCTCTGTGTCTGAACCCAACAACGCGTTTCACTGGAAATTTTAGATGTCAGATTCCCAAGAAGTATGTATATATGTCATAAAAGCATCACGTAAATACATATATGCAGCACCTGTCCAAATAACATGAGAACAAGTGGGCGAAAGGAAGTCACACTCGGGAAGCCACAGATGGGAGTGGACAAACAGGCTTTCCTTGCACGGAAACGGTTCCTTCCATCGCACTTCAGAGAGACGAAGGGAACACACGGGTGTGAATGTTGTTCTCTGTGCGCTTGTGTCTGTGATGACAGTCAACATCCAGGGCTTCCTGTTGTCTGCCACCTTGACCTGCCCAGACACTGCTGAGTGAAGATGTCCTGTTCCACCACATTCGCTGTTGCAGTGTCACACTGTGTTACAGTGTGTGTGGTCTGAACAGAAGCTGTGGGTTTTGACAAAAGTCAGGTACCTGCCCACCTAAGCCACGTCTGATAACGGAGTCACTTTCATAACCGTTTACCACTATGCGTGACAGACTGTGAAAGACTGTGGAGTGTATTGAGATGGTGTTAATCATGTCAGTGTCCTGTCACCAAGTTTAATGCTGCTGGCTTTTGTAAGTTTGGTTTTTTTGTTTTGTTTTGTTTTTAAGCCAATCTATGTACTAAATTGCTTCCAGGTAATTTTTTGATTTCCTGAAGTGCACTGAGGGTTATCTGGGAGGTTGGATGTATCTTCAGTGACTGCTGCATTCAACAGCAATGAACAAGTACCAGCCACCATGCACTGTAAGCTTACGGAGTAGCAGGGCTTTCTTTCCATTCCTCGGTACAGAGTAGAAATGATTGAGTTGTTGTGGGGGGTAGAGTTGGTGTGCAGCAGAGGCACTGAAATGTGGGGTCTGGGTTCTGAAACCTGACCTTGTGAGACAAAGAAAAAACTTGAAGCAAAAAGAAGCTAGTTCAACACTTCAACAGTAGTGTTTATATTTATAGCGCCAATGTACATTCTGAAACTTTCAGGGGTAGGAGCTACTGGGAGAGACAGGGGAGTGTGACGGGGTAGACGAAAGCTTTAATTTAGAAAGAAAAAGTTCAAGTAAAGGAGATTATTTTGATTAAATATATTTTATTTGATCTGGGTATTTTTGGACCACATTATTAAATTGTTAAGCTGCAGTTGAGTTGTTGGGCGGAGAGTTGATCAGCCTTGTACAGGTGCGTTGTGACTCACTCGCCAGGTGTACTTTCTGGAGCTTATTTTATGATTTCAATACTGTACTGTACATAGGAGGGACGTCACCTTCTCCTTATTTGTATGTTTACCATATACTTTGATATTTGAAATGTTATGTACTGGAAAGGCCACTTATATTTCTAGAACAGATTGGATTTTATGCAATCTTTTTCCTTGAATTAACAGCAATAAAAAAAATGAAAAACAGCCCAAGATTTGTGCCTTACTACATGTTTTATAAAAGTGGATTTTCATGGTCATTTTCCTCTTAAAGAATTGGTTTGTCTCCCACCGTGATTACCGCCTGGGTGTTCTAAAGTCTTTCCCTAGTGCAGGTCATCTATGCAGCCTCCAAAGGAAGGGAAAACAGTGGATGCCAAGGCCATCGTGAACAGGGCACAGTCCCCGTCCCTATAAACTAGACATTACCGCGGTTCAGTACTGTGTTCTTACTGTTTGTTCCTTCTTCTATAACCCAATCCCAAGTCAAAGTCTTTAAGCTGTCGATCATTTCTAAAGCACTGGAGGCCACTGTGCCTGTCTTTCCGAAGTGCCTCTACCCCGGCATTCACATAGGTAGGATGTGGGGAAGGGTGAAGGGCAGACCCAGGCCGTTAGACTATTCCTAACCACTGTCCGAGTGTGGTCCTTCATCAGACACCACGTTACTTTTCTACTGCTGTGATAAGCACCATGACCAGAGTAACTGACAGAAGAAAGGTTTATTTGGACTTAGGTTTCCAGAGGGTTAGGATTCACAGTGGGAGCTTGAAGGCATGGAGGCTGGAGCAGGATCTGAGGCCTCATGGGAACTATAAGCACAAAGCAGAGGAAATGGCAGGAGGCCTTAACTCTCATAACCTGCCTCCAGTGACACACTTCTACCTCCTAAGCCTCTCCAAACAAACTGTCACCCCATCACCAATCTTAATACCTAGGGGGGAGGGAGGGTGCGGGGTATTCATCGTTGAGACCACCACAGGCCCCAGCTTTCCCCTTTAGCCTGTCAATATGCACATCACAGAAGTGGTGAACTTAACCTTTACACTGACCCGTGCTCTCATGCAACCCACCCTCCTGACCTCTTTCACTGTGCTTTGTTGGTGTGAGAGGGAATCTCTTCACACTAGTCCTCTGGGGCTGTATCAGCTGTCTGGTTTGTGATCCTGATGCTTCATTCCTGACACTCATTTTCACACCCTGAGATAGTCTCGTAAGGATGAGTGTCAATAAGTGGATCCATTGTTCAGTCAGTGGACATCTGGGTGGCTTGTTTGTCCCCCTTTTCAACTTAGCATCGGGGATGCGAAAAACATTTTTTGCTGTTGCGGTTTGTGTGTAAGAACATGTTAGGGCATGTGATTAAGCGTGTGTTATCCTTGTAAGGTGCAGATGGCTCAGTTTTCTAGGACTTAACATACCTCTTTGCAGATGAGACACACATTCCTGCAGAGCACTGGGGACTTTGAAATGCTAGCCCAACACTCTACCCAGATGCTGTCGAGGAAGAACGGGGTGTTTCCAGAGGGGTGTATAGGCCTGTGGGAGAGGTGAGTTGTGATCACCGTCACTGTGGGGGAACAGGAAGCTTGTGGCAGGAAATTGGACAAATTGGCAGTAGTGGTCAGGAAGGAAGGAGATGGGATTAATGGTAAAGGCTGTGTTTTAAGAGGGTGCGTATGCAAACAGAAAGGTGGGGTGAGAGTGGGGGAGATTGGAAAGTTGGAAGTTACCAGGTTTCAGACAGGAACAATGTGTTGTCTTTGATGTCTGAGAAAACTGTAAAGGGTGAGGAAAGAATCCTGGAAGTTCAGGGCCTGGTGAGAGGACCTGGACTCAGTTGTTGCCTATAGCTAAGGTCCATTTGTTTAGACTAAAAACTGACTGAGTCAAGCCAGTTGGAAGGAAGAGACAAGAAGGAGGCAGGGGGGGTGTCAAGTTGAGATTTTGTTCTTGTGTCAGTGTTTAGAATGATTGAATGAGGAAAGACAAGGCCCTTTGTAGTAGCACTGAGAGGGACTCGGTAGTAATTCTGTTTCTATACACAGGAGGCTAGGAAGCCTCCCCCCCTCCCCCAGGGAATGGGATGTATGGACAGTTTATATGTAGCTGGGGTGTACATCTCAGTTACTCCATCATTACCCCATAAAATAAGTCCATTTAGTAGGTGAGTTCAACATTTAAATGTTCTATGTAAGTACCAAAAGTCTACTTTTTTCTGAAAAGGTTCCAACTTGAAAAGATTTCAAGTTTTAAAAGCATCTGTTACTTTGGGGCTACATTCAGTCCTGCTTGAGAGACATCTGCGTTCAGTTCTGTGTGCTGATGAGAGTGTTCTAAGGTTGAAGCAATGAAGCCACACAGAGGCGATCTGTGGCAATAATCCAGCCCCATAATCTCTGTAACTTCCTCTCAAGATAACGCAAATGCGTGTGCGCACACAGCACACGCCCATTCATTTTCAGAGCAGTGTTCTGAGATGCTGGAGATGAGGATGAAATGGCCTCAGGGACAAGGACAACTACAATGAGAAGGGCTGCGGGGTCCCAGAGAGGAGCGGCAGGTGTGACCAGGGACCCTGATGCTTGAAGAGCGAGCAGGTCTTGCTAGGTAGTTGTCCTTTCTGGGCTACTCCCATTACTTGTTTATAGCTTGGATTCCTGGGACATCAGTTCTTTTTGTTACTGTATATAAACCACAGCTACTATGCCTACTGACGTAATTTTATTTTTTATTTATTTATTTTATTTATTTATTTATTTATTTATTTATTTATTTATTTTGCCTAATCTGAGAGAGAAATGTGTATAATTTCCAAATGCCACCCTATGGAAAACAAATTGGAAGGTTGTGGGCAGTGGCTCAGGGAAGCCACCATGTGCATCGAGCTCTTCTCTGAAGTGCTGTGTGTCACACACACCTGGGTCCCAAAGGCCCTTCAAAGTCTCAAGCCCAACTACTGCTCTCGTCACCAGAAACTCTTCATCCCCCAAATCCCATTTCAGTGTTTGCAGTGTGCATTGGGAGGTAAGGTGGGGTAGAGCTGTAGGGACACGGTAGATTGAGGTGGGGTGCTTCGGTAGTGTTTTCCTTTTTCTTCTTGGAGCTCCAGTTTTGAGCCACTGGGCATCTCTCACCAGCAAAAAAAAAAAAAATTGCTTATTGGAAAGCAATGCCACCTGGTGGGGCACGAAAGCACTGCAAGCAAGCGGATGCCACTTCTAGTGACCTAATTAGGAGAAAATTGAATGTAATAGAGACCATCCGGTTTTGTTACCCTGTGCCCAAGGCCTAAATGAATGCAGGCGACTGGCCATAAAGTGACCCGAGCAGGCGCCTCTTTAAGCCATGTGCTTGTGTTGAGGCGTTGCTGGTGGTGCTGTCTCCCTTGTCAGTATCGAGTCGGCGCTAACTCCGGGAGGACGGGGATCTTCCTAGGTAAGGCTTGGGGATTTGAGGTTCACGTACAGCAAGTGCCACAAACACATCAATGATGAAGACCAGGCCCCTGCTTGAGGTCAGTGCTGCCCTCCGCACATCGCCACCTGCCCACACTGGGGCACTGAACCAAAACAAGGTGGTGGCAATCTGTAGAAAGCTTCCGGTAAGAGGCCTGGGCCGAGTGGTGGGCAGACCTGCCACACAGGCCGTGCGCTAGTCAAACCGAGTGTCCGTCTGGTCTCTTGTGCTGAATGATCGGAGAACATGGGATGGGGAAACGTACACAAATAAGAAGCCTTAGAACTTTGACAGCCGAGCTTCAAGCGTGCGTCTTAAATTGCCACAGAGGCAAGGCTCGCCCATAGTGCAAGGTTTGACATGTGCAGAGATCTCCTCTAACAGAAGGCTGCTTATCTTAAGCATTGCGTGAATATCCCAAGGCTTGAGAAGCTGTAGAAGTAAGGTCAGTGGAGATGACACATTTGCAATCCCAGCACCCAGGGGCAGGGACAGGAGGAAGGGGTTCAAGACCAGTCTGGTCTGCATCGTGGGTCCCAGGCCAGCCAGGCTACATAGCAAGATCTTGCTTTGAAGAAGCAAAATATTTAAAAGTGGAGTAGTAGGCACAATCAGGAAGACCAACCAATCCGATAGTCTGAAGCCTGAGAGATGGGGATGCAGCAGCTCCTCCCCATCCCCAGAGGCCTGCTAAATGGCAACAGCGCCACCAGGCGGTCTACTGGCATAACTACAGTCATTTAATGCTCAGTTTTTGAAGGTACAAAATATTATTTTTTAATTAATTATTCACTTTACATCCCAATATCAGTCCCCTCTCCTCTTAGTACCCCATCACACAGCTTCTCCTCCCACCCCTCCCCTTCTCCTCTGAGAAAGGGGAGCCCCACCTCTTCCCTCCCACCTATCACCCTCCCCTGGCACATCAAGTCACTGTACTGCAGAACTCTCCCACTGAAGCTAGACAAGCGGCCCAGTTAGGGAACGGGATCCACAGGCAGGCCACAGAGTCAGGGTAAGCCTCACTCCAGTTGTTGGGGGACCTGCATGAAGACTAAGCTGTACATCTACTGTGTGTGTGTGTGTGTGTGTGTGTGTGTGTGTCGCGTGGTGCGTGGTGCGCGCGCGCGCGCGCGCGCGCACCAACGCATAGGACATGGTGCTAGGTCTAGCCCATGTTTGCTCGCTCTTTGGTTGGTGGTTCAGCCTCTGGGAGCCCCCAAGGGTCCAGGTTAGCTCTGCTGGTCTTCCTATAGAGTCTCCGTCCTCTTCAGGTCCCTAAATTCTTCCTCCAACTCTTCCACAAGACACCCTGAGCTCCATCTAATGTTTGGCTGCAGGACTCTACATCTGTTTCCATGGGCTGCTGCTGGCTGGAGGCTCTCAGAAGACACACTTATGCTAGGTTCCTGTCTGTAAGCATAACAGTATCATTAATAGTGTCAGGGATTGATTCTTGCCCGTGGGATGGGTTTCAGTTTCAGCCAGTCATTGGTTGGCCATTCCCTCTATCTCTGCTCCATCTTTGTTCCTAGACATCTTGTAGGCAGGACACATTTTAGATCGAGGTTTTGTGGGTGGGTTGCTGCCCTTATCCCTCCACTGGGATCCTGCCTGGCTACAGGAGATGGCCACTTAACTCCATATCTCCCACTGCTAGGAATCTCAGCTAGAGTCACCCCCATAGACTTCCTGGGCCCCCCACTCTGTCCCAGGTCTCTGGCATATCCTAGAGATGCTCCCCTGCCCACGGCAGATTTCCATTCTCTCCCCTGCTCTCCCTATTACCTGATTCTCCCTACCCACCCCCATACACACACACCCTGCTCACTTTCCCATTCCACGACCCACCCAAACCCCTCCCGCCATCCATCTCTGATATCTATTTTAGTTCGCCTTCTGAGAAAGATTCAAGCATCCTCCCTTGAGCCATCCTTGTTCTTGCTAGTTGGAGTTGGATACCATTTATTGTATGGAATCTAGCTGTGCCCTGAAGACAGATACAGAGTCAGCTTGTGCTAGGGGCAGCAATAGTCATGGCTGTGTTCTGACTGCCCACCCGTACCACACGTGGCCCTGTCAGGCTGACCAGCAGAATGACTGATGCAATGGCAGCACTCACCTCATACGCTAGTTGTAAGGAGTCAGCATGGCAAAGCACTTTAAGCCCTCAATTTCCACACACCATAGGCTCTCCATGTGTACTCAGAATACCTGAAGGCTCAGTATAGGTCAGGCTGTCAGCCACACTCTTCCGGGTAGGAACTGGGCTTCCATTTTACAGAAATAGAGTCACTAAGAATCTATAAGCAAAGAGCAGTCAGGTGACAACAAGGCATAGAGACAGCAAACGTGTGGTCCTGCTTGTCTGTATCCATGTTGTAGACTAATTACTGAAGCATAGACAGATCTTCTCTGGGGTCAGGCCATCTCAAGCACCACTGTCTGATGCAGTCTGTCCTTCCTAGGTCTTCTGTTTTGTTAGACAGGGTCTCATCCTCACGCCCCTGTGCCCTGCCACACTTGGCTTTTCCCCCATTCCTCTGGTGCTGGGAATAAGCCAGGCCTCCCGAATGCTAGACCAGCAGGGTACCACCGAGCCTCTCCCCGCTCATCTCCTGTGAATGCGGCATAGCTGGTCTGAGAGCCTGGCGGGAAGTGAAGCCACGCCTCCAGCCGAGACCTGAAGCTCGGCTCCTCCTCCGTGCAGCTCCTTTGTTGCGGTTGTAGTTTTACTCCTGGGCTTATTTTTGGCTCAGTGACTGCACGTTTTTGGAATGCTGCACATGGCTGTGAGAATGGACAGATGCAGAGAGGGGCTCTGAGGAGGCGACACTGAGGAAAGCCCGGCGTTAGGGAGGACAGCCAGTAGATGGCGGGACAGATTGTGCAAACCGCGCAAGACCCTCTTTCCCATCAGTTTCTAGGTTTTGCTCTGCTCGAAAGTGTGGTTTTCATTTGGGAAGAGAGTTGATAGCTACAAGATAGTGTTGACAGCTTGAGTCTTTTGCTAAGGGCGAGGACTTACCTGTGGTTTGTAACAACAAGCACCAACGTCAGAAAGCTTCCGTTCGGCAAGCTGTTTAAATAGGTGAAAACGAAGTACTGATGTGGGCGGATTGAGCCAGACTGGGCTACATAGTGAGAACCTTTCTACAAAAAGAATCTTGATGGCATGTGATTAATATTTCAGTGTCCACGATAAAGCGTGGCCTGCTTGCTTTCCACCTGTGACAATAAAGCTGAGTTGGCCTCCCAAGCATCCTATGGCCTGTAAGCTACAGCAGGTACTGCCTATTCTTAAAGCTGGCTGAGCTGTGCATCCACCCTACTAACGTTCTTGTGAAATGAAGGCGTATTTCCCACTGTCTTTAAACCCTGGTGTTGTGTCCCTAGCAGGAGTCTGTACCTGGTGTTCTGGAGCAGGAGCAAAACACTGGCAGGAAGCCTCTGTCCTGTGGCGGGCACAGTCAGCACAACAGTAAACGGTGCAGGTTCTCCGGACCAGAGGCTGAACACTAAACTGGGAAAGGTTCGCAGGGGCATGTTTTACTTGGATCAGGAAGGAAGGGAGGTTTCCCTTCTGGAGAGTTTCAGAAGATGACCAAGAATGGACTAATCGATGCTGGATTTCAAGATGCCCTGGGAAGGGTTGGATGAGGAAGATGAGAAGCTTCGAGGACAGGGCTGGATGCAGGCCTAAGGACAGGTTTTGAGTCCAGCCCTGGGGTGGAGTGGCAGGAAGTCTTATAGCTTTGAAAGAAATGGCTTTCTTTGTTCTGCTGAGTTTGTGGCACTTGAGTAGCATCTGTTAGAGTCTTTCTCAAAGTGTCTTCTGCAGTATAACCCTCACAACCCCTCCCACACACAGAATAAAGACATCCCTACTAGAAATTTCCAGAAGGCAGGGTCATCAAAGAATACTGAAAATAAGAATTCAGACACTGGAAGGTGTGAAACTGTGCCCTGAAACTAAAACACACACACATACATACATACATACATACATACATACATACATACACATGGTTCAAGAATGAAATAGAATCTGCACCATTGTGCACAGTGGGGTAAGGTGTTCTGTGAAGTCACCAGAGCAAAGGCAGAGCGCTGAGAAAGTCACTAGGCAGAGCTGGAGGACATCTGCAAGCCACTGTGCACACGCAGGGGTCGGGGGGCTGATGGTGTCAGTGCAGGGAGAGGAAAATGACCTGGTGACCTCTTTTGTTCCTGGTGAAGTGGAGGAGAGGTGCCAGGCTTGGAACTACTGTGCAGAGTCAACTGTCCAGAGACAGCAAGAAAGAGACACACCCCACCCACTCTTACCCCCAGGGTCCACTGGTGTGACCAATCACAAGGTAGACTTTTAGAATGTTGTTTTTTTTTTTTTGTTTTTTCCTCTTTAGTGATGTGGCGAACTGTAGTGGGTGGTATTTAATAAAAGGAGAATCCAGCTAGCTCCCGGCCTGGCTGCCATGTTCCCACTCTAAGCCCATTTGTCTCGGCAAGCACTCCAGCAGGACCGGAGCTCCCAGGCTGGTTCCACCGGGCCGCTCTCTGTAGCTTGCCTCCTGTAGTGACCAGTTGCTGTGCTTCCAGGTCTGGTTCACTTGTCCCTGGAGCCGCTAGTTCCTTCACAGTCATAACCACAATGGTTGTCGGTGGACCCGCCTTCCAGTAACCCAGTAAATCAAAACTCTTGATGCTTAAAGTTAACCAATGGATTTAGCAAATACTCAATACACAAGATGCCCACACAATTAGAATTGTTATCACAATTATTTAACCTTTTCATATTAATAACTACCAGAGATTGCTAGAGACACACATCTGCAGCTATCTCACCTCTCTCTCTCTCTCTCTCTCTCTCTCTCTCTCTCTCTCTCTCTCTCTCTCCTTCTTCTTCCTGCCCCCCCTCTCCTCCCAACTCCCACCTCCTAGCTCCGCCTCCCTCTTCCCAGTCCAATGGCAGGGCTTTCGCTGCAAATACATTGGGCAGGAAATTTCTGCCACAGGGAACTGAGTCTAAGGTTAAAGTAGAGAACTGTGAGTTCTGTGCAGTTTGTGCTGAAGTCGTCGGCCTCTCCCGGGGCCTTCCAGCTTCCTAACCCATTACTTTCAACACATGCCTTCCTTCTTCCTTTACCTCCCAGAATGCCTTTGCTAGAGGGGCCTGTTCATCTCTCATTGCTGCTGAGTCCATCACTTCCCTAAAGCCATCAAGGGCTGGTTCCAGGATCCTGCTGCCTCCACCTCTGCAGGCTCTGCCCTCCCAAGATCTACTTCCTGTCCAAGCCTCCAGGGTACTGTCCACAACCTCTATGTGGAAGATATTCACCTCAGGAGACCCAGAACTTGCCAACTAGTTAGTGATAAGCCTCTGCCAATCACATCAGTCAAACAAGCCATAGGCCGGAGAGTGGCCCTGGCCCTTCAGGCTAGAAGATGTATAGACAAACCACGTGTGCACACCAGGCCACTTAATAAAAAAAAAAAGCCAGGCGGTGGTGGCACACGCCTTTAATCCTAGCACTTGGGAGGCAGAGGCAGGCCGATTTCTGAGTTTGAACTCAGCCTGGTCTACAGAGTGAGTTCCAGGACAGCCAGAGCTACACAGTTAACACAAAGTTACAGGTCTTTTCGTATGCTAATTTGATATCTTTGGTGAGATGAACTTGTATTTCTACTCATGTTTTAAATTTGAGTTTTACAGGCGGCTTCTGTGGAAATTTACCAGCCCAAGTAGTCATAGGTCTTATAAATAGGCAGCCTCGGTGGACAGTAACAACTTAGATAAGGACAAGTGAATCATAGGCAGAGTCATAGTGACCTGTCCCCTGAACCTATACCCAGCTGATACCCTGTTCTGAAAGGTATCTGTACTCCCCCTGAACTCCTATGCTCCGGTGCCATTCCCTTCCCCACATCCGCCTTTTTGTGTTTATAACCCCTGTGTAAATAAGTAAATTATGATGTGATTTAAATAACTAAATAAATTTTAAAAAAATAAAAAAAAAAATTTGAGTTTTAATTGTGTTTTTTTTTTCTCTTTTCTTTTTCATTTCTATTACATTTACTGGGGGGGGAGGGGTGCACATGCCGGGATAACTTGTGGGAGCTGCTTTTCTCCTTCCTAGTATGTTCCAGTACTAAACCTGGGTACGGAGCTAAGCAAGTGTCTTTTCCCACTCACAAGCCTGTAAGCTATTTACTTATTGGTGAGTTCTTGTATTATTTTGGGTACCAGTCTTTGTAAGATACATATTTTGCAGATATTTTTCCCGAGCCTCTGGCTTGGATTTTATGCTTTTTTTTTTTTTTTAATTGTAATGAAACAGAAATGTAGGGACACCACAGAACAGAAAGCAGCCAAGGATTTTTTTTTTCTTTCTATTTTAATTCTTATCACAGGACATATGAGCTGCCCCCCCCCCCAACCAGGGCTACCTTATGCATGCAGCAGCTTGCCAAATATGAGATTCCTAGAAGGTTGCCAAGTCCTTAGCCCAGAGCTGGCAGAGCTCACTTGGCAAAAGACATGGAGGCTCCGGGCTTTCGTCCTACGGGGCAGCCAGAACTGTCAGGGTCAGAGCCAGTGCTTACCTTTAGTGTCTCCAAGGGTACAGGAGTGGGGAGTCCCTGAGACCTTCCCTTTCAAGTTTCCTTCCACCTAATTGCTGATATACTTGACTGGACTCGTAGACTGGTTTGGTCTTAAATGACCAACTGTGCAAGCCACTTAACACTGGCTTCATGGAGGGCTGCAGGCTTGCCTGTGCTGGCACACAGAGATGTTTCTCTTCTGGAAGGCACAGTCAGATCTTGGCAGGCCTGGGTGGGATAGTCTGAGACTACTCATCTATGGATAGAAAATCACTCCACGACAGTGGGAAGGAAGCTCAGCCCATGGAGGGCTCTTCCGGTGACTCTCCAGGGCTTTTCTTCCATTCCACGCAACCTTTGTCAAGTAGCTTCATGTCACAGGCCTTTAGAATAGTTACGTTTTCTGCAGAGCTCAGGCATGATCCAAGCACGTGTGTGGCTACGTTGGAAAACATGCAGGAAGGTTTCTTTGACCCACTGAAAATAAACCACGGCACCCAGCTTGTTCACAATGCGGCAGATGCATCAGCCAGCAAGAAGAAGGCAAGCGACTCTGCCTCTTGACACCCGTGCTGCCACCAGAGGTGCTGCCCACTCTGGGGGAGTGTCTTCCACTCTGTTGATCCTGCCTGGAAATACTCTCACAGGCCTACCCACAGGCTGCTCTCAATTCATTCCAATCCAGTCTAGTTGACAATCAACGCTAAGCATCACAGCACCCCACGATCGTACCGAAGTAGGTGAGGACCATCTGTGAGTGTACTTACAGCAGGCCTGGGGACTCATTCATGAATGAGGTGAGACACCTTCCACCCCTGCCTTGTGTGCTGTGTGTGAATGTATGTGTGTGTACATGTATGTGTGTATGTGTTCACACATATGTAACGCTCATAGGTCAATGTTGAAATAAAAACAGAACAAAGAAAATAACTTATTACTGCTGTGTGTTGATGGTGTGGTGCGTAGAATGTAGATGTGTGAGAATATGCGTATTTTTGCCACCGCACACATGGAGACCAGATGACAACTTCCCAGTATCTTTCCGTCCACGGTGGGCACCAGGGACTGAGCACAGTTCACTAGACTTTTGCACCAAGCACTTTCACTCACTCGGCTATCTTGCCAATGCTCCATTATTTTTAAATTAAAACATTGTTTTATGTGTATGAGTATTTTTCCTCTGTACAGTTTGTGCACCATATGCATGCAATGCCTGTGGATGCCAGAATACGATGGATAGTTTCTGAGGTGCCGGGAATCAAATCCTTGTCTTCTGGAAGAGCCCACAGTGCTCTAAACGCTGAACCCCTCAAGCCTCTGGCCTTATTTCATTTGAGGCAGATTCGCTCACTAACTTGGAGCTCACCACTAGTCAGGACAAGGCAGCCATGGAGCTTCCGAGAGCCTACTGTCTCTAGCACTCGGCGCTGGGTGTGTGAGGCCACTCCTGTTTTTGTAGGAGTCCTGAGAATCAAAACCCGGGACCTTGTGCTTTCCTGACAAGGACTTTACCAACTGAGTGAACTCTGCTTTTGTTCTTTCTTTTACCAAGAGAAACGATTCGTGGCAAGGAGAGATGGCTTAAGAGTGTCCATACTGCAGGCCTGATGTGGCAGTGGCGCTTACCGTTAGTCTCAGCGCTAGGGGAGCTCAGCGGGATCTCTGCGTTCCAGGCCAGTCAGGGCTGACAGTGAGAGCCTGTCTGGAAAAGCCTGTGTGCGTCCTTCTTCTGGAGAAGTGGAGTTCAGCTCTCATCCCCACATCAGGAGGCTCACGGCTTCCTGTAACTCGGCTCCAGAAGACCCAAAGCCTCTGGCCTCTGTGGACATGAGCACTCACGTACACACACTCCACATGCACATACACAGTTAAAAATAATAAAGTAAATACATGGGAAAGAAACGGTGCTCATTCCTGTTGGACTTTGAGGGTCACACCCCTTAGGAGATGAATTATGGGGATCTGTAGATCTGTGAGGTGCCTTTTCCTTCCTGAGGTAAGAAAAGGACTTTCAAAGCCCTTAGCATCCTGTAACGCAGGATAGGAAAGGCACGCTTTCCTCAAAGGAAAAACAGAAAGCTTCGTTTTTATTTTTAAATGTGACATATAAACACAGCATACTCATAGATAGTATTTTTAATACAGTTACATATTAAAATGCTAGAATTTTCTCTCCCAGGGAGAGAAACCCTATGTGTGGGCCTCCTGCTGTTCCAAACTGTTCCCCAACAGGCCTTGATGCTTTTTTCCTTGTATAGGGGCGCAGGGAGCTCCCCTTTCCTATGCCTTTTTTGATACAGTATTTTCCTTTTATTATGTATAGCATCCCTACAGTGAAGTGCACGTGCTTGCCCTAGCCTCTCACTGCTAAAATTACAGGGTGCATCACCGTGCCTGCTTTATGCTGTGGTGGGGGAACCCAGAGCTTCACTCCAGCTAGGCCGGCAATGCACTAAGGTCTTCCCCCTGGCCCCAAAGATGCTTCACCATGTGAAAGAAGTGTTATCCCTGTTAAACTCTTGGGATTATGGGGAGATGCCTCCTCTATACTTTAAACCTCTATACTTTGTCGTGTCTTAATGATATACATGTTATGTTTTAAATTAAAACATTAATTGTGGCAAAATAAATCTAATCACCATTTGGCCTTAAGCATTGGGAGTGTAGTTCAGCGGTGAAGCACATTCAAACTGCCGTACTCCAGGGTTTCTTTGACTTTGCAAGTCTGGAACTCTGTGTCTGTCCTTCACCCAACCTCTCCCTCCCGACCTCAGCCACTGGTCACCACTCTCTGCTCCTTTTTTATTTTGCTTTGTTGTCTTGAAACAGGGCCTCTCTAAACAGGCTTGGCTGGCCTAAGAGCTAACTATGTAGACCAGGCTGTCTTCAAAACCCACAGAGATCCATCTGTCTCAGCCTCCTGAGTTCAAGGATTCAAGGTGTGCACTACCATGCTTGCCCCACGTGCCTCGGCACACTTGTGGAGGCCAGAGAACAACCTCATGAGTCTGTTCTCTCCTTCCACCAGACACAGGTTCCAGGAGTTAAATCAGGTTGCCAGGCTTTCATGGTAAGCCCCTTTACCTGCTACACCATCTTGCCAGCCCCACCAGCTCTGTGCTGTGTCTGAATTTCAGTCTTTTGGATACTGTGGGTTAGTAGAATCATATAGAATTTGCTATTTCCAACCTAGTTTATTTCATTTAGCAGGCTAAATGGATTTCCTCGGGGCACATTTACAGTGTAGTGGATATCCTGGGGACATGTTTACATTGTAGTGTATGTCACAATTTTTTTTCTGAGCCTGCGTTATACCCCATTGCATGTCTAATCTCATAGTTTACATGGCTCAGTCCATCCATCAATGGATATATTCCAGCTGTTTCTGCCTTTTGACTTGGAGTAAAATATTGTTGTGAATGTTGAGCTGCAAACATGTTTTCAAGAACTTCCCTTCAATGTGGGGAGCTTCTTGGAGGAGGTGGGATTGCTGCCCCTACAGCAACTAACCCCTGTCCTTTGAAGAGTTGCTATCCTCTTTCCTACAGGTACTATACTAGCAGTTCCTAGAGCTTCAATTTCTTCGCATCTTTGCCAATTTTTGTTCTTTATTACGGCTTGGTTTTGTATAGTGGCCATCTTCATGAATATGCATTGTGCTTTGATTTGCTTGTCCCTGGTGGTCAGTGCTGCCAGGTAGCTTCTCCTAGACTCATGGCTACTGTATATCTCTGGAGAAACGTCGTCTCAAAGTCATTACCCATCTTTAAATTAACGTCTTTGGTTAGTTTTTGTTGTTCAGTTCTTAGCACATGTTACACTTAAAATCAGAAAATGATTTTATTTCACAAAGGAGACAACCCGCAGAGAAAGCCAATCATCAGGGGGCGTGGCCAAAGGGGCATGGCTGAAAGCTTTAAAAACTTTTGGCTCTAAAAATAAGACTTTTCGTCGTTGGCATGTATGTCAGGGTAGACTAGGCACTCTGTTAACCAAGAACCCCCAGAACTTAGTCATTCACAGCCAAGTATCGCTCCCTTCAAGTCCAGCCTGGAGGGAGAGTGGGACTTACAAGAGAACAAAAGGACTGTGAGTGATGTGATCATTCAAGGACCATCCTATAACACTGGCACCCTCTATAGGTATCCTCTTGGGTATCCATGGAAAAGGGTAAAGGAAGGATTCCACGAGGGTAATTTTGGGGGCTTGGTCACCCTAACACCAGGCGCTACTGGAGACAGGAGCCTCTTCTTCTTGTGTCCTGAAGAAAGTGAACTGTTTTGGCACAGCCCTTTAGGTCACTAAGCCCTGTCATTCTTCCCAAACAGAGGCACACTCATCTCTTACCCTAGAGAGTCACCCAATGTCCCACTCAGGCACTGCATCTGGGATTCCTTCATTATGTTGTTTTCTCCTTGGGGACCACAAATCGACACTATTGTCCCAGCAACCAGTACACCACAAGGATATGTTCTAGCCGTACACCCAACATCTGGGGGCAGAGACCAGCATCTTCCCTGTCCCTGGGCTGGACTGTGCTCCAGTGGTATGATAGAAATTGCTAGTGTTGGAGGCAGAGCTCTGGCAGCCCCAATAAGCTGGAGTTGGTCTTCTGTCCCCAGTTCACCCTTTGAAGAGTCATGGAATTCCCGCAAGTAGAGAAAGGCGATGTATCCAGTGTAGTCACACTGAGCAAGGATGGGCGTAAGGCAAGTGACCCTCCAGGTGGGTCTTCAAAGTACTGATGTGAGATTTACTTTTATTTTTTTTAATCTTTATTGAGAATAGATTCTCTCATGCAGTACACCCCGACCACAGTTCGCTGTGTTTCTACGCCTCCATCTCCCACCACCACCTCCCCTCTCCCCCAAACACACTTCCCCTCCATTTTTCCTTCAGAAGAAAGCAGGCCTCCAAGAGACCACAGCCCAGAAGACAAGATACAAAATTAGGTAAATGCCCTCATATTCAGGCTGAACAAGGCAACCCGGCAGAAGGAAGAGTCCCGAGAGCAAGGAAAAGACTCGGAGAAACACCTACTCCCGCTGTTACGAGTCCCATAGAAACACCAAGCTAACAGCTGGCATCTAAGCAGAGGACCGGATGCAAACCCGTGTATGCTCCTCCGCACTTGCAACTTCAATA
Organism: Mastomys natalensis; assembly: GCA_021653895.1. NCBI lineage: Eukaryota > Metazoa > Chordata > Mammalia > Rodentia > Muridae > Mastomys > Mastomys natalensis. Next base: position 958,733 of record JAJTUV010001342.1, read on the forward strand.
TCAGTGAGCCCGTGTGAGCGCGTGTGGCGCGTGTGAGCGCGTGTGAGCGCGTGTGAGCGCGTGTGAGCGCGTGTGAGCGCGTGTGAGCCCTGCTTAGTTGACTCAGTGGGCCGTGTTCTGATGTTCTCCATCCCCTCTGACTTTTACCATCTTTCATCCCCCTCTCCCTGGGGTTCCCTGATCTCCAAGGTAAAGGACCTGATAGAGACCCTCCAATTTAGACTCTCACCATATAATGTCTGGTTACAGGTCTCTGCATCCGTCCCCGTCTGCTTCCGGAGAGAAGCCGCTCTGATGAGGACTGGACACAGCACCCATCTAGGAGTATAGCAAGTGTCATTAAGAATCTTTTGTTTTGTTTTGTTTTGTCTGTTGTGTTTGGTTTTACCCTAGGCCTCTGGGCTATCCAGGGAATGTAGGGCATGTGCTCCCTCTTGTGGATTGGACCTCAAGTTAAACCAAACGTTGGTTGGCCACGCCCACAAGTTCTGGTTCGTTGTTGTTCCAGCACGTCTTGCAGGCAGGACAGATTGTAGATCAAGGATTCTGTGACTGGGTTAGTGTTCAGATTTCTCTTCCTGTGTAGTACGCAGCCAAAGAGACTAGAAACTAGGGGTGAAGGCTCCACACCAGCGTGGTCTCTCTCTACATGCAATGAGCTGTAGGTGTTGTCCTTCGTCATGGACCCTGCTGTCAGTTTTCAGAGAGCAACTTTCTGTCCTAGCATCGACCTGGGTTGTTTAGGGTCTCCCTGGAGCCCCCTTGGCCAGCAACTCAAAAGAATATAACCAAGATCCACCACCGGAAGCCTTGCCTGGCTACAAGAGATGGCCAGTTCAGACTCCATATCCTGAATTACTAGGAGTCTTCACTAGGTCGCCTTCATAGATTCCAGGAATACTCCACTACATGAGGTTTCACTACAGTGCTCCCCAGGGCTCCCTAGTGCTCCCCAATTCCAGCTGTCTCTCCCCATGTTCTCTTCCTCCATCCCTTTCCCTCCCCCTGCCTAATCCTTTCCTCTTCTGTGCCCACCCCCTCAACCCCCACGTCATCCCCTGTCCACCTATAAAAATATTCTATCTCCCCTTTTCAGGGAGCACCAGGCTTCTTCCCTAGAGGCCCTCCTCTTTACCTAACCTTGCTGGGTCTAACCCAGCTTGGTTATCATTTATTAGCAGTTAATATCTATTTATAGTTAAGTATATATCATGTTCGTCTTTCTGGATCTGGGTTTCCTTACTCAGGATGATTCTTTTTCTAGTTGCATCCATTTGCCTGCAAATTTCATGGTGTCATTTTTTAACAGCTGAGTAATAACCCATTGTGTAATGCACCTGTTTATCCCTTTTTTCAGTTGAGGGACATCTTGGTTGTTTCCAGTTTCTGGCTATTATGAATAAAGCTGCTGTGAACATAATTTAGCAAGTACCTTTGTGGTAAGATAGATTATTCTTTGAGTATATGTCCAGGAGTGGTATAGCTGGGTCTCGAGGTAGGTCAAGTCCCAATTTTCTGAGGAACTGCCATATTGATCTCCATAGTGGCTGTATAAAGCTTGCACTCCCACTATCAATGAAGGAGTGTTCACCTTGCTCCACATTCTTTTGATCTTAGCCATTCCGACAGTTGTAAGGTGGAATCTCAAAGTACTTTTGATTTGCATTTCCCTGATGGCTAAGGATGTTGAACATTACTTTAAGTGCTTTTCAGCCATTTGCATTTCTATTGAGGATTCTGTTTAGATTGGTACCCCATATTTAGTTGGATTATTTGGTTCTTTCACTATCTAATCTTTATACATTTTGAATATTAGACCACTGTCAGATGTGGAGTTGGTAAAAAAAAAACAAATCCCATTCTGTAGGCTTCTGGTTTTGTCCTTTTAATAGTGTTCTTTGCCTCGCAGACGCTTTTGAGTTTCATGACGTCTCATTTATTAGTCATTAATTGTTGATCTTAGTGCCTGAGCTACTGGTGTTCTATTCAGGAGCCTGTGCTACACCAATACATTGAAAGCTGTTTCCTACTTTCTCTTCTATCAGATTCAGCGAAACTGGTTTTATGCTGAGGTCTTTGATCCACTTGAATTTGAGTTTTATGCAGATAAATATCTGCATTCTTGTCCATGCAGACATCCAGTCCAGCACCACTTGTTGTAAATGCTTTTTTCCAGGGTCTATTTCTGGCTTCTTTATCAAAAATCAGATGTCCGATGGTATGTGAATTTATTTCTGGTTCTTTAATTTGATTCCATTGATCAATGTGTCTGTTTTTACGCCAATGCCATGCAGTTTTTATCACTATAGCTCTTTAATAGAGCTTGAAATCAGGGATGGTGACACCTCCAGAGGTTCTTTTATTGTTCAGGATTGTTTTGACTATCCTGGGTTTTTTTGTTTTTACATATTAAGTTGACAAGTGTCCTTCAAGGTCTGTAAAGAATTGTGTTGGAATTTTGATGGGAATTACGTTGACTCTGTAGATTGCCTTTGGTAGGATGGCCATTTCAGTGTGTTAATCCTATGGATCCCTGAACATGGGAGATCTTTCCATCTTCATTTTTTTTTCTTCAAACTCTTGAAGTTTTTAATCATAGAAATCTTTCACTTGCTTGGTCAGAGTTACTCCAAGATATTTAAAGGCTTCTTTAAAAGGTGCTGTTTCCCTGGTTTCTTTCTCAGCCCATTTATCACCTGTATACAGGAAGGCTGCTGATGTTTTGTCTTTCTTTCTAATTAATCTTTGCCAAATGTGTTAGCCAGCTGGAGGAGACCCCTAGTGGAATTTTGGGAGTCACTATCATATCATCAGTAAATAGTGATTTTTTTTTTTTTACTTCTTCCTTTCCAGTTTGTATTTACTTGATCTCCTTCAGTTGTCTTCCTCTAGCTAACATTTCAAGAATTATACAAATAGATGAGGAGAAAGCAGACAGCCTTGTCTTGTTCCTGATTTTAGTGGAATTGCTTTGAGTTTCTCTCCATTTAATTTGATCATGGCTATAGACTTGCTGTAAATTGCCATTATTATGTTTAAGTACATGCCTTATATTCCTAATCTCTCCAGTACTTCTATCCTGAAGAGGTATTACATTTTGTCAAATGCTTTTTCAGCATCTAATGAGATGATCATGTTTTTGTTTTCTCTTCAGCTTATGTATATGATGGATTACATTTACTGATGTTTGTATGCTGAACCATCCCTCCATCTCTGGAATGAAGCCTACTTGATCATGGTGGATGGGTTTTGTTTTTTTTTTTTAATGTGCTCTTGGATTTGGTTTTATGAGTATTTTATTGGGTAGGTTTACATCTATGTTGAAAAAGGAAAGTTGGTCTGAAATTCTCTTTCTTTGTTCAGTCTCTGTGTGGTTTAGGTGTCCGGGTGTCTGTGAGTTTGGCAGCGTTCCTTTGTAAGGGCCCGTTGTTCTCCAAAGAATGATACCCCAGACTCAAATAGTACACAAAGGCAAGGAGCATTTTATTCCGCACAAGTTCAGTATACTGTGGTCCCTCATTCTAAAATAGACAACCAAATGAGCTCTCAGGCTCAATTTAAAGCAATTGGAATTCTGGGGTAGGTGAGCTTTATCTTAGTCTCTAGGCATTCCAGAGCCATTACTGAGGTGTGAAGGTTGGAGCCTGGGATTTCTCTCTCTCTCTCTCTCTCTCTCTTTTTTTTTTTTTTTTTTTTTTGGTTTTTGAGACAGGGTTTCTCTGTGTAGCCCTGGCTGTCCTGGAACTCACTCTGTAGACCAGGCTGGCCTCGAACTCAGAAATCCACCTGCCTCTGCCTCCCAAGTGCCGGGATTAAAGGCGTGCGCCACCACCGCCCGGCCTGGGATTTTTCTATTAGTAATTGACTTGCCTGGGTTTGCCTGAACTGAGGCCTAGTCTCCTTTACTGGCAATTTGAAGCCTGTCATAGAGTCAGCCTGTCTCATCCCTCTTACCTTCTGTTTCTATTTTGTGAAATACTCTGAAGAGTATTCACTCTTCTCTGAAAGTCTGGTCAAGTTCTGCAGTAAAATCATCTGGCCGGGGCTTTTATTGGTTGGGAGACTTTTAATGACTACTTCTCTTTCACTAGGGGGTTACAGGTCTATTTAATTGGTTTATGTGGTCTTGATTTAACTTTCGTAAGTGGTACCTATTGAGAAAAATTATCATTTCTTTTAGATTTTCCAATTTTGTGGAGTACAGGTTTTAAAGATAAGTCCTCATGAGTCTGTCAATTTTCTCAGTATTTGTTGTCCTGTCTCCCTTTCTGTTTCTGATTTTATTAACTTGGATGTTCTCTCTGTGTCTTTTGGTTGGTTTGGGTAAGGGTTTGTCTAGCTTGTTGATCTTCTCAAAGACCCACCTCTGCTTCATTGATCCTGAGGGATCCAGAGGCATGGACAACGGGGAGAAGAAGCTGAAGCAGACCTACGGCAGCCTACCTGGTCTTCTGGAGGCGTGGCCTGTGGTTGAGCAGGGGGTGTCCTCCTGAGTTGAGAACTGGGACATAGCAATAAGACAGGAAGGGAAGACGGGAAGGGTCATAGTCTCTGGATCCATGGGAGACGTGGTCAGGGCAGAGGGACGCTGCAGCTGGTACTCTGTTGTATCACTAAGGGTGTTCCTGAACACTCTTATGTTGTATCACTAAGGGTGTTCCTGAACACTCTTATGTTGTATCACTAAGGGTGTTCTGAGGTAACAGAGAAAGTGGAGCTTTCTTTTAAATATGGCCAAAAGCTAAGCAGTGCTGGGCCAGGCAAGCCTGCCTGTCATTGGCTCACCGTCTTCTGGGCTAGTCTGCCCTACAAGGTTGTCTAGTAAGTTGTCCGAATTCTGCGGAATCTCTTTCTGGGTTGGGATGGGGTGCAAGTTCCTCCTCTGGCTGGTGGCAGGCATCAATCTCCCCCTTCCCGCAGCATGGCGGACTTAGTGAAATTCGAGTCTCTTGGGCTCCAATGGTTCAGTTAAGGGACCGGGGCAGAGTTGACTCTAGAACAATCTCATTCCTGCCAGTACAGTCGCAATGCCACAGCCCTCTGTGACCTGTCTCTCCCTCCCCCCCCCCATCTGTTTTCTGTGAGCCTTGGAAGTCTGCATGTCTTCCCTTGGGGATGGGTTTCTCTTTAGCACATTCTAGGTTTGTGAACTTTTTTCCTGGATATCGTATCCAAAGCTCCATGCTAAGTCTGCCTCAGTCAAAATTTTGAGAAGGGTGGAGTCAACTTCATGATTTCTCCAACAATAATTTTCGAAGAAATTTGGTAAGTTTCTTATGTGTTTGCTTCTGGTCAGAAATCCTAGAAACTGGAAAGATGGCTCAGTAGCTCAGAGTGTTTGCTGATCTAGAGGATTCGACTTTGATTCCCAGCACCTACGTTAGGTGGCTCACAATCGCCAGTAACTCTAGCTCCAAGGGATCAGATGACCCTTTTCAGCCTGCACAGGCACCCAGACATACTCTTAAACACATAAATATGAATTTAAAAACATTTTTTTTCTTTTCCTTTTTTTTTTTCCGAGACAGGGTTTCTCTGTGTAGCCCGGGCTGTCCTGGGACTCACCCTGTAGACCAGGCTGGCCTCGAACTCAGAAATCCACCTGCCTCTGCCTCCCAAGTGCTGGGATTAAAGGTGTGCGCCACCACTGCCCAGCTAGGTTGTCTGTTTTTAAAGATCCTGTATACCCTACAGGCCTCAAACCCCCTATGTGGCTGAGTATGACCTTGAACTCGTGACCCCCCTAATTGGTGCTGTGGTTACAGGCGTCTGCTTCCAAGCCAAGTAGTTGTGGTCCTAGGGCTCCAAGCTAGGTTCCAAGCAACACCTAGCAAGAACTCCACCAGCTGAGATGCGGAGCCAGTCCAGAAAGCCTTTTTCCATCTGATCTTGCTGTCAAGGCTTAACATCAGTGCCCAGTTAAGATGCCTTCCTGAACTTCGAGCCTTTGCCAGTCAACATTATTTTTATATACAACTTTCCTTCTTTTTATATTCAGAGTTAGGGTGGCTTCAGGGCCTTGCATGGGGTGGGTAAGTGTCCCTGCCACTGACAAGCCTGGACCCCATCAAAACCCATTTTAATCTCCTTTCTTAGCATTTTAAATACAGAAGCAGGAGACTTTCCCAAGCTTACTAAGCCATGGCTCTGACTTCTCTTCGGCCATTTTATTTTATTTTATTTTATTTTATTTTATTTTTTTATATTTCTGCTTATAAATGTTAGGTTTATCCCACCTGGTTTGCTCTATGTAACAGCTGATTGGATATTGCTATGACAACCACAATACATTGTTTCTTTTTCTTCTTCTTCAGTCCTTTTCCCCTCCTGACTCCACAGCTCAGCAGGTTTTTGGTCTACCCCAGCGGTAATCACAGAAAGCAATGTTACCAAGGTTTTGCTACCTGATAAAAAGATTTGTATCTTTTTGGCCTTTGACGTCAACACCTGCCTCCCCCTGTGAAGTCTCTCTACTGCTTAAGGGCCACAGATTCCCGTAGGTGATCAGAAGCCCCCGTTCATACACAGCGGTGAATTCCCACTAGAGGAGGGGGCGGTGAGGGGAAGAGCACCAAACCAATTCGAAGCCAGGATATGGCCTGACTGTGTGCTGGTCAGTCCCTCCTTAGGGCTTCCTACACATAAATAGATCACCTTGCCTGCTAATGAGCTGGCCTTTTAGCCCTGTCTGGGAAGCTCCCACAGGCTCTCTTCTGTACACAACTAAGCCTGGTCCAAGATGGATCTGGTATTTCTGCCCTGTCCCAACTCATATAGAATGGCCCTAGCAGGGATGCCTTAGCTCTTTTCTACTCTCTATGGGAACCAGCATCCCCAAATACAAGTGCTTGCTTGGGCTTGTTAACAGAGAGGAAAGGAGTAGTCTAAGTGAACCAGAGCTCCAAGGACAATTATCCATCACTATGGCAACAGGCAGTTGTCGTCAGTGACTCCATCTTGCTTTCCTCTTGTTCTTTCTCATTCTCAAGGTCTATGGCATCCTCTGTAGATTCCGGAGCACCTCGCTCTTAAGGATACGTATCATTTAGCACCTCAGCTCTGTGTCAAAACCCCAGACTGCACAGCTGGAGCTCCTGGGAAACTCAGGTCTCTTCATGTCACCCTAATACCTACCCTTCCCAATGACTTAAAAATGGAGACCTGAGGCCCCCAGAGGCCTCCTTTCCAGACTATCATCTTCTGTAAACTTGATGTCCCTTCTCTGCAGCACTCTGGTCCTGAGCTTGCATAATGGGGTTGCCCACAGGGATGATGAGCAGTTCTAGGAAGTTCCAGGGGTCTCTGGAAAGTCTTGTAGCAAACATCCCTTAGAGTTAGCAGAGCCTTGGCTGTGCCCTTTCTCTGCTCACAGGAGTGTGGCATTGTCTTTTAATTTAATACCACCAAAGTCTAGTCTTTGTTTCCAGCTTTGTTCTTTTTCTGAGAAGGAAACACATTCCCCTTCTTCTTTTCTCTTCTGCCTCCCCTTTTCAGCTCTGAAACTTAGAAAGCCCCTATATAGAAACCATAGTGGAAGCTTTCCTAATCTTCCTGGTAGTAAGAAGACTAAGGGGTAACAAATCAATCCTTGTGCAGTCAGCAGTGTGTCCCGGACCGATACGCTACGAGTCCACGACTCTTCTGTTATATGCACAACAGAAGGCCAATCCTGAGCAGTGGCTGGAACACTAGGCCTCCTGTTCCCACATAGAATATCATCATTTCTACACCAATTTAGTCAAAATTATTTACTCTAGTTACACCCATTTCAAAGTCAGCATCTTTTGGGGGGTCTCTTACATCCCAGGCTGGTCTCACTAACAATATAGTCAAAGATGACTTTGTCCCTCTTGCCCCTCTTGCCAGATGTTGAGATTACACTAGTGTAGGCCACACTTGCAGTTTGTGCAGTATTTACTTAACTGCATTGAACTCAGGGCTTCGTGTGCATTGGGCAAGCACAATATTAACTGAACTGCATCCTCGGCTCAGAGTGGGTCTATTAACCTACTTCAAAAGGGAGGTGCGTTTTAAGGATCCCAACAGGAACAGCACGCTGCCAGGTCGAGCTGAGGGCTCTGCATGCTGTCAGGTCGTGCCAAGGACTCCGCAGCCTGCTTGGCAGCCACTTTCCCAGAGCAATTAAGGAGGACCTCTTTCTCTGCCCAGCTGAGAGCCCTGCTGCATCCAGACCAGCATGCCACAGCCTCCCTGTGGGCCTTTAAAAAAAAAAAAAAAAAAGGGATTGCATTCACATTTCATCTATAATAACTCAATTTCCATATACGGCCATATTTGAGGCGCTGAGGTTGTCACTTCTACATAGAAACTTGTAGGGTTACAGTTTAACTCCTAACAATTCTAACTCAGCTTCTAGAATCAGCTCCCTTTCTGGGGCGACTAAACAAATTGCTCGGGGCTACCAGAACAAATTGCTACAGACTCAGTGGCTTAAAACAAGAGAGTCAAGTCCCCTAGTTTTGGAGACTGGAGATCCAAGATGAAGGGTCACCTGGAACAAAGTTCCTTTGAGATCGGTAGGGGAATTTTTCCAATTTTTAGAAGTCTTACAGATTTTATGGATTACACTTGCAACATGGGGTGGGTGGGGCTGATACTACAATTGAGCACATCCCAGTGACCATCTTGTCCGCTGTCTGGAGCGGGTCACTTCGTTCCAGCCAACTGTTCTAATCGGCTGTCAGGAGGATGTTTCATGGATGAGGTGCTGAGGCTAAATGTGAAGACAGCTTGCGCGCTCAGCACAAACACGGACATGAGACACTCTGTGCGCATGCTCCCATCTGTGCGCATGTGCCCTCACACACGCTTTTAAATATGCTCCCTCCTGAGGTAGAAACTCAAGGCTGGGACCCTTTAGTTCTTGCCCAGACACGGTAGAAACTTAGGCCACTGCAGACCACTTGCTCAAGATCCCTTCTAGCTATTTCTCTCCATTCTGCAATCAAACACTAAGCAGCTCTGTGACCACAACCCATATAGATTCTCTACAACTATGAAACAAGAATCAAATCTCTGCCTGAGCAGGAAAGACTCCTCCGTTAGCCCTGGACATTCCAAAGATGGCAGAGATAGCACCATTCCTAGTCAACCAACTAGTTCCAAAGCCTGCCCTAGGCTCCCATAAGCATCGCCACCACTGTTACACTGCCTGCCTCTAGACAGCAGCAGAATGTGAAAGTCCTCGTGTGACCTCATTTGAGTTCCCTGTTCAATGTGACTTCTGGAGCTTCCACTTTCTGGCAAGTCGTGGCACATGTCATCCTGTGCCCAGCTCACAGGGGGAACAAACCGGCTTTCCAGACCTGTTCAGGTGCACATTAATTGAAGGACCAACTGTCCCTGGACCTCTGATTACTGCCACAGAGGCTTTTGGTAAGGCTGTAGAGTTTAATGATGATACAGCCTTGGCAGGATCTCTGGGCACCGCCCATCACTTCCCACTTCCTGTCTCCTGGCTCAATGCTTTTGCTTCCCTGTGCATCTGGGTTGACATACTCTTTCAAAATATCAGCTCTCATGATTAATAACTGGGCCCCAAAGATCCAAGTCCCAGGTCTTAACTGCCAGCAATACAGGCTGGCCTCCCTGTTGTAGGGCAGCCTTGAGAGCCTGATAGCTATGGGCTTTTCCACCTTGATCTGACTTTGACCTTGTCGCTTGACTGTGGGCCAGGAGGTTTAATCATAGCCATTGTGAGTGGGGCTGGATCTTAACACACTGTCGTTATTTTATAGGAAATCCGATGACATTTAAAAACAAACCTGTGCACTCCAGCAATTTGGAAAGGACTGACTCTTACACACAGTGACACACCTTCCACTGAGGGCTCTCTCGGGTCTCGTCCCACTTCCTAACCATGATCCCACCTGATCCTCAAAACAAACTTCCAGGCAACTTTAGGATCCACCTAATAACTAGACAAACAGAGGCAGAAGACATTTAGCTGGGTTATTTTGGGTTGCGGGGCAAGACTAACAGAACCTCTAGTTTGCCGTTCAGCTCAAGCCTAGTGTGTGTGTGTTTGTGTGTCTGTGTGTATCTCTCTCTCTCTCTCCTTCTCTCTCTCTCTCTCTCTCTCTCTCTCTCTCTCTTCTCTCTCTGTCTCTCTCCCTCCTCTCTCTCTCTCTCTCTCTGTCTCCTCTCCTCTCTCTCTCTCTCTCTCTCTCTCTCTCTCTCTCTCTCTTCTCTCTCTCTCTCTCTCTGTCACTATCTCTTTCCAGCCGAGGAGGACTTTTGTAAATGCCTAAGAAATTCCTAAGAAGGTCACCCTACTTAATCCCCCTGGGATCCCTGGCTATTTCATCCCCATCTTGTTAGAAATTCACTTTGCTCTTTTCTATGCTTATTTTGTATTGTTGAGAAGGAGAGAGGGAGGAAGGAGGAGAGGGGAGTCAGGGGAGGGGGAGGGGGCAGAAGGACAAAGGGAAGAGGGAGGTGAACAATTAACTTTAGGTTCTGCCAATCTTTTGTCTCAAACACTTCACCCAGAGATCAAACTCCTTTATCCCCCTTTCTGTTGTCCTTTGATGGGAGCTTGTCTGGGAGGATGTGCTTTTTCAGTTGCTGCTCTGAAGACTCTAAAGAGGTCATTTCAGTCCCTGCTTCAGTAGAGAGGATGAATTTAGAGGAGGGCAGCCCAGCCATCTCCCTTCCTTCCTTTGGCTTGTTTATGTTTGCATAATCTGTTTTCAGCAGTAATTGTCCCATATATGAAAAGATGAGAGCGTATTTGGACAGCTGGCTGTGTCTTTGATATTGGAAGATGTCATCTGGAGAAGAGCGAGCTGAGGGAGCTGAGGGAGACCGGAAGCAGCTGTTGGGCAGCAGCAGCCTGAGAGGGTGGCTGTGGGGTCTGAGGGCCAGGGTGGGGTTTGGGCTGGGCTGGACTTCTCTGTTTCTGGTTTGTGTTTTGCCAGAACATTGTTAGGCTCCAAGCACCATAACTGTATATTTATAACCAGGGGTTCTCTGCACTGAAAAACAGGAAGGAGAGAGAGCACAGATGTGACGAAGAAAAGCCAGGAGAGGTGCTCACACGTGAGGTAATGGAGAAGTGAAAGCCATAAACATGGGAAAGAAAACCTGAAAGAGAAAGACAGATGGACTAGAGACGGCTCGGTAGGTGAAGTGCTTGAGTTTGGATCCTGAGCCACATAAAAAACAACACATACTAGTGTGTGCCTGTAACCCCAGAGTTGGGAAGACAGGAACAGGCCTGTCCCTGGGCCTTGCCAGTCTAGCTGAATCACCGAGCTCCAGACTTAATGAGAGACTTTGCCTCAAAACATACAGTGGGGAGTGATAGAAGACACTAGACTCTGTCCTCCACATTATTCCACGCAAACAGGTACACACACACATAAACACATACATCTACAAACACATTCATGGGCATACACATGCTCACACACATGAATTCACACACATAGATACACATGACGACATACACACACATACACATGCACACACACGAACACATAAACAGACATGCACACACAAGTGCACACACATACAAACATATGTGCACACACATACACATGCACACACATGAACACATAAACAGACATGCACACACAAGTGCACACACATACAAACACATGTGCACACACATGCACATGTACACACACACACATATGAGCACACAGAAAACAGAAAAATAGGGTGTTTGCCAGAAGGCCCAATTGCCCGAGTCAGGCCCCTTTCTGAGATTTTGAAAATGTCCTGCTGTCTTTGCCATTCAGAATAGCAGAGGTGATCACTGCAAGGAGTCTCTTGTGACTCCTGTCCTAGCATACTGCAGACAACAGCCCTTGTGGTCCCTTTGATCCTCGAGGCTGGACTAGGCTGTCATTTCATCACCAAGGTGAGAAATGACAGCTGCTCTCCAGCTGCTCTGCTCAGTAATGGATATCCATGTTTATACTCATGGGAAACAAGACTCTTGGTCTTTCTTGGGGTTCCTAGACACCCAGCAACTGAGACTGAGCTGCTGTCCCCCTCAGTACCAGCTGACCCGAGCTACAGCTGCCTTGGATTCGTGTTCCTACCCCCACTATAGGTTGTGACTCTGGCTTTTCCCTCCTTTTCTGCCTTCTTCCCTGTTCAGGATGCTTCTTGTCAACAGCAACATCAGCGCGTCCTAAATGAAATGTTTGCTTGCTTGTTTGTTTTTGAGACAAGGCATAGTTACACAGGCCAGAAGAGCCTCTGATTCACTTTGCAGCATAAACTGGTGTGGGTTCTCATCTGTCTTCTTCCCTTAGCTTCCTAACAACGCTTGTAGGACTGTGGGTCCTACATCCACTCTGCCACAGGGCATGGCCAGCCACTTGGGGAGGTAGAACTCGGGGAATTTGACTGTGCATATCCCACAGCATGCCAGGTGGGTACAGGGCCATAGGGAAACTCCCACTCGGAGGTGGGAAAGCGCAGTCTGAGGCGCAGAACAACTGGAACGGGTTCCCAGGGTCCAGCAGCCTGTGACGAGGCCGATGCCGATGCCGGGCTCTTTGTTTCTCAGGCTCTTGAATATCCAGGCACCCTGGGAGCCTCAGAAGAGCTGAGACGGAAGTGGGGTCCTGCAGGCTGGATCTAGCCCAGGGCCAGGGGAAAAAGGGGAACTCCAGCTAGTCCCACAGGGAGAGTTCTTGGCTTGATAGGCAGCAGCAGACTTGGTGACAATCGTGGGTGGGGGTGCAGAGAAGCCTTCTACAGGAGACTAGATAGTGGCTCTATAGGCAAAGGCCTTCTCTACGGCTCACCACAGCAGATCTCGATGAAAAGAGACAGTTCTGAGCCATTTATTGTCATGGTGGAAAGTGGATGTGTAAAACCATACCCCACTTCTCAGAGTAGGCTTGAGATTAAATACCTTTTGCAGAGAGGAATGTCTCAGAAGGGAAGTTTATCAGCTACACCTCCAGGCCTCTAGATAGCCCATTAACATGGAGACCTCTGTCTTGAGCCTACTTGACCTGTGGTCACACCTCTTTTCCTACTGTCTTGGTCTAAGATGTTAGGGATGCCTCATCTATACATATGGAAGGGCTTGGGGTGTTGCCATTACATGGCCAATGGCCACAAATCTGGGGGGTGGGGTGGGCTGCGGCTACATAACAGGGGCTTGGTGCCTGGGAGCAGGCGAAGCTCCTACCGTTCCTTCAGGGTCTCTGGGCTTCAAAGCCTTTAGCTCAGCCAAGGACCAGGCTACCTTTCACGATCCACTGCCCACCACACACCCAGCAAGGAAGCCCAGTTCTAACCTTGCAGACACCGGGGCTCTGTGGGAGAGTCAGACCCTTGCATTTTTCCTTCAGCACTGGAACCCCAAGTTCTCTTCTGCCTCCTCACCAACACTGAGAGACATCTCGGGACACCTGGAAACAGACACAGACCTGGGGAACAAGGTTGTCTGCCTCCCTGCCACCATCATTCTTGCAACCTATGGAAGACAGGCCCTATTAGTGGCTGGGGGTACTTGTCTCTTCAGGTCACAATGAGCCAGGGAAGTTCCAGCTTCTGATCTTACAGAAGAACCACGGCCCTGGGGCAGGGTACTGTGGCTTTGGGTTTTCTGCCTTTCCCTCCCAGGGCCCTTCCAGGCTCCACCCTCTTACGGAATGGGGGTGGCTTCCCAGGGGATCCCCTTTCAGTTTGCAACTGACTTTTATAAATAGCTTTTCCAGGAAGGCAAGTGCCATGTGGCTTTACCACAGGACGCTCTTGTAGACAGACATCGGAGTTCCCTCACTTCCTTAGAGTATCTGGACGCACATGAGGTGCAAAGGGGATGCTTCTTGGGTAGGATTTTCTTGCTACAGAAAGTTGTTCATCTTAGAAATAGTGCTGCTATTGATCTTTTTAAATACAGGCGTTTCTGTTTTGAGGTACAGTCTCCCAAAGTAAAACTTCTTGCTCCAAGGATATAAGAGACTTGGTGCCACATGTTGCCAGATTCCTTTTCTAAGAGACAACCCTATTTTTAGTATGGCTACTGACATGTAAATAACCACTGTCTTTCAGCCCGACACATACTTTCTTTTCTCTCCAGCTTCATAGGTAATTGCTGTAAAGAAGAGTGTGCATGGTATGTGCGGTTGTGGTGTGTGTAGGTGTGTGTATGTGTGTGTATGTGGTGTGTGTGTGTGTGTACACTGGAGTCTGAGCCCATGCAAGCTAAGTATGTATTTTACCACTAAACTATCCCCAGTCCTTAAAGAACTGTTTTACATTTGTATTTAAATTTGTGCTTTTGGGGTAGAACCATGGTTCAGTAGGTAAGGGCAACCCGAATTTGAGCCTACATGATGGAAGGAGAACACTAGCTCCTGATGGTTGTCCTCTGACTACTACCTGTGCACCACGATGTACACATACCCTTCCCACTATCTTAGGGCTACTACTGCTGAGAAGAAAAGCCATGAACAGAAGGGCTCCCTTGGCTTATGAAGAGGAAAGGATTTATTTGACTTATTCTTTAACATCCTTAGTCCACTGCTAAAGGGAATCAGAGCAGAAACTCAAGCAGGGCAGGATCCTGGAGTCAGGAGCTGATGCAGAAGCCATGGAGGGTGCTGCTTACTGGCTTGCTCCCTGTGGTTGGCTTAGCTTGCTTTCCTACAGGACCCAGGACCGGCATCTCAAGGGTGGTCCCAGCCACATTGGGCCGGGCTCTCAAATATCAGTCACTCATTAAGAAAATGCTCTGCAATCTTCCTACAGCCCAATCTCACAGAAGCACTTTCTCAATTGGAGTTCCCTCCTCTCAGATGACTAGTTTAGCCTATATCATGTTGACATTAAAATTAGCCATTTTAAAGGGCAAGCAGTGCTGAATGTTACCCATCTTGGGTGTATTGATGTGTGACCTCATAAGTCTTCCTCCTGGGATGCCACATACCAACCAGACACACCTCCTTAAGGTGCTTGCCTTACTCTGTCTCCTGTGCCAAGGGCGGTGTGTACATTTCTGACATCTGCTAAGACTGCAAACATGTGTTCCAGTTGTCCCCGTAGAGTGCACCCATTCTTTGGAAGCTGTGTGTCCTCAAAGTGTGGTCACTATTATTATAGCATATCGGTCTCACACATAACAGGTGCAAGGTTGTTAGGAGAAAAGGCTACATCTTCTTCGTGTCTCCACAGCACACCGTGTTTCCTGCTGCCTACACCATTCTGTAGTTACAAAAGCATTTCTGCTTGCTCTTTGCTACCCAGAGTTTCTGGTCTGTAAAACACAGACCCTAAATAGCACTCATTACTTTTGGCTCTTCCAAGCTGTGTGTGGGGAAATGGGTTCCAAAAATACAATTTTAAAAAAATGTGTTTTATGTGACAATATAGAAACTAGATGTAATATGCACAGCAAATGATGCCTGCCAAATTAGCTCTTCTGAACACTTCCTCTTCCTGCCAGCAGCTGAAAGGTGGGGCTTAAAGGTCACCAATTTCCCCTCGTTCACTCATACACAAATTGAAGTTGGCATGGCTAAGCAGATGTCAGTTATAAGTGTCAAGTCATACAAAGAGCATCCAGTGTGACATGAAACTCACTGGGTCAGCCAGTGTGAAGATAAGAATAAAACACATCTTAGAATTGTGAACCAGTGCCGGGCAGTGGTGGCGCAAGCCTTTTAATCCCAGCACTTGGGAGGCAGAGGCAGGCAGATTTCTGAGTTCGATCGAGGCTAGCCTGGTTTACAGAGTGAGTTCCAGGACAGCTAGGACTACACAGAGAAACCCTGTCTCAAAAACAAAACAAAACAAAACAAAACAAAACAAAACAAAAACAAAAACAAAAACAAAAACCCAAAACAAACAAAAAAAGATTTGTGAGCCAGCCCCGCATATCCATACAGCAAACCCAGAGAAAGAATTGCAACAGATATTTTGAGTCTAAATTCTTCACATTCCATTGATTTCACCAAAGACCCCAGACCTAATCCTTTTCTCCCCAGCCCCTCTACTTCCTTCTGCCTCTGCAAAAGTCAGTGTTGCTGAATGAAAATGCACAACTGTCCGTGAGCAAGGGGACCAGAGCCATCCTCCAGCCAAAGCTCAAAATAAAATCAAGTTTTTTGCCACTAAAGCAAGCCGTCTTGTTGGGTGACAGTGCCAAATGAAGAGGGTATCTTCTTTACAGAACATCAGGCTTTGTTTGGTAAGAACCACTTTTCACTAACCTATTAGGAATATTTAAAAATTATATTTAGCTATTTATCTCTGTGTTGGTGATCAGAAGACAACTTGTGGGAATTGGTTTATTTCCTTTTACCCTGTGAGTCCTGAGGTCCAAAGGCTTGGGATCCAAGGATAACCCTTGAGCCATCTCACTGTCCCCACGAGGTCCTCTCACAACCACTAAATAATTTGAAAGTCAAATTCAGCACCAATGAGGAAGTATCCTTTGGAAAGTAAGCATCCCTTATCAGCCCTACCTGTGGAATCCCAGGACAGCTAGTGTGAATCCTGGAAATGCCATCTTCTGTGTCCCCTGTGCCTGTCACACTGGGTCCCAAGCCAGAGCTGTGTAAGCCTGGGAGAGCTGAATTCTGAAGCTTGCTGCCACAGCTGCTGCCTGGCGTCCATTATACATCTCTGTGCAAAGAACACAAGCTGCAACCGGGCGGTGGTGGCGCACGCCTTTAATCCCAGCACTTGGGAGGCAGAGGCAGGCGGATTTCTGAGTTCGAGGCCAGCCTGGTCTACCGAGCGAGTTCCAGGACAGCCAGGACTACACAGAGAAACCCTGTCTCGAAAAAAACCAAAAAAAAAAAAAAAAAAAAAAAAAAAAAAAGAACACAAGCTGCAGATGACCAGGACGCCAGCTCCACGTCCGATGGCACAGCAGAATGGAGCTGCCTGGGAGCTTGCTCAGGGTTGACTCCAAGCCATTGTTCCAAGCTACAAATCCACTGGTGTTGAAACTGGAGGTGGGTAATATGAATTTGACAAAGTCCAAGGAGGAAAAAAAAATCTATCTATCTATCTATATTATATATATTCTATACTATGACTGAGCCTGCAGCTAGCCATCAGCATGGGAAAGCTACAAATCCACTGGTGTTGAAACTGGAGGTGGGTAATATGAATTTGACAAAGTCCAAGGAGGAAAAAAAAATCTATCTATCTATCTATCTATCTATCTATCTATCTATCTATCTATCTATATTATATATATTCTATACTATGACTGAGCCTGCAGCTAGCCATCAGCATGGGAAAAAAGCAAGGTATCAGAACCAGACAGGTACCAGATGTCTGACCTGAGCTAAGCTTGGCTCTGGGACCCCAGGAGAAGCTCCAAGCTGAAAGAACAGGCCCATCTTACTTATAGTATAAAACATTCTGAGTGGAAAAAGCCGTTCACAAAAAAAAAACTATATGATCTCACAGACATGATGTACCTAAAATAGTAAATATTATATGAACACAGGAGAAGCAACTGGTACTGAGTTTCTGAAGACTCCTACAATAGGGGCATGGCAATGGATGCACTAATCACTGTGAACTGAAGGGGGCGCAATTGTTTCATGCACGGTTTCAGTATGGGAGGCTTGTGAGGGTGATAGTTACAACGATGTGAAACACTGTTTAAAATGTTAAAGTGGTAAGTTTTCTTTAAAAAAAAAAAAAAAAACCACTTTAAAACACAACTCATCAAGTAAGTTCTTTGGAAAGCAGAATCGGGGTGGGTGCAGGGGCAGGGGCAACAGTTCAGTGGTTAAGAGTGGGTACTGGATATCCATCCTATGTGCAGTCACCAAAGGTAGAGGTTGATGTGGATGTCAGGATGTACATGCTGACAGGAGCCTGATATAGCTGTCTCCTTAGAAGTCTGCAAGAGTCTGACATACTCAGAGGCAGATGCTCACAGCTAACCATTAAACTGATCATGGGGTTCCCAATGGAGAAGACAGAGTGAAGACTGAAGGAGTAGAAAGGGTACGGGACCCCATGAGGAGAGCAACAATACCAACCAACCAGAGCCCCCAGGGTCTAAACCACCAGCCTGGGAGCGCTTAGGGAGGGACCCATGGCTCCAGCTATATATGCAAGGGAGCTATATATAAGTGGGAGAAAAGATCCTTGGTCCCATGAAGGCTGGACATCGTGAGGGGGGGGATATTCGAGGGTGGGGAGGTGAGTTACAGGGGAGGGTGGGTGGGGGTACACCAACGTGGAGGCAGGAGGAGGGGGGAAGGGATAGTGAGTTCCTGGGAGGGAGGGGAGGAAATGGAGTAAGGAGAGAACATCTGAAATGTAAAAAAAAATTTCCAATAAAAAAAAAAAAAAAAAAAAAGAGTGGGTACTGCCCTTACGGTAGGTCCTGAGTTTGGTTCCTAGCTCATACATCAGGCAACTCACAGCTATCTGTAAGCCCGTGGGGGGCGGGGGGTGAGGTGAGGGGGAGTGGCAGAGACAGAGACAGAGACAGACAGACAGTCAGAGTCCTGGAAAAAAAATAAAAGGTTTCTCTAGACTCTTCCACCTGGTATGTTAAGGCTTTGATGTTTAGAAAATACAGAGAATAAACAAATATGTTTCTTCAGGGAAAGAACAAAACATAGCAAGGCGAGAAGGAGGCAGACGGAGGGGGAAACAGTTGGCACCTTTCTGAGCTTAGCCTCTGCTGAGGGTTCCTAAAGTCTGGCACTTGACGGAATCCTTTGGAGGGCCTGTTAAAACAGGAGTGGCATTTTAAACAGTGTCTCAGGTAATGCTGAGGTTGTTGGTCGGAAGGTCCCTGACTTTGGGAACCACGGGCCTATCTGAATCCCTTTAAAGAATTAAGAACCTAGTCAGGGGATTTCACAAACTTTATCAAACACGGTAGTGTGGCACTGCAGGTTAGGGTGAACACGTACAATCCTCTGAGAGCTTCCCCAGTCGAGCGCTCTCTGTGAGTGAGGGGTGGGTGGGTGGGTGGGGTATGTGGAGTCACTGCAGCAGAGGCATCACCACCACCTGGGTACCAATTAAAAACCCAGGTTCCCAAGTCTCGTCCAGAGCTTCTGAGTTGGGTTCTTTCAGGATGAGACCTCACTGTCTATGGTTTAAGCATATGGACTGTGAGCCAAAGTTTTTTTTTAACAATTATTTTAGCAAATTTTCCTTTAATTTTCATTGGCTAAACCAGAGCTCCTGATTATTGGGTATATATTGTCACAATGTAGGTGATCAATTACTATAGAATGAAATTTTTATTATCCCTTTGTTTTCCTGCAAATACGATTGTGTATCACCTGAGTGAGACCCTGTCTCAAAAACCAAAACCCTGGACTGAAGATATGGCTCTGTCTGCTCTTCTAGAGGTCCTGAGTTCAGTTCCCAGCATCCACATATAATAGGATCTGATGCCTTCTTCTGGCATGCATGTGTGCATGCAGATAGAGCACTCATACATAAAACAAATAAATCTAAATAAATAAAATAAAAAAAAAAACCACCAGGTAGTGGTGGTGCACGCCTTTAATCCCAGCACTTGGGAGGCGGAGGCAGGTGGATTTCTGAGTTCGAGGCCAGCCTGGTCTACAGAGTGAGTTCCAGGACAGTCAGGGCTACACAGAGAAACCCTGTCTCGAAAAACCTTAAAAAAAAAACAAAAACAAAAACAAACAACCAAACAAAACCCCCAAACCCTAGCTGGACATAGTGGTACACCTTGGTTTAGCAAACAGTCCATACGATCATTGTCATTTGGAGACTAGCTTGGTGTACATAGTGAATTTTCATATGTCCAGGGATACAAAGCAAAGCCATGTATCAAAAACAAAATCCCAAACTAACCAATCAACAAACAAAGAAAGCAAGAAGCAAAAGTAGCAGAGACAGAGACTTAGTGGCCCTCCAGTGCAGAGGCTGGCAGGCATAGCTGACTGCAAAGACAAACTTTGCCTCACCCTAAGGAGTCACAGGGAATTCTTACGAGTGGGTGAGAGATGGGGCAATAATAGCAGCAGCAGAGTTTTTCAGGTAAACATTAAGGAGTAGAGAGAAAAGCGCAGAGGGCGAGACAATCTGAGAAGCAGGCCAGCCGCCAACGTCCCATAGACCCCTATGAACACAGAGACTGCAGAGACACCTAGTCCATTCCCCTGTGTGCCACACACCACTTCAGGGAGGCTGCTGGAGCTGGATCTGAGGATCTCTCCTTTTGACTCAGTGGCAGGAATTCCTTCCGGAAATGTTCTCTTTGTCTCTTACCTTCTAGTATGTCTACAGCTGCATGTGTGTCTCATGACGGCTAGGCGTTAGTTTTCTTGTTGCCCAGTTAGACATGAAGGCTGTTTCTGTGTCTCACCCTGTCTACCATGAGGCACATTCTCTATCCTCTTCATCACCTCACACACTCTCCTGTTTCCCATCTTTTCTTTTTCCTTCATCTCTACTCCTCCTCCTTATAACTAGTAATTATAGCCTCCTATAACTTAACGAGTCCTAAGTATGCAGACAGAGCAGCCCGACTTTCCCCACGTGGATTGTTCTTGTTGATGTTTTCTCTTTTGTTCAAAGTTTATCTAATACTCTCTTTGGAGGGAGAGTAGGGATTTGAGACAAGGTCTTACTATGTAGCTCTGGCTGTTCTAGAACTCACTATGTAGCCCAGGCTGTCCTCGAACTCACAGAAATATGCCTGCTTATTCCTCCTGAGTACATGAGCCAATATGCCCAGTGAAGTTGCTCTGATATTTACCCCTTCTCCTAACCCACTCTTTCTTTTCAGGATATATTTAATACTTAATCCTCATGTTTACTAAGAAGTAACAATGAGAGATTCTCTGATTCAGCTGAAGGCACCAATTAAAACAACTGTTCAAACTGTAGCCTCCTTCATTGCTCTATTGTCTTTAAAACACAACCAACCAAGAGGAAAATAGATAAAATAGTAACATACTGTTTACTTGCCTCAAAGAAACGGAAAGCCCAAATTCTTATTCTATCTGTCACTTACTCCCCTGTGGACGACTTGAGGAGCATTAACTTTTGTCTGAGACTTTGTCCTCTGAGAACCAAGTGCCCGATAAAGAAAAATGAGGCTGAAACTTGTGTTTGCCATTATCTTACTGTGGTTAGGAGTTTGAGTTGTGCTTGAAGTTAGACATCCAAGCCAAAGCCATTGAAAGGGGATGATCTTGAAGTGAAAGGGAAGCCAGGAAGGAAGCCTCTGAACAAATATAGATATGAATAGCAGCAGAGAGAATGGACCTCCGCCCTAGGTGTAAAGAAGGTGCTGACAGAGATCCAGGACACAAGACACAAGCATCAAGTACCAGGGCGGACCCAATGGAGCCACTACAGAGGAGCCAGAAATCAAGGGGTCAGACTCATAAGCATTTTTGTTACAAGAAAGATCATCCTAGGGCCTGGGAAAGGGATCAGAACTGAAGTCATTACCCTGTAAGCATGAACATCAGACTTCAGACGCTCAGAAGCTACATATGTGTTAGATGGATATCGGGTGACTCTAGAGGAATTTTAATCCAGCAACATGGCTGCTCTGGCTAGGGATCACATCCAAAGATCTTCTTAGATCTGTGTCACATAGTTTTAATCCCTCTGGCTGGAATACAGACACATTCTTAGTACAAACCTTTAATGCCAAACAATATCGGTAAGGTTTTTGTGTAGAAGGAAGCAGCCATGTTTGAAAGTGGCATCTAGTTGGAGGGCAGGTCAGTGAGTGCAGTTCAGTCAGGTAAGAGTTGGGAGTCAGTGGAGTTGAGTTCAGTGGTGAGTTCCTGCAGCTCTGTGCAGGGCAGCAGAGGCAGTACAAGTCAGAGAATAAGGAGTAGCCAGATTGCCAGAGTTAGTTTGAGGCCAAGCAGAGCAATACAGTGAGAAGCTGAGAGAAGCCAGATTGAATCAGGCACCTTGGAGAGCAGTTTGGGCCAGAACAGCTATGTTGAACCAGCCAGCTAGGGTTCAGAAAGATCTAGAAAGGGTGAGCTGAATTAGCAGTAAGCCTCAGATATGACAATTACATCAGATGAATAAAAGTTACTTTTACAGGTGACCTGCTTACAATTCAGGCATCTAGAAGGAGCGGAGCCCTGGAGAAAGCTGGCTAGCTACAGAAGTCTAATCTGCAAACTCTGGCTCAAGGGAGAGATTCTGCTCAGTGTAGAAGATGTAGAATATTCAAGAATGACATATGGCATCAACCTCTGGTCTCCACATGTGTAAGCCCCTACCCCCCTGCCACACGTACTACAAAGCAAAGTCTTAGGATGATTCTTGTATTTTTTTCAGTTTAAGGTATAACCAAAACTTGTGGGGTGTTAATGAACCCCTTTCCAAATTGTTTAGATTTTAGACTCTAGAACATCTGGCTTCCATGTGTCAAGAAGCAAGTTTATAAAAAAGTATGATAATGGTTTAAAATACCAGCCCTAAAGCCAAAGGACTGGTACTAAAATCTCCTTTACCCTTGATCACGTGAGGCAGTTTCTTAATATCTCTGATCCTTATGCGATTTTTTTTTTTTATTATTTTTGGAGACAAATAACTCGTGTGTCCAAAACTGGCCTTAAACTCAATAGAGTAGCAAAGGATGGCCTTGAAGTTCTGATCCTCCTGCCTCCAACTCCAGAGTGCTAGGATTACAGGCATATGTCACGGCACCTGGCTTATGGTGAGCTCGGGGTTTTGTGCAGGGTAGGCAGACACTGTACCGATGGAACTGCATGCACTAGAATCCCTGAGCTTTAGATGGGTCTCTGAGATAAGTGAGGACACTTGTTAGAGTAATATTTTGGTGCATTGTGAAAAAGTTATCCTTGAATTATTCAAATGCTGATTTCTGAACCAATAAAGATCTGATTATAGCCTGGATTTTGGAATTCTTAAGCATCTCTTGCCTTAGCATTTTGTAAACAGTGTTCTCCATCACCTTTTGGTTGGTTTAAAATAAAAAGCCTATAGCCAAAAGCAAACTAGTAAGGTGAGGCTTCTGGAGAAAGAAACCTGTGTCATTATTTGGGAAATTATTAGCAAGTTTCACAGTTACAGACACTGGCTGACACTTCTTGGTATGTGACAATCATTCATTTGTTGCTGTTTCTCTACTGAGTTGTGTGACTGAAGTCTTAACTACTCTGACTATTGCCTCCTGGATGCTAGGACGAGACTTGCCACAGTCTGTGACAAAAATCTTCCTCCTTCCATGATGTCTCAGTCCACTTTCTGAAACTATGATAAATACTCGAGTGTGGATAATTCCTAAGTAGAAACAATTTACTTAGGTGTGCGGTTCTTGAGGCTAGGAAGTCCATGGTCAAGAAAAAGGGTCTCATGTCGCTTCCTAGCATCGTAGAAGTAAGAAATAAGAAGGGTCAAAGTATGAGGGCTCCTCCCACTTTTATTTTAAACTTGTTACTATTGTGTGTGTGTGTGTGCATGCAAATGTTGTGAATTCACACCCTTGCATGACGGCAGAGGCTTGAAGAAGCCTCAATGAGGTGTCCTGTCTCTCTATCTTACTCCCTTGAGGTAGGGTCCTCCCTGAAGCTGGTGCCAAGCTGCCAGCCAGCAAACCCCAACAACACGGAGGTAAGAGGCATGTGTGGTCCTTCCTGGCTCTTTGCATGGATGCTAGAGATTTGAACTCGGGTCCTCATGCCTGCACAGCATGCAGTTTTACCTGATGAACCATGTACTCATCCCCTAGAACAACAGCTCTTAAAGAGACTCACTCCTGTAAGAAATGCATTGATGGCTTCTCAGTGCCCTTATCAGCATCCCGGCTCCAATTCCCAACTCTGCCACAACAGCAGTGGGATTTCAGCATGAGATTTGGAGGAGACAAACGATACTCCATCACAGTGCTGGGAAGATTGGGAGAGTGCGGACAATGGCATGGTGCAGGGGTACTGTCTGTTCCACTTTCGTGGGAAGAGTGTCTTTTCTTTGATGACAGCCAGTGTCCTTTACGTTTAGAAAGAATGATCTTGGTAGTGGAGACAGCAGGGGGGGTTCATTTCATGCTATCTTACACCCTAAATTTATCCTTTATTTTACTTTTATTTTATTTTTTGTCCAAGAAATCCAGGGCCCATTCTTCTTAAGGATTAACAGACATGCAAACAGAAGTGCTTAAGGTTGTTTTTGGCTGCTGGCCCTTGGGTAGATCCTCTACTTCTCTTCACAGTATCTGTGCTGTCCACTCTCATAAATATTTATTTCTCAGTCACTATCAGTTTCTCTCTTGCTTTGCATATGTTTCTAAGCTTATCTTCCCAGTCCCTCTGTACTTCTGTAGCCCAGACTGGTCTCACATCTCTCTATGTAGGTGAAGATGACCTGCCTGGAGCTGGGATTACAGGTGTGTGCCACCCGTCTGGCTTATGTGGTGCTGGGAACCAAACCCAGAGATGTGTGCATGCCAAACAAGCACTCCACAACCTTGCCAACCCCTTACTCTCTTTCTTGTGTTTGCATCAGGCTCTTTTATGTTTCTGGAACCCTCCTTACCCTTGTTGCCCCATTTTCCACTCCCCTTGAGTATTTTGTATCTGTTCCTGGTCTTGCTCCTTCTTCCTAACTCCCTCAGATGGCATCAGAGGATGTGTGTGCTGTGTGAGGTTCCCTGTAGATGGAAGTCTGGGTTGAAAACAGAACCACACATTCGTTTTCCAGAGTGTCTCCTCGCCTCCAGATTAGTGCCACGCTATTCACTGAGAAAGTCCCTCCTGTCACTGGATGGCCCTTCATCCACTAGAGCATGTCTTTTCTAGAAACAGCTAGCAGAGCCAGCAGATCCCACTTACTGGAGACTTTAGCGCTGTAAGTCCTATGTTCTGGCATGCGAGCCAGGAGTCTATGTTAAACTGGAACAGTCGTTCACCTTAATAGCAACAGACTCGCACCCGGGTTAACGATGAGGCATGGGTGGTCTGGGTTCAGAGAGTAAGGCCCAAGAGAAGAGATGAAGGAAGCTGGGAACACTGATCCTGGAGCAGGGGAGCTGGCCGAGGATGGACAGTGGCTATTTTGGGGACAACCTTCACATGTTCACTGGGCGTGAGCTTTCTCCCCCAGAGGTCAGAGTCAGAGGAAATGGGTGTGTGGAGAGTCTGAATTTACTCACAAAGCCGAATTTCCTGACAGCGAGTATTCTTGGACACCAGAATGAGTCTCTAAGACAGATTGAGCATTGTTCTTAAGATCTTCAGCACAAGGAGTTCCCAAGGGCTTCAAGAATGTGGGTGTGGCTCAGGACCTGGGACTAAGAACAGAACACAGGATTCTGTTTCTACCTACCCAGATCTTCTGTGGATCCAATTTTGTTGCTTGTCCTTGCTTGTCTGCAGTTAAGCCTTACCGTGACTGGGACAAAAGTGTCTTCATCGCGGTTTCCTGGGAGATTTTAAGCTCCAGTGATTGTGATGAGGAAGAAAGACAAGCTTGTTTTTTTTTTGCTTTTCTCTAAGAATTTTCTCTTTAAGAAAAGTTTATGTGGGGCACCTTTGATGACAGTGGTGTAGAAATTCTAACTCGGGGCTGGGCAGGAGTCCTGTCTCTAACTACCACCCCATTGAGTGATGGGCCCCTTTTCTCTCCCTGCTCATTGCCCTGAGATTTCCTTAGGGCTCCATGATTTAACCTGAGACCACATTTTCCCCATGGAGAATTCTTTTAAAGGAATTGAGCCTTGTTGAGCTTGTTTTCAGTTATGGGATCGTCTCTCATTCTGTGAAACTAAGCTGAGTTCTAGTGAGTCACTGTAGTTAAAAGTGTTGTGTTCTTTGGTTGATGGTTCAGACTATGAGAGCCCCAAGGCTCCAGGTTGAGTTGACTCTGTTGGTCTTCTTGTGGAGTTCCTATCCCCTTTGGGGTCCACAATGTTACTCTTGTTTTTCCATGGAATCCCCAATGTCCATCCACTGTTTGGCTGTGGGTCTGAGTGAGGAGCTGGGTGGAGCGTCTCAGAGGACAGCCATGTTAGACTCCTGTCTCGAAGCCTAACAGAGTATCATTAATAGTGTCAGGGATTGGTGCTTGCCCATAAGGTGGGTCTCAAGTTGGGTCAGTGTTTGTTTGACTGTTCCCTCAGTCTCTACTCCGTCCTTTATTCCTGCATTTCTTGTAGACAGGATAAATTTTGGGTCAAAAGTTTTGTGGGTGGGTTGATGCTCCTATTGAACCAGCAACCAAAGAACAAACAGCGGCTGGACCTAGACCTCCTCACACATATGTAGCAGAGTGTAAGTTGGTCTTCATGTGGGTCCCAAACAACTGGAGCCAGGTCTATCCCAAAAACTCTTGCCTGTACATGGGATATGTTCTTATAGCTGGGATGCCTTGTCTGGCATCAGTGGAAGAGGATGTGCTTAGCCTCACAGAGACTTATGTTCAAGGGTAGAGAGATCCCCAGGGAGGTTCCCACCTCCTCAGAGAAGGGAGAGGGAAAGGATTGTGGGAGGGCGTGACCAGGAGGGGGCAGTGATCAGGATGTAAAGTGAATAACTATAAATAAATAATAAATAAATAAATAAAATAAATAAATATAAATAATATTAAAATTAAAAAAGTGGTGTGTTGGTGTGATGGAGTGTTGGTGGAGGATTCTTGTTCTAGAGATTTCCTCCCTCATGAGAACAGCTTTGTTGGTTGGGATCTACTCTTTTACATGAGTTTTGCATTGTCATTGAGCCAATAGCCTGAGGTCAAAGGCAGAGCCGATTGTTTGGTAGAGCAATAAACTCAGGCTTATCTCCTTTCCTCACTTTCTATCTATGTTTCCTGGATTCTGCCCACACAGCTATCACAGGCCCAGTCACTGACTCTGACTCTGTCCCACCCACCAGGCTCACCACACTCACACTGGTAAATCTTCGTGGGCTAACTGCATGCTAACCAACTCAGAGTAACAAGACCAGACCAGGGGCAGGAGAATTCCTGAAGGAACAAATGGTCCTTGCACGAATCGCTTTTTAAGGTAAAAATGAGTTCTCTCTTACACACACATATACACACTTGAGGAGTTTTAGTTTTTTTATTTGGTTCTTGCGTGAATGGCTTTTTTTTGTTGTTTTTGTTTTTGTTTTTGTTTTCGAGACAGGGTTTCTCTGTATAGCCCTGGCTGTCCTGGAACTCACTCTGTAGACCAGACTGGCCTCGAACTCAGAAATCCGCCTGCCTCTGCCTCCCAAGTGCTGGGATTAAAGGTGTGGCCACCACTGCCCGGCACATGAATGGCTTTTTAAGTATGAATAACACACACGTGAGGAATTGGGTTTTATATCTGGATATAAACCAGACGAAAGAAATTCTGCTTTAGTGTTATGAGGTATGCAGCCTTGTAGAGTCTCTGACTTTGTATTTAAAGCAGCCATCAGCATGCGGCAGCAATACAGAGAACAGAATGTGTCAAGGAAGTCAGTCAGCAGGGCCACTGGCTTTTTAATGGGCAATTTAAGCAACAAGCCCATGAGAACAGTTGCCACAGTTTCCTCCTGTATGGTGGAGAAGCATGCCCATGGTGTTGCTTTTTGTTCCACTGGGTGTTTTTGCTTCGTGAGATGGCATCCCATGGCAACTAGTGTGGTACTAATGGAAGAAGACACTAAGCCTGGATGGGAAGCCAAGGGACTGTGATTTTGGAAGATAGTTTTGTAATGCACCTTCTGCTTATGACCTTAAGAATCTTTCTGATAAAGCTGTGATTCTAAAGCTAAATAGAAAAACCACGAGCAACAGGGGAGTCTTCCTTCTGTTGACAGAACACAAAATATGGGCTTTATCAGCTATGACATTCACCAGCAGGCATGACAGCCACCTCCCTCCTTTCTTATTTTCTTCTCTCCACAACCCTGGATTCTTTCCAAGTTAACTCCAAATCTGTTATGTAGATGAAGATGGCTTTGAACTTCCAATCCTCTTGCCACTGGGGGTCAGAAGTGCTGGGGTCACAGACTGCCCCACTATCCCTTGTATATGGCATACTTGTAATCAAGCCCAGGACTCTTTCATGCTAGGTAAGTGCTCTGCCAACCCAACTATTATCTCTAGGACTAAAGACCGCTCCTTGCTAGGTAAAAGGGTGCACACCTGTAATCATAGCATTTCTGGGATGAGGCAGGATCCAGAGTCAAAGATCCTCCTCCAGTACATTGTGAATTGAGGCCAGCCTAAGCTACATGGGACCACAAAAAAAAAAAAAAACAAATAAATGAAATAAGCAACTTGGCACCACACGGTTATGATGTCAGCTGATGCCACCATGCCCATGCTGACATACATCTTCAGCTGTCTATTATAAAGATCACTTAGGTGTCACTGAGAGTCAGCAAATGGCGGGCCATAGATATACCTATACATGCTCTCATACCTTCCAAACTCTCCCTCAGGGCAACAGCAGGAGTGGCTCCTGCCCATTCGTGGTGCAAGAAATTCTATCCTCTATACTATGCAGCTATTATTACTAGTCAAGTAGTCGTAAAGTAGAGTCTCATTTTTAACCTGAGTTATGTTACTCTGATTACAATGAGTTTGAGTCATCTTTTACACTGAATGTTTTGTTCATACTTATGGCTGCTTTTCTCCCTGGTTTGTAAGTGATTCTTAGGTATTTTATATTTACCCCTTGTCTCAGTGTTGTAAGGCATCTTGTCAGCTCTTCTCCTGTTAGAGGATCTTGTTAAATAGAAAGCTTTGCTTTTGATGTCCCGAGATCTAGCCAGCTTTCCTTTGAGATTTATCCCTTCTGTGTCCCTATTTGAATGTAGTATAAACACCATTTCCTGGCGGATGCTATCAGGTGCTTCTGAACTGGTCCTGACTGGCTTGTGTGGACACTGTTGAATGGCCTTACCTCTTTATTAGGGGCTTTATCTGAGATCAGAAGGTATCTCATGACATGAACTTCCCATAGTGCCTCTGGGGTGGCTGCATAAAAGCACACTGCATTTACACGTCTTTACAGACCCCACCTCTTATTTGCTGGTGCTCAGCGTGCCTGTGTAAGCCATAAGGCCATGCCCAAACTCCAAGAACCCCCAGGTATCCACTGTCTGATGGGAGTATCTGCCACTGTGCACTCAGTGTCTGATTTTGTTTGTTGTTTAATTATATATTTTGGTTATGTTTCCCCACTCCCAACTCCCCCCAACCTTCCCACCTCTCCTATGCACCCAACTTTATATTTCCTCTGTTCCCCTCTCCTCAAAGAAAACTCCAAATGAACAACAACAACAACAACAAAAAGCCAAGAACCAAAACCAAAACAAAACAAGAAATGCAAGCCCCTAACCACCAAAAGAAATGTGAAAATCCAAACACGCAAACAAAGAGTCAAAACAAAGCAGAATTAAGCATAAAGTCTTCAAGAACGTCACTGAGTTCATGTTCTGTCAGCCAACCATTTCTGGGCATGGGGCCTGCCCTGAAAGATGCTTAGTACACCCAGAGAGACATCACTGGAGGAGATGACTTATCTTCTTCCAGCTGATATCAATCACAGATAGCTTCTTGGTTAGGGGTGGGACCCAGGGTCCTCTTCCTTCTCTCAGTACTGGGACCCATCTGGCTTAAATTCGTGCGGGTCTTGTGAGCGCATGTGTGTATCAGTCTTGTTGTGTCTGAAAAATGCTGCATGTTTAGGGTTATCCATCCCTCTGGCTCTTACTATCTTTCTGTATCCTCTTCCAAAAGGGTCCCTGAGCTGTTTTTTTTTTTTTTTTGGGTGTGGGTGGGTGGGTGGGAGCTTGATGAAGGCATTCCATTTAGACTGAGTGCTCAAAAGTATCTTACTCTTTGTACATTGTTTAGTTCTCTGCATTAGTTCCTGTGGGACCGTGATAGGATGGCTTGGGTTTTGGTAGAAGCGCTGGCTGGAAATAGCCCAGAGACCCAACAAGTGTCCATGCCTTTGAGGGCGGGCATCTATTTCACCCCACTCCCAGAATCCAGGCTCCTGACATGTGGCGAAGTCCCCCATTGACCCAGGCTTCTCAGTTATGTAGGGTAATACAGCCGCTCCCTAAGAGAGGTTTGTGTCACCCTCCACAGGTAGAGGGCATGACTACAGGCCTCAGGCCTTGAGAGATTTCCATATTAATGATACCTAAATGCCAGAGGGTGTAGCTAATGAAGTATTCTTTCCCAGACCCTCTTCTCTCCTCCCTCCCTATTTAAGTCAGGTCCGCCCTACCTAAGTGAGGGTGCATCCAGATTCAACTACCATCCATCATGAAAATAAAGCCTGCGGGCTGGTGGTGGCTCACACCTTTAATCCCAGCACTTGGGAGGCAGAGGCAGGCGATTTCTGAGTTCGAGGCCAGCCTGGTCTACAGAGTGAGTTTCAGAACAGCCAGGACTACACAGAGAAACCCTGTCTCAAAAAAAAAAAAAAAAAACAAAAAAAAAAAAGCCTGTAAAACCCACGGACTTCCCCGTGTCTTTTGGGGCCTGCCGTGGAGTTCATCTGCTGAGACCTGCCTCTTCAAACAAGCTAGCTGGGCAGTGGCCTTTCAGCCAAGCGAGTAACCAAAGAATCCCTTTTCCCCTCAGCACAGCCAGAGCTCTCCCTCTCTTATCTCTAGGCATACGGGCTGGTTCAGCCAGCACACCCATAGTCTCTGTTCGTCGGTGGCTTCTCAGTGGTGTCTGGGAGCCCCGAATGGAGACACTGGTCTCCGGGTCCACTCGAGAGCCCTGCCCCTGCGGAACCTTCAGACTGAATTCTCCCCAACACCCAGGCGGGGCCCCGAAGCGCCCGCCTGGTGCAGGTGAGAGGAACTCAGTCGAATTTTGACAGACGTGCAGGGACCATAACTCTGCCCAACAGAACCCGTGTGCCCCGCGCCCACGCGCGGGCAATTCATTCCCCGAAAGTTCCCATCTATAGAAAGGAATTTCTGATGATGACTGAGTGAGTCACCCATCTAAGGGTGTAGCCGAATGTCATTAGGATTCATTTTATTGCTCTGTTCCTTAAGCAGAACAATAGCCGTAGGTTTTCTCCTAGGCCCGTGACATATCTAGTCTCAGGCTCTTGGTCACATAAAGTAGTGCTAGGTATGGCTTCCGTCTCATGGGGCTTTACATAAATTTTAAAAGTTGTGCTTAGTTACATTAGTTATTCCCGTACCATGTGTGGTACTAGTGCACCAGATCACTGTTGCAGGTGACAGGGTTTGTACTAGTGAATACTCTTCTCCAGTAACATACAGAGTATTTCCAGCACCAAGAATGTTACCCAATAGGGGTGGAGCTTCTAGGTAGTCACCAGCTACTTTGCAAAAAGTGCTTATCAGCTGCAGAAGTTTCCAGGTGGGGTTGTTAGGGTCATTTCTGCATATAATCGTGTCATCTTCCTCTGTGTATCTCCTTGATCTTCAGTTGTCTTATTGCTCTAGCTACCACTTCAGGGACTGTATTGAATAGATATGGAAAGAGCGGGCTTTCGTGTCTGGTTCCTGATTTCAGTGAAAATACCTTTTGTTTCTCCCCATTTAGGCTAATGTTGGCTGTAGGTTTGTTTTAACTCGCCTTGAGTACATTGATGTATGTTCCTTGTATCCATAGTCTCTCCAAGATTTTTACCATGAAGTATGTCAGAGTTTTCAAAGACCATTTTTTGCATCTAATGAGAGATGACTATGTATTTTTGTCTTTCAATCTGTTTATGTGGTGGATTATGTTTATTGATTTACAAATGTTGAATCATTTCATCTCTGGGAGGAAGCCTACATGATCATAGTGATAATCTTTTTTATGTATTCTTAAATTCAGTTTGCAGGTATTTTTATTGAGAAATTTTACATCTCTGTAAATAAGGGACATTGGTCTATAATTTCCTTTTTTTGTTGGGTCTTTGTGTGGTTTTAGTATTAGAGTAATAATGACTTCATAAAAAGAATTAATAAATTTGCTCAGTTTCTGGTTTGTGGAACAATTTAAGGTGTATTGGTGTTAATTATTATTTGATGCTCTAATATAAAATTCTGTGAGGAATCTACCTGCCATGGACTTTTGTTGTTATTGTTACTTGGGACATTTCAACTAATGCTTCTATTTTACTGGGAGATAGGGTCTGTTTCCATTGCTTATTGGATCTTAATTTAACTTTGGTAGTTCATATATATCAAGAAATTCATCCACTTCTTTTAGATTTTCCAGCTTGGTTGAATACAGAATTTTTTTTTAAGTATATCCTTGTGATTTTCTAGATTTCTTCAGCATTTACTGTAATGTCCCCCATTTCATATCTACTGTTATCACTCTGGGTCTTCTATCTCTGTCTTTTAGTTAATTTGTCTAAGGGCTTATCAATTTGATTTTTCCTTAAAGAACCAACTCTTCCTTTCATTGATGGAAATGTTTCTATGTCATTGCCTTCAGCCCTGAGTTTGATTATTATTTGCTATAGATTCCTTTCAAGGGTCATTTATTTTGGTTGTTCTAGAGCCATCAGGAGGGATGCTTAGTTACTAATATGAGATCTAAAAATTTCTTGTTACAGGCGCTTCGAGCTATGAACTTGCCTCTCAGAGCTGAGTACATTGTTTTCATTCTCATTCAATCCTAAAAGGTTTTGATTTCCTTCTTGATTTCTGCTTTGGGCCATTTTTTAAGAATTCAGTAGAGAGTAGTTTAGTTTCCATGAGTTTTTGAACTTCTGACTGTTACTGTAGTATTGATTATCTGGCTTTGATCCATGGTGGTCTGATAGGATGCAGTGTGTTATTTCAGTTTTCTTATATCTGTTAAAACTTGCTTTTTGTCAAAATATGTTGTCACTGAGTGAAAATTTCAAGAGCTACTGAGAAAAAGGTATATTCTTTTGTGTTTGAATGGAATAGTATGTAGATGTCTTCTAGGTCTACTTGACATGATCTTATTTAACTCCAGTTAATTTTTGTTTGGATGACCTGTATATAGGCAAGAGTGGAGTACTGAATTCACCCACTATCACTGTGTGAGGGTCAATATGTGATTTTGGGCTGTAGTAGTGTTTCTTATAATGAATTTGGATGCTCAAGTGCTTATTGTGTAAATGTTCAGAATTGCAGTATCCTCTTGGTGATTTTTTTTTTAATGAGTATACACTCCCCTTCCCTATCTCTTCGGATTAGTTTTCTAATCCAATCTGTTAGGCTGTTTTATTTTATTGTGTAATTGAGACCATTAATTGCCAGGAGTCATCTAGGAGAGGCTAAAAATAGCAGGTAATGTTCCTGAGATTGTTTCACCATGAACGATAAAACAGGGTGAATGAGCCCTTTCAGGCAAGGCCAAAGGGAGAATATTTTAGGAAAGATTTCTGCTACTAATATGCGTTTCCTGCTATTATTAAATATATATAACCATCACTAGATATTAGCCCAGCTTTTGGGGCAGATTTCTGCAGATAAGTGAAGATGTACTGTCTTACTGGGATGCTATATAGACAGATAGATGATTTCTTAATTCTTAATGATGATCCTATGAGAATTCCTAAAATTATACTAGTAATTATTAAGACCTTTATAATAGGACTGTTATTATAAGCCCTCTCTGATATTAAAACTGCAATGAGAACTCTGCCAGTCTTCACATGTAAGGAGTAGATTGCTTCTGAGATAGGAAGCAGGCATGTATAACTTAGACCACATTCCAAGAGGCTGTAAAACAATTAACCAAAGGTCATAAAAAGGAACTAATGGTTTATTGTGGGTAAAAGGACAGAAGATACAATATTGACTGGGTTTATCCATACAAAACTTCGATGGTAACTTAGTCACAGTAATTATTTTCTATGAACCTAGATAATGAATGTCTACCTAGATAACTAGTCATAATGGAAACACATGCAAACCTTTCTGTTGTAAATTTCTTATTTAATTTAGGATTTGAATTTATGTTTGAAGTTCTAGTGAACTTTTGTTTAAAAAACATGGGGGAGGATGCTTGGAAAAACCATGTGATCTATTCCCTCGAAATAATACAAAACAACCTAGGAATGGTTACATTACATTACAGCAGAAGGAGAAACCACGGTAAGGAGGAAGGAAAGGACAGCAGAGTAGAGCAACTTAGAAATGAAGACAGCACAGAGTCTGATAGATTTTCCCCTTTTACTTTCCTTAGCAATAAAGAGGACATTAGGGCTGGAGCAGAAGAAGAGAGCAACACACAGAATGCATAGAGAACGAGGGACAAAGAAGAAGCTGCAGAGAAAGCAGAAAGATCAGGCAGGCTTCTTCTTACCACAGGACAGGACAGGTCGTCCTTAACAGCAAGGCAGGCTTAGACTTACTAAAGAGGGCAAAGTTTTTTTTTTTGTTATTTTTTTTGTTTTCTTACAGACAAGTTTAATTCATTTAGCAATAAAGGGGTAGAAGTTTCTTCTTTCTGTATGCAATAAAGATTGGACCTCATTTCTCTCTCTCTCTCTCTCTCTCTCTCTCTCTCTCTCTCTTTGTTTTTTAAAGATTTATTTATTTCATGTCTTATTTCAGATGCACTATAAGACATCAGATGTCCATTACAAATGGTTGTGAGCCACCATGTGGTTGCTGGGAATTGAACTCAGGACATCTGGACGAACAGTCAGTGCTCTTAATTGCTGAACCATCTCTCCAGCCCTGGCCCTCATTTTTCATCCACAATGAATGAGCTCTTTCTGCACTGGCACTTGGGTGTTTGTTCCATATGCATATGTAAGTATGGATGTGTGTAAGTATGTGTGTAAGTATGTAATTATGAGATAAGTATCCAACTGGAATGCATGAGGATGTATGAATGCATGTACATAAATGTGTATATGAATGTATGTGAGTTTATGTATATTTGCTTGTGTAAAAGCTTTTTCTTCTGTGAGATCTTCTCCTGGTTCAGTAAAAGTTTATTGCTCCAAACCTTCCTCCTGCCTGACAAAGGCAAGGCTTCTGGGCCAAAAGAGAAAGAAGCCCTAGCAATTAATCCTTTTCTTAGTCCCCTGCTGTTTTACCACAAGTGTTAAGACCCAGAGATCTGCAACTTCTGGCTTCAGAGTAACTTAGACTCAACACAGGTAAACTATTATAGAAAGCAACCTGATCTTTCACAAAACCCAGTCTTTCCCCTCAGCTGCTTCAGAGAGGACCTAGCCTGGGGCTAAGCTCCTGGCAATTGATATTGATAATTATTAATGGGCAGTACTTATTTATTCCTGATATTTTGTTGTTATGGTATGACTGTTTTTCCCACTCTTTTGATTTGCTGGTCTGTGATTGATTGATTGATTGATTGACTCCTTTTGGGTATAGTTAAACTCTTCAGACTGAATGTTTCTTTCTAGTGTCTTCTGTAAAGCTGGATTGGTAGATGGAAATTGTTGAAAGTTAGTTTTACTATAGAATATTTGTCTTTCTATGTCTATTGTGATTGATAGCTTTGCTGTGCATAGTTGTCTGGGATGGTATCTGTGGTCTCTTTGAATACGTAGAACATCTGTCCAGGCCCTACTGGCTTTTAGAGTCTCCACTGAGAAGTGAGGTGTTATTCTAAGAGAGCTTCCTTTACACGCTATTTGGTCTCTTTCCTTTGCAGCTTTAATATCCGTATTTTTCTGTACATTTAATGTTTTGATTATTGCATATCATGAGGAGTTTCTTTTCTGATCCTAATTGGTATTCTGTATGCTTCTTGTACCTTAATAGGCACCTCCTTTAAATTGGGAAAAGTTTCTTCTTTTATTTTATTAAAAATATGTATATTTTTAGCTCTGTATTCCTCCCATTCCAGAGACAGCAACGTCTTTTCATGCAGTGCCAGCCTGGTCCCTGAGACACAATGGTGAAGGTGAGTGAATGGATTTGACCATATTGAATGCCTTCAGCCCTGGACTGCCTTCAACTCTGGCAAAGTGGATATTGTTGTCATCAATGACCCCTTCATTGACTTCAACTGCAAGGTCGACATGTTTTACCACGACTATAAGTCCAACAGTACAGTTGAGGTTGAGAATGGGAAACTTGTCAATGGGAAGGCCATCTCCATCTTCCAGGAATAAGATTATGCCAACATTAAATGGGGTAATGTTGATGATAAGTAGGCTTTGGAGTCTAAAGGTGTCTTTAACACCATGAAAAAGACCAGAGAGCATTTGAAGAGCAGAGCCAAAGAGTCATCATCCCTGCCCCTTCTGCTGATGCTCCATGTTTGTGATGGACATGAACCATAGATTTATGACTACTTACTCATGAATGTCAGCAATGCAACCTGCAGCACTGTACCACCAACTCTTATGCCAGGGAGGGACGCATGACCATGATCCATGCCGTTTCTGTCACCCAGAATACTGTGGATGGCTTCTCTGGGAAGCTGTGTCATAACACCTGTCAGGTTGTCCTGAACATCATCTGTGCAGCCACTGGTGCTGCCAAGACTGTGGGACAGTGTCATCCCAGAGCTGAACTGGAAGGTCACTGGCATCGACTTCCGTGTGCCAATCCCAATGTGTCTATTGTGGATCTTAAATGCTGTCTGAAGAAAGCTGCCACGTACAGTGATGTCAGGACGGTTAGGTAAGGCAGGCATCAGAGAGTGCACTAAAGGGCACCTTGGGCTACACTGAGGACCAAGCTGTCTCCTGTAACTCTAACAGGGATGTTTTTACTCTCCTACCATTGATGCTGGGGCTGGCATTGCTCTCGGAGAGAAATTTGTAAAAGCTCATTTTCTAGTGTGAGAATGAAGATGAGTACAGCAACAGGGTGGTGGAGCTCACAGCCTATGTGGTCTCCCTACAGTAAGAAGCCCTGGGCCACCTACCCCAGCAAGAACACAAGAGGAAGAAAGACAGGCTGGTAGCTGCTGAGGAGGCCCTGTCCCAACCCAGCCCCCACCCCTGAGCACCTTGCTTCAAACCCCCAAGTGAAGCAGAGTGGGGTGCCTCCTCTCTTGAATACTATCAATGAAGTTCACAGCAACCATTCAAAAATTTTTTTTCTGTGCCTTTGACCTGGATTCTCCTCCTTCTTCTATAACCATTACTTGTCTTTCATAGTATCCCAGATTTTCTGTGTCTAGATTTTTTTTTTTTTTTTTTTGGTTTGACATTTTCTTTGATTATGCTATTTCTTCTACTCTGTCTTCAAGACCTAAAATTCTCTCTTCCATGCCGTTTCATCTGTTAATGAGGCTTACTTTGAGGATTTTGTTTGACATCCTGAGTTTTTCATTTTCAGTTTTATTTCAGTTGGAATTTTCTTCAGTGCTTTTATTTCTTTGTTAAATTCTACTTTCATATCTTGAAATGTTTTCACTATTTCCGTCAACAGTTTCTGTTTTCATTAAGGTGTTTGTCCACATCCTCTTTAAAGTCCTTGAACATATTTATAATTACTATTTTGAAGTTCTTGTGTTTTAACTAAATTGCTTTTCTGAAGACTTGTTTCAGTAGGGTTGCTGGTGTCTGGGGGAGGCATATTGTCTTGACTGTTTATGTTCTTGTGCTGGTATCTATGCGTCTGGAGTTATGATGTTAGAGGTGTCCCTTGGTGTTGCTATCTGATCTTGCCCCCGTCGGGTGATGGGTGATCTGTTCTTTGGTTGTTGTTGCCCACTCTGGATCCTAGACCAGCATGGTGGCTGTGGAGCCTCTAGTAGGTATTCCTGTGGGTTAGCTGGTGAAACAAATGAATATAGATTAAGATGAAAAGAGCTAGGGGGACCTGCACCAAGAGATGGATCACCCCGTATGTAAATGTGGGGTGGGAGGAGGGGCTCCTGTAGGCAGGCTCTACAGGACTACTGCAGAGACTAGGATGGAGGACAGGAAGGAAAGGAAAGTGAAAACCGGATACCCAGTCGTCTACCCAGAGTCTCAGCCCAGCGTGCCCACTAGGAGTCCCTGCTATATAGTGTTTCTGCAGATGGGTGGGTGACTTAAAGGAATGGAGAGGGCTGGAAAGGAAGCTGAGAGGGTTGGCAGGGAAGAACGAAGGGGTGCGAAGCTCACATAGAGAGTCTCACACTTCCGGTTCGGAGCTTCATGGTCTTATGCAGTGTGAGGGTTGGCAGGGAAGAATGAAGGGTGCAAAGCTCACATATAGTCTCGCACTTCTGGTTCGGAGCTTCATGGTCTTATGCATGTTTCCTTCTTTATATCACTGTGGTTTTAATATATTTAAATTATTTAAGACTTTAAATATTTAATATATCATTTAATGGTAATATATTTAATATCATAGCATACATCATATTTATCATAGAATTATTGTTGTCACATATCTTAAAATATAATTGTTAAAATGTTCAGTTTGTATGTTTTTACACGTTCATGTGTGATGGGGTGTGTGTGTGTGTGTGTGTGTGTGTGAATACATTTGTGTCGGCCTCAGTCATATGTCATTATTTTGAAATGGGGTCTCTTACTGAACCCAGAGTTTACCAATTTAGCCAGGCTGGCTGCCCAAGGAGGCCCAGGGATTCCCCTGTCTCTTTGTGCCCTGTGGCAGCATTCTGTCTTAGCCAGCTCTTCCCACCCACAGCTGCCCAAGGTTCGGTTAGTTGGACTATAGACTATGAGTCATCACAATAAGTTTCCTTAATATAGAGAGACATCCCATAAGTTCTGTGCCTGTTCCCTGAGCTCTGTGGGAGGGATTTGATGGAGACATCCCATTTAGGACTGAGTGTTCCAAGGTCTCTTACTCTCTACAGGATGTCTGTCTATACGTCCCAATATTTGTTCCCATCTGCTTCAGGAGGAAACTTCTCTGATGATGGCTGACTAAGTCACCGATCTACGAGGACAGCGCAATATTATTTATTAGGAGCCATCTTACTGTTACAACCCCACGTTCAATGAGATGTGTGGGTGTCGTCTTCAGTAATGGGGCCTTGATATCAGTTTGTGGAGAGCAAACTATTGTCATGGCAACCACCTGGGTTGTTTGTCGATTCCCATAAGACCCCTTTGGCCAACAACTAAATTAAATGTAACCCAATCTCACACCTGATGTTTCATTTGGTGACAAAAGATGGCCAATTGGGATTCTGTCGTCACCATTATTTGGTGATTTCATTTAAATTGCCTTTATGTATATGTGTATGTATATGTATATATGTATATTTTAGAAAGTTTTTGCTGTGTTTGGTTTCTATACTACTCCTCAAATGGTCCTTAGTTTTAGCTCTCTCGCCATATATTCCCTCCATCATCCCCTTCTCCCCTCCCTAGCTGATCTTCCCATTTTAGTCTCTTCCATTCATCCGCAATTATCTAGTCTATTTCACTTTCCTAATGAGGTCTATAGTAGGGTTAATGGGTCCCAAGTCTGCTCTACCACAGGGCTCGGCTGCGCGGGGAGTCAGAACACTGGAGTTTTGACTGCAGTTACCCCAAACCGGGCGAGGGGAGGGCGGGGGGGGGGGTGCGGGGGGAGGCGTCGGGCTGTAGGGAAGGAGGAACACTGATCCGGAGGGTGGGGAAGCACAGTCTGAGGTGACGGACAGCCGGAGATGGCTCAGGGATCCCAGGCCTGCAGAGAGGCTGGGGCGTCTGGTTCTCAGGCTCTTGGACACCCAGGCGCCTCTGGATGTTGCGGAGGAGGGAGAACAGAGTCGGGGGCGTGGGCTGGATCTAGCCTGGGGCTGAGACTAAGAGGGGAGCAGCTCGGCTGGTCTCACGACGGGGAGGGGGCAGTCTTTGGCTTGTCTGCTGCACTGGTGATGGGCGTGGCTGGGAGGGCAGAGAAGCCTTCTACAGGATTAGATGGCGGCTCTGTAGGTGAAGAAGGCCTTCTCTGTGGCTCCCCACAGTGGATCCCAATAAAAAGAGGCAGTCCATGGTTTTGCATGGCAGAAAGTGGATGAGTAAAACCATACCCACCCCCCACCCCCCACACCCCCACCCCCTCTACCCCCCGCTTCTCAGGGAGGGCCTGAGGTTAAATACCTTTTACAGGGAGGAGTGTCTGGGAAGGAGAGTTTATTGGCTAAGTCCTCCAGACCTCATTAAAATGGTGATCTGTCTTGAGTCTACTTGGCCACAGGTCACATCCTCTAAGTGTAGAGGGGTTTGGGGCGTTGCCCTTACGTCACTGATTGCCACAAATCTACAGAGGTCTGTGGCCTCGTGCCAGGAGCTTGGTGCCCGGGAATCAGGCAAAATGGCTACCATCCCTTTAGGGTCACTGAGGTTTCTAGCCTTCGTTCAACCAAGAACCAGGCTGCCTTTCATGGTCCTACAATCTATCTGTAACCTGTAGTCCCTTATCTATATCTACCCTCTGTATTCTACAGATTGTAGCTTGTTTGTTATTGACTTAATAGCTAATATCTGCATATAATCAAACACACACCATAATTGACTTTAGAGACTCTTTTGGGAACAAATAAACATCAATTTTGTGCTCTATTGGCCCGTTCTTAAAATTAGTATGTATGTTTCTGCTTACTGTCTAGGTCTTTTATGTATTTTAGTAGAGTGAAAATGTTTTTCTTGTTTATTTTTTTCTACAATTATATGTGATTTGGGGGCAGGTTAACCATAGATGTTTTATAGTTTGAATGATATTTACTCAGTAATATCAAGCATTGTTATTTTATCTGCCTGCATGTTATCAGATGCCAAAGATAATGGTGTAGAGACGGTCTGATGGATCATTGAAATGCTATAGTGAAATCCTAAATCTTGGTAAAAAGCTTGTTGTCTGATGATCTTAATATTTGAGAAGACATCTTGTACGCCTT
Organism: Mastomys natalensis; assembly: GCA_021653895.1. NCBI lineage: Eukaryota > Metazoa > Chordata > Mammalia > Rodentia > Muridae > Mastomys > Mastomys natalensis. The sequence continues at coordinate 999,422 of JAJTUV010001342.1, forward strand.
CTAAGCTGTACCAAGTGATTAGGTACACATGAAACTGGTCTGTTGAAATATTCACCCAACTGACTTTTATCGAGTGTTCTATGCCAGTAAGTGCAGGAGGTCAGATCTCAGTGAAAGACATAAAGGCAAAAAAAAGGTCATGAACTACTGTCTCTGAAATACCCTTTATTTCTACAGCTCCTGAGCATTAGAGAGAATTAATTGCTCAATTGTAAAAGCTAGAAGTTTCAAATAAGCCAGCCAGATGAGAGAGAGTTTCGTGGCCCACGTGGTCTTATACCCTAGCAACGAAAAACCAGAGTGAAGAGAAAGCTTGCTTTTTTACTGACAGCACAATGCCTATGATTTTCCTTTGTTCTGGGGATAAAAATGGAGAGACGAAGGCTAAACTTCTGCTCCTGAATTCTCATAGTGTTGGGTGCTATGAGACGCCACTGCTTGCTAAGATATGGATTATAACTGCTTGTCATTCTGCAGAGGGAAAGAATGTGATGAACCTTTTGAAAAACACATGTTTAGCAGTTGCCGAGGGCTTTGACTTGTGGTGAATAAATGTATTTCTCAGAATCATTACTTGGTCTAGGAGCAAAAATACTCTTTTATTTTGTCAGTTTTTTTTTCTTGATTTTGCATTTGTGGTTTTTATTGCCTTTGAAATGTTTTGATCCCCTTTCTGCGCATTCCTTTCCAACATCTGAAGCTGATGTCGGTGTTCTGTAGACAGGGCATGACTGAAGAGCCTGGGCGCTTACTCAGATCGCTGGCATTCCTTCTCACTGAAAGCAAGCCACACTTCTCCAAACCTCATTTCCTCATCTGACAGAGAGGCTTAGATAACCCCAAAGCCCTCTCTCAAATGCTAACGTTCTGTATATCACCTTTGACTCACCTTCTAGATTATTCTGCAAGGCTTTATTAATAAAAGTAGCATGAAGTGTGTGTAGGGGGCAGCTCTGCTTATCTTGAGAACTGACTCTGACCCCCAGAACACATATTCTTTAAAAAGCCAAGCACAGTGGCTCACGTGTGCAGTCCCGGAGCTGAGGAGGTAAGAGAGACAGGTTCACAGGGCCCTCATCCAGCATAACCAACTTGACTAGTTCCAGACCAGGGAGAGGCCGACAAGGGGGTTGGCACCTAAGGAACAACACCGGAAGCCATCCTCTGACATATGTACACACATATGTCCACATGAATACTCAGACACAGAGAAAGTCGGCTACCTCCTTAAAGCCTTGAGAAGCTTAAAGAGTCCTGTAATTCCCACGAACTGCAGGCAAAGTTCAAAGCTACTGGAGTACTCTTGTGTTACCAAGGATTGAAGCAGACTTAATATCCTTTCCCCAAGTCCACATTTCTAGCTATTTCTTAAATTTCCATGAAAATTGGGATGGATGAGAATTTTGGTTTGTCAACAAGATAAAAGGTTCACAAATAGGCCAAGTCATCTGCTTTTCAGCACAGACTGAAAGGTGAGTTAACCAGAAGTGATGCTGAACATCTAAGGAACTAGCCTGGCTGAGGGAGCTCAACTTGCTGTAGAGATGCTATGATGCCCTTCTCTGCCTGATGCTGAAATAGCAGCCGCTCTCATCTGCTAAGGCAGGAGCAGCTGCTGGATGAGAGGAAAGGGGAGAAACTCAGCAAATCAAAGTCATTCCAGTGTGGAGGTAAGGGATATTAAAGACCAGCCCAGCAGCCAACATCCAGGCGACTACCTGGGTGAAGATGCCATGTGTGAATCCTGTCTTCTGTAGCTTATGACTTAGCTAATAGCCAGGGGACCTCAGAGCTGACAACTCCTGAGGTTGTTCCTTACCTCCTGAAGCCGCAGACAGCCCCTTGCCCATGTGTCTGCATAATTTGACATTTGATTTTTGTTTCAATCTCTTCCAGTTCCTCAGGAATCCACCCACTATCGGCTCTTAGCTGCTTGGATCCTGACATATTTCTGGCTAGTCAGTCTCCATTCTTGAAACCTCCTGCAGCTGCTACTCTGTTTGCCCTTCCAGTTTTATACAATTCTGAACCTCCTAGTTCTGCTGGGTTCTGATCCCCCAGACTCTTCAGGGTGGTTGGGCATGTTGGATGGCTATATCTATATTTTCGGTAACCCCACAAGGGACATATCTTCTGGCTGGAGCTTGTAGTTCTTGGAGACTTGACTTTGTGGACCTCCCAGATGTGCCTTGACAACAGATCATCCATCATGAATATCAGCTTATTCTCTGCTGCATGTGCCACTGCCCTATCCTAAATGTGACTTCCTATAGTCTGAGCGGAGACAACCAGAGCAGGAGCCATCTCTCTCCTTCAGCAGAGACAACCAGAGCAGGAGCCATCTCTCTCCTTCATTTTTAGAAGAACCTGCAGTTTTGGGGGAAATGACTTAGTTGATAAAGGACCTGCTGCTCAAGTGTGAGGCCTGAGCTCAATCCCAAGACCCCAGTAAGAAAGCCAGATATGACAGCATACAGCTACAATCCTCCTGCTGAGGAGGAGGAGACAGGAAGCCCTTGGGACACACTGGACAACTAGCCAAGCCAGGATCACCCTGTCTCAAAACACACTCACACAAACACATGCACACGCACACAAATAATAAAATAAGTCTTTTGTAAAAAGCTGAGTTTATCTATTTTACCTCTGTGGTTGATAGTATTGACTATCAATTTGACAGGATCCAGAATAGCCTGGGAGACAAACCTCTGAGTGTGTCTGTGAGGGAACATGTAAAGTGAGAATATTGAGCTGAGAGATCCACCGTGAGTGTGGGCAGCACAGTTCCATGGGGTGGGATCTCAGGAAGAATAAAAAGAAGGGAAAGTAGAGATCAGCGTTCATGGCTCTCTGCTTTGACTGCAGGTACAGTGTGACCGCCTGATGCCTTCATCCTGCCTCACCTCATATGCTCACCTCCAGTACCACCTTGGCCTTTCCTTCCGACAAAACAGCTTTCTATCGCATGAGAAGGGACGGTCGTATTACTCAGTACAACAGCCACAGATTGGTCATCTCCCATCATGCACCAGCATGTACCCTCTGTATACGGGGAAGCAAGCCCAATGGCACTCTTCTTCCATCATGCAACTCTCATTCAGTTGTGTGTCTGACACAGATGACCTTAAGTGTTCCATGTTTCTATATCTGTCCTGAGCATGGACAAGGCTTTTGCCCGAACTTCCCTTTTGTCATCTCTCATTTCCTCCCAAACTGACCTCAAATACTCCTGCTGTCCCACGGCTGACACAATTCTCTTCTTTTGTTTTTATGACATTTAGCATTTTTGATCTTTTTATTGCACGTGGTTGTTCATGTGTTCATAGTTCCTTCTAGCTTATACATTTTTTTTAAGTCCAGAAAATAGCAATACTTTGTGGTCCTTGCAGTCATTGATAATCATTAATTTTTTTGGAAAACATCTATCCAAATACTTATCCAAAAGCCTGGTTCCCAGACAACACAATGCTATAGATGCACCTGTACATACAAATATTTAAACACACACAGATATACACATGTATGCATATACAAAAATATGCACACCTACTCCAGCACATTCATATACATTCACACAGTTGTCTATCTACACACACACAAACTCACAACTCACCTGTGTGCACACTCACACACACATCAACATCACAAGAAAAACTAGACACATCTGCACATGTGAGTGCAAGTGTATATATACAAATTCATGCGTGTATGTACTTGTATGCATGCATACATGGATCCTCACATATGTTCCCACTGTACGGACATACTTTACTATATCTGCAGAAGATTTGCTTGTAGACTAATGCTAGACTGGATTGCAGTAGAGGAGAAAGGCATCCAAGTTTAACTATATGGTACACTTCCTCCCCACAGGTGATGAATGGTTCCTGGAGGAGGTAGGGCCTCTGTTGATAGAGCATCCCAACTCATCTTCTTTTCTGTTTGAAGAAGGTCTCGGCTATAAAACCTTAGAGAACGTAAACCTATCACTCCTTGCCTCTTTAGAGCTACCCTTCCATGCAGGACCATGTGGTGGTGGGGGGTGGGGGGGCTGCAGCACGGCAGGTCCCTTTGCTTACAGAGATAAGCTTCATCCTGAGCAGCAGTGGAACATAGGTGATCCACAGTCTTCCCTGCCATTTTCCTTGCTTTGTTTCTGAGTTGACTCAAAGATCGGGGAGGAAAGGGGGTGTTACCTGTTGGCCCCTAAAAAGAGCCTAACAGACACTAGAGCCTGGGCAGAGCATGGACAAGTCACCTGATCTTTAGCTTATCAAGTTTCAGGTTCAGGAAGGAGGCTGAAGAAAGCGGTGTGCTCAGGGATTGGTGAGCATATGACTTCTGGCAGTAGGTAGGGCTCCAGAGTGGGTGAAGTGGACCTGTAGACATACACGATGCTTCTCAGCTTCCTCAGCGTTTAGAAGCTCACCCAACAAAAGGCCTCAGTTTTGTTTATCTCAGTTTGTTTACAGCCGGACCTGCTGGGGAGACTGGTGCCCTGTTGGCGTCATCCGCCTGGGGAGGCAGTTCCAAATCCTGGGATATTAGATTTCCTCCCTTAGGCATGACATCATTGGGTACACAGAGGCGGCCATGTCACCAGATGAGACTGAGCTTTCTTCACTGTAAGGAGATACTTCTGAGACACAGCAGTGCCTCTGTTCCTCAGTAGTAGGCCCAACACTGGGACAGATGGCTCCTTGGTTTGTCTTACTGCTGCACCTAGTATATTTTGCTTTGCCTAACTGTGAAAAATCCATAGAAAGTTCTTGATTACTCAGGGTCAAGTAGGGACTTAGGTCCCAGAAGGAAAGGCTAATTACTGTGTGAAAGCTGAAGTACAGATCTAGAATCACTGAGTTTAATATCTAGAGGTTATGTTCCAATGGTAGCGACTGAATGGTCTATCTTCACTAAAGAAACATGGAGAGGAAATATCCTGAGGTCATAAGAGGGTACTGAGACGTGGAATGGGTGACAAGGACTATTTCAGTTATCAGTACCATTTTTCAGGCTTGTAATGGGCAACTTTGATATAAAACATCTGCTCTTTTTTTTTCAAATTGTATCTAACAGTTAGATGTGGTGGTTCATACCTATAACCCCAACATTTGAGAAAGTGAGGCAAGACAACAACCATGAGTCTGAAGCCAGTCCAGGCTACCTAGTGAGTTGTTTAAAGCAAGTATGAGCTAGAGACTGAGACACTGTCTAAAAAATAAAAACAAACAAAAAAAATAACTAAATAAAATTATATCTAAATAATACAAATGCTTCCAGACTTGTACGCTCTTTTTTAGAATTTGAAACTGGACTAGGAATGTCACCATGGAAACGATTATACAGACTACGGATGCAGACTGCAGTTCCTAGCTCACATGTTAGTTCTTTTGATAACATTCTCAGCAAGTCACTATGAATCTTCTGGTACCTCAGCCTCCAGCCAAGGAGGCGAAACAGCTGTACCACGGGAGCATTAACGATGGACAGGTGACCTGTTTTTTTTTTTATTTTATTTACTTTATGCTTATTTATTTTCTTACTACCAGACAAAAATAACCACAGGGTGTATGCTTCAACAGGAAGTAAGAGGAGGTTGAGAATAAGATAAAGGAACCAATCGTGTACTTGCTGCTTGTCAACCAGACTGTTGGAAAGTTTAACACGGGAATGAGGAAAGAGGAGAGAGAAATTTAAACATAAAAATCTGGAGTCTTGCCTGAAGATGTAGCTCAACTTGCAGAGTACTTGTGTAGCATACATGAAGCCCTGGTTCCATGACCTGAATCGACACAAACCATAACTGACATGGCAACACCGGCCGTGGATGCAACAGTGGGGACGAGTGTTATGAAGGTAACCAACTGCTTTATGATCGGATCTAAAGCCTGCTCCACAGGAGGACACTCATGCCGGGTACTGTACAGAGCCTGTGGTTGGGGAATTCATGGCCCAAGGGTAAAACTATTACTACTATTTGCTAGACAGCATAGTACCAAAACTCCCCTCTAAATTTGTCTCTCTCGCCAAAAGATTAGTGCAGCCCGGGGATCACAGGGAAGTTTCTCTGTGCAGTGAATAATGAATGACTGAAACTCACTCACAGCTGGTCAAAGTGCAGTGAATAAGTAACTGGGTAGCTCATCCCCTCCCGAAGGTTCAGGAACTACTGCAGAAGAGAGAATACAAAGATCATAAGAGCCAGTGGTCAGGTAGAACCAGAGCAAAACAGTTACTTCTGGAAAGGTCGGGACTGCTGAACTCATAAACACATAGCAACTACAGCTGCCTGCACAAGACCTTACCAATCAACATCCGAGCATAGAGGGAAAGGGGGTCTTGAGACCTATCCCTAACTGGGAAGGTGTGGACAGATTATGGTTTCTGGAGAAGAAAAAGTCAGTTTTCCTTTATTTTTGTTGTTGTTGTTTGTTCTTCTAGACAGTATTTCTCTGTATAGCCCTGGTTATCCCAAAACTCACTCTGTAGACCAGGCTGGCCTCAAACTCAGAAATCTGCCTGCCTCTGCCTCCCAAGTGCTGGGATTAAAGGCGTGCGCCACCACTGCCCAGCTAAGTCAGTTTTCCTTAAGGCTGTGTTCTTCATACCTGTCTCCATACTTGGACTTATATTGACAGCACAATTGGAGTAGATGGGATTTTAGTTAAAAATCAAAAGAGAGGACCCAAAATTGAGAGGATACAGATCTTCGAGAGGTTAAGGGGAAAATTTGAGGTGAAAATTATCAAATGTATAAATGTAATTCTCAATGAGTTTAGACAAATATTTATGTTTAAAAAAATAAGTATGATAGCACACATTTGAAATTCAAGTGAGCGGCAGGAAGGTTAGAAGTTCGAATTCATCTTTGGCTACATAACTAGTTTGAGACCAGCCAGAGTTACATTTAAACCTGTCTTTAAAAAAAAGGAAAGGGGCTGGAGGATGGCTCAATGGTTGAGAGCACTGACTGCTCTTCCAGAGGTCCTAAGTTCGATTCCCAGCAACCACATGATGGCTCACAACCATGCATAATGGGATCTGATGCCTTCTCCTGGTTTGTCTGAAGACAGCTACAGTGTACTCATATACATAAATTAATAAATCTTTTAAAAAAAAAGAAAGAAAGAAAGAAAGAAAGAAAGAAAGAAAGAAAGAAGGAAGGAAGGAAGGAAGGAAGGAAGGAAAGGAAGAAAGAAAGATGGAGCCTGCCAAGAAGACCCAATGAAAGCAACAATAAGTGCTGCAAACATCATGTTACCGCAGTACATGAGCTGTGGAGAAAGCGAGAAGGATTTCTATAGGTGAACTCTGTGGATACATTTGTAGCTTTTTGTTGTTAATGGGAAATGAGACCCTGGGAATCCACGGGTTGTGGTGGTGTCACCATCTACTGGAGGTAGTTGTTCATCTGGAAACAGCTGAAGAAGCTGCTGTGTATCGAACTTGCTTCTGAGAGCAACTACAGAGGAGCAGGACACAGAAAACGTTTTTAAGACACTGGAAAGTCACTAAGAAACTGAGAAGTTGAAATATCAAGGTTATTTCCCTAACCACAGTACAGTAAAGCTACAAATTAATAAAAAGCTAAGAAAAGAAGTCTCCAAACAATTGGAAAGATGAAATATATTATAGCTCCCATAGATTTTAAGAACACGTGAACTACACAGTGAGATCCACACTCCAAAACCTAAAAGGCTAGGAGGGCAGGATTGCTCAATGGGTAAAGGCACAGGCTGCCACGCCTGAGTTCAATTCCTGGGACCCAACAAGGTAGAAAAAGACAATCAAATCATTCAAGGTGTCCTCTAACCCCCGAGAGCAAGCCATCATGCATATGTGGCCCCTTTCAGTTAAATAAATAAACAAATGTAACTTAAAATTCTCTAAAAGCTAATGAGTAAGTAAAATACATTTAAACAAAAATAGGGAGAAACTTTTAAAAAGATAAGACAATAAGTAAGATACAGAATAAATCTACAACTGAACCAAAAGACAAAGTCCACAAGACATGCCAAAAGTTAATACAAAGAAGACACAAAATAAAAGATTAAAAATGACATCATTATCAAAATTTCACTTAGAAGATTGTAAGGATATTATGATAACCTTTATGCCTAAAATTTTGATTTTAAAAAATGAAGTAGACAAGTTGCTTTACAAAACCCACCTTTGCAGAAGCTGACAAGATTTTTTTTTTATTGCAAACATTTTAAATGGATGGAAAATAAAACAAACAAACAAAAACCCTCAAGTAGTTTCATTGGCAAATTCTCCCAACAGTTGATCCCTTCCAAGGAATAGGAAGAAAGCCAAGAGTACTGGTTTATGCCTGGAAACCCAGCACTGAGAAACTGAGGCAGGAGGACTGTGAAGTTAGTGCTAGCTTTGGCTGCCATATGAGAACCTGTATCATACACAATAAAAACAAAATAAAACAGAAATGGAATAGGTAGAGAAGTTCTCAACATGTTTCATGAAAAGAGCCAGATGTTATCAACAGTTTTAATTTTGTTTTATCTTTTCAATGAACTAGTTGTTGATTTTAACCATTTTCTTTTTTAAAAAAAATATTTCATGTGCACTAGTGTTTTGCCTACATGTATGCATGCATGTGCACTACGTATGTGCCCTTGGAAGTCAGAAGAGAACATCACTGGATTCCCTAGAGCTGGATTGGTTGTGAGCCACAGTGTGAGAGCTGGGAATTGAACCCAGGTCTTCTATGCGGATAGCAGATGCTCTTAACCCTTGAGCCACCTCTCAGCCCCCTTTTGATCTCCTCGACTGTTCTCCACTTGTTCTCTAGTCTTGTCTTTTATAATTTTTATTGTTTCACTTACTTCCATCCCTTTTGGAGAGGATCTTGTGATACAACCTGTGTGGGCCTGGAACTCCCTCAGGCTAGCCTCTAGCTCAGGCTAGCCTCTAAGTTGTCTCAGCCTCATAAGGCTGAGAGCACGGGCAGAAAGCACCACGCCCAGCTACTTCATCTCTCTTTTTAAAGATATACTTGAGTTTTTGTAATTATGTGTGTGTGTGTGTGTGTGTGTGTGTGTGTGTGTGTGTGGTGTGCGCACGCGCGAGTTTGTAGGTGTGTGTGTGTGGGTGGGTGTGTATATGTGTGTGTGTATGTGTGTGGGTTTGTAGGTGCCTGTGTGTGGGTTTGTAGGTGTGTGTGTGCAGGTTTGTAGGTGTGAGTTCAGCCCACAGAGGCTAGAAATGAATGACAAAACCTCTGGAGATGCTCAATGTAAATGCTAGGAATCGAACTTGGGTCCTTTGCAAGAGCAGCGTATGGTTGTAACCACTGAGCAGTCTTGCCAACCCTTAATTTCTAAAGTAAGTACTTAATGAAAAATTTCCTCTGCCAGGCAGTGGTGGCACACGCCTTTAATCCCAGCACTTGGAAGGCAGAGGCAGGTGGATTTCTGAGTTTGAGGCCAGCCTGGTCTACAGAGTTAGTTCCAGGACAGCCAGGGCTATACAGAGAAACCCTGTCTTGAAAAACAAACAAACAAACAAACAAAAAAATTTCCTCTAATTTTTCTTCTATTGGAATCACTCCATATATCTTGATATGTTATATTTGTATTTTTACTCACTTAAAAATTTCTTTTTAATTTTTCTTGAAAATCCCTTGTAGATATTGGGCTACACTAAACCCAGGAACATCGATACACCAAGATAGCATCATAAGAGTGAAATCACAAGCCAGAGTAGAGAAAGTATTTGTAAGCATATAAAAATAACAAGGAGCTTAGATTTTGAATATAAGACATTCTAAACCAATAGAAAAAGACAACACAAAAGAAAAGTAGTTAAAGACAAAAGAAAAAAAAGATATTTCATAAGAGAGGATAAACAAATAGCCAATAAATATGTGGCAGTCATCAGACATGAAGTCAAAGCCACAGCAAGATACCTTAGACAAAGACTCACCTGCTTAAATATCAGACTGTGTGTGAAAGAGAGAGGAGATCAGGGGTCGCTCACATTGTGGGGCCAGCCGGTTAGCAATGTTAGCACCCGGTTGGGAAGCCTTTGTTTCTCAGGAAACTATTTAGGCTGATGATGTATGTACCCTATAACCATGCAAGCCCATTCTTAGCTATATACTCAAAAAATGAAGACTGCTGTGCACCAAAAGACGTGTGGATTATTCTTAATACTTTGCGATGTTATGACCAAGTCGCAGGGACCCCAGAGACCACCGAGGGGCCAATTCTGATGCAAACACACAGAGGTCTATCAGGCTCTCACTGTCAAAATGGGTCAGATTGAGAGTCCCCAGTCTAGGAGTGTAAGGTTTTTATTTTGGTTACAGCAAGCTTGGGGAATTTCCATAGGGGTCAACAAGTTAATATTTTAAAAACTACATTTTTGGTGTAACCTGCAGCAACCAAACAGGAGGGCAGAACCACCTGACAAACAGGACAGTCAGGTTATCTATTCTCTGCAGGAAGTCTTGGGTTATCTCCACGTTCCTTGGTCCTCTATTGTAGCCTGGCTGTCGCTAACGGAGGGTAGGGGAGTTCTTAGAATGATTGCTCAGGTGGACTTTGTGATTCTCTTCCTAAAACTGAAGTTTAGCCCCTGGTCTTGCACAAGACAGAGTTTCTTCCAAAACGGAGTTGGTTGGGCTTTACAGGCAGCTAAGTAACAACGTCCATCCCCCATCTAGCAGGTCCCCTTCCTAGGAGACTTACCCCAGGAAGCTGTGAATGTGTTACTTTGCAAAGTGGTCTTTGTAGCTATTACTAGAGTTAAGTGTTGAAATGAGAAACTGTTCTCAGCTATCTAGGAACCCCAGCTCTGCTACAAGAGGGACACAGGAGGCTCAGTAAGGATAAAGCGGATTCCACAGGGGAAAAAGGATACTACAAACCCAACTTTGCAGACAGAGAAAAGCACCCTGAGGCTAGGACATGTGTGGCCTCTAAAACACGTGAAAGGCAAAGCTGTGGGCTCTCCTCTACCAGAGCCCTGCATACCCCTGTGATTCGCAGGAGCATGTTTATAATAGTAATCAGAATGAGGCAGAGAGATGGCTTGTTGGTTAAGAGCACTCCCTGATCTTCCAGGAGACCTGGGTCAGTTGTCAGGCAGCTCACAATCACCTTCCACTCCAGCTCCATGAGATCCAATGTCGTCTTCTTATCTCCACAGACACAGTATACACTCACACATTTACATAAATAAAAGCTAAATAAACTAATGACAAAACTAATACAACAAAGTCTCACAAGTATGGGCTTAGGACTATACACTGCACAGACTTAAAGGTAGCGTTCCATCCCTTTGTCCTCGGTAGATATCCTGCCGGAGGAGATCCTCTGTTACAAGGTGGATTCCGTCCTGTGGTGGCCTCAGCAGAAGGTCTCACTGCCAGTCAGGAACTTGGCAGTCCTAACTAGCCACAGGAACAACGTGCTTGGAACATGCGATACTCTGGTCTATGTCGGATTATTCAGTTTCCTTGGACAGCATCTATGTTCAGAGGCTCCTCTTATAAAACTGACACAGGGTGACCCCATGCCCTTCTGCTACCCTTCAGAGCTGAATAAAAGACTAGGAAAGCTGCTGTCTGTTTAAATTGCCAAGCAGGAAGCAGTCCTGAGGGCAGGCTTGGGGCTACCTTGAGTGATTTTTCAAGAAGGAAGGAATTGGAGAGTGTTTTGTTCTTTTACAAAGTGTGAAGTCCTAAGAACTGTCCCTTAGGCCATTGTAACTGAGCATTGGCTGTGGAAGAGACCTACCTCTGGGAAAGCTGGGCTGCTGTGAGCAGGGTGGAGAAAGCTCCTACTTCCCTAACCTTGCTCCTTCTATTGAGCTATTGGATCTGGGAAGAATGAGGTGCCTAAGAATCTGGTATTCCTTCCTGAGTTGCTTCACAGAAAAGCAAGGTTGGAGCATAAACAGCACCGGTCATGTAGCTGTTCTTGCTCACCTCACTGGTCAACTCTAGTAAAAACCCACACGTTTACCTGACACAAAAATGTTCTCACCCAGCAGCCCTGCCCGTACGCTGCCAACGTTTGGCACTGGGTGGCCCTGTGCACTCTTGGGCTCTGTGATAGTCAAGGTTTTCTAAAGGAACAGAACTGACTCTCTCCTCGCTCTTTCTCTCTCTGTCTGTCTCTCACTTTCTCTGTCTCTCTCTCTTCATGTATGTGAGTGTGAGAGAGTGTGTGTCTCTGTGTATATGTGTGTGTGTGTGACTGTATGCTTACACGTGTGTATGTGTAGGGATTTATTAGCCTGGCTTACAGGCTATCTGGGTAGTCCAAAAATGGTTTCTATGTTTGGAAAGCCAAGAATCCAGTAGTTGTTCAGTCCATGACACTGGAGGTCTCAACAGTCCCAATCTAGCACTGGACCCCTGGGGGATTCCCGGAGAGCTGCTTGTCTCCATTTACACTGAAATTCTGATAAACTAGGATTTAATGTTGGCCACAGCAACAGGACAGATCAACCTGCCGGTGACAGCCAGGACAAACAAGCAAAAAGCAAATGATTCCCCCCTCACATGCCTATTAGGAAGACTGCCTTCAGAAGGTATAGTTCAGATTTAGGGTGAATCTACCCTGCCCCAAAATAAACCGATTGAGGAAATCCCTCAGGAGAACGTACAGCAAGTTATGTTTTAGTTGACACGATATGCAGTCAAGTCGACAACCAATATTAGCCACCAGACAGAGGCTGTCTCCTCTACTGCTCAGCTTTCCTCAGGTCTGATAATTAGAAGACAGATAACTTCCGTCTTAGGGTGATGGTCTCTAAAGGGTGATCTACAAAACTGTCTTGGAATATTTTCCACTGTGTTCCATATTTATGTCATTGTCTTGCAGAGTGGCATGGTGTCCACAACATCTTTCTAGAAAGACTTCAGATTTACCTGTTTTTCAAGATTTACTGGTGGTGTTGCCTATGAGGCTGGTCCTAGACTAGTTATAGTGAGCCCATACTTTCCCTGGAATTTCCCATCTTGTCATTGGAAAATTCATGAGGCAGTCGCCTCATGGTTTGGGTTTGTTCCCTGATCCCAGACTAAAGCTGGGTGTGATAGCACAAGCCTGAATTTCTAGCACTTAGGAGGTAGAGGCAAGGGCATAGTTTGAGGCCAGCTTGGGCTACAAGAGATCCTGTCTAATAAAACAACTTAATAAGCAAAAAAGCTAACAAAACTTCCTCTCAAGTTAGAACCTCAAATCCATTCATATAGTTACTGGACTTAGGATCACAGCCTGTGCCCTAGCAAGCCAGGTTCAGCCACGTGTGTCCAATAAACCAACTGGAAAGTTCAATTCATAGTAAAAAGCAAGAAAGGGAGATTTATTCAGTGTGGCCACATTGGGAAAGACAAAGAGATCCAGTGAAACCAGCCCAGGCCATTTCTGGGGTCCTAACACACAGTTTACATGAAAGCAGAAGACAGAAATTATTCATTCCTAAGTAGGCCTGCTCAAGGTGCAGTCCCACCGGTCACTGTCTCTGCCTCAATATGTCCTGCAAGATGGCCTGCAGTTACCCACACAGCGTGAAATCTTTGTTTGGGATACAAGGTCTGCTGCCTGATGCCAGCCTTGAGACTTCCCTTTGGCCAGCATGACATTCCTAGAGGAAATTCTAGATCCCTGGGGTACCTTGTTTCACAGTCTGAAAGCCACGAGGAAAAATCTAAGTGTCCTTTTAGAATATCTTCATCTGCCAGGTCATTGCAATACCAAGTGTGAACAACGGCTTGCTCAGCTAGCTGGTTTACCATTTTGATAGAGTCTGTGTCTGACTGTAGAGGGATATCATGCACCATAATTGGAGACATTAAGGAACCAGGAGCATGTGACTCAGTTCCGGGTTATAGACCTTGTAAGCTCTCCCTTAGCCCTCAAGGAAACAATGAGTAATCTAAACACCGTATTACCTAAACATCAAAGCCTTGTTTGTAGAGGAAATAAGAGTGGTCTTTACTTCTTCACCATCTGGAGTATCCACAGCAAGCTGACCCCTGTAAGGATTCAGTATCTGTAATCGTTATACACTTTCCCAATTGCAGGAGGTGACCGTTTCAGGTTCCATATCCCCTACTGCTAGTAGTCTTAGCTAGGGTCACCCCCAGAGTTCCCATTGTCCTAGCTTTCTAGCTAGTCCTAGAGATGCCCTCCTACTAATTCCATTCTCTCTCCCAGACTTTCTCCTTTGTCCTCCCCAGACTTGAACCCTCCTGTTCCTCTCCACCCCCTCACTCACCCTGTTCCCTCTGTCCATTCACCACCAATACTACCTCACCCCCACCCACTTCACTCCACCACCATGTCTATTTTATTTCCCCTTCTTAGTAGATTCAACGTCCTCCCTTGGGCCCTCCTTATTACTTAGATTCTTTGGTCTGTGGATTGTAGCATGGCTATCCTGACTTTATGGCTAATATCCATGTATAAGGGAGTACATACCATGTGTGTCTTTCTAGGTCTGGGTTACCTCACTCAGGACAATCTTTTCTAGTTTCATATTTGCCTACAAATTTCATAATGTCCATGATTTTAATAGTTGAGTAATATTCCATTGTATAAATTAACCAAGTTTCTTTATTCTTCTAGCTATTACAAATAAAGCTGCTATGAACATAGTTGAACAAGTGCCCTTGTAGTATGGTAGGGCATCGTTTGTATAGATACCAGGAGTGATATAGCTGGGTCTTCAGGTAAAACTAGTCTCAATATTCTGAAAGACCACCAAATAGATTTCCAAAGTGGTTGTGCAAGTCTGTACCCCAACCTCCAGTGGAGGGGTGTTCCTTTTGCTTCACATCCTCACAGCATGAGTTGTCACTTGAGTGTTTGATTAGTCATTCTGATGGGTATAAAGGAATATCAGAGTTGTTTTGATTTGCATTTCCCTGATGACTAAGGATGTTGAACATTTCTTTAAGTGCTTCCCAGCTATTAGAGATGCCATTGTGAGAATTCTCTGTTTAGATCTGTACTCCATGTTTTTAATTGGGTTATTTGGTTTGTTGACATCTAATTTCTTGAGTTCTTTATATAATTTTGGATATCATCCCTTTGTGCAAGACTTCCAATGGAGGGTTAAGGACACCAACCCGACCACAAAACCTTCAACCAACAATTTGTCCTGTCTACAAGATGTGCAGGAAAAAAGATAGAGCATAAATTGAGGGAATCATCAACCCAACTTGAGACTCATGCCATGAGAGACAGCTTACCCTGACACTGTTAATGGTATTCTGCTTACTTGCAGACAGGAGCCTAGCATAACTATTGTCTGAGAGGCTTCCCCCAGCAACTGATGAAAACAGATGCAAGACCACAGCTGAACATTAAGCAGAGCTTGGGGAATCTTGTAGAAGAATGGGAGGAAGAATTGATGGAGTCAGAGAGGTCAAGGACACCACAAGAAAACCTACAGAATCTTGGGTTAAAAAAAAAAAGAAAAAAAAAAAAAGCACGCACCGGCGGCTGTGCTGGGGGCGAGTCCCGAGGGCCTGTGCGGTAGAGTCGGCAGGGGCTTTCCGGCGGTGGTTCCCACAAAATGAAATGGTCTGGAGTCGCCGATGATGGAGCAGCCCGAGAAGACACGGGACTGAGTTCCTGAGTAGCTATCCATGACGAGATTTTTTGGATGATGTACTTCTCCAAATGCCAATGCGCTCCTTATATTTGGGTGGTGAGGGAGGGGCTAGGAAGAGCTTAATTGCTATGCACCGCCTCATATTATGTACATTAAGCAGAGGGCCTTAGTACACCTACTGGCTACTGACTGATTTTACAGTTGAATGGAGACTGCGGTGCCAGGTCGGCATGGCATCATCTGCAGTCGGGTCCAGGCCCATGGGCCTCACAGCTGAAAGAATCAAGTAACCTGGCCCACAGGGGCTACAGAGGTGAACCATCAACCAGAGCATGAAGGGCAGACCTGGTCCTCTGCACAAATGTAACAGGCATGCAGTTTGGCCTTCATGTGAGCCCCTAACAACAGGAGCGGGGCTGTTTCTTACTCTGCTGCGCTTTGGATCCCTTTTTCCTAACTAGGCTGCCTTGTCTAGTCTCAGTGGAGAAGGTGCACTTACTCCTACTGCAAATTGATATGCCAAGGCAGATTGATATCAGGAAAGCCTCCCCTTTGCTGAAGAGAAGGAGAAGACTGGCAAGAGGAGGTAAGAGGATGGGACTGGGAAGAGAGGAGAGAGGAGAAGCTTCAATTGAGATGTAAAGTAAATAAATTAATAGTAAAAATAGTTATATACTTTAACTGATGCTTATATCAGCATATTACCAACGTAGTTTCTCAGTCAGCTTTGTGTTGTCTCACAGGTGAGCTGAAGCTCGGCGGGTGCACATGCCTATAATCCCAGGACTTAGAAGGAAACTAGAGGTAAGAAGATCAGGAGTTCAAGGTCAGACTCACCTAATCCTTGAGCTTGAGACCAGCTTGGACTATGATGAAACAACAATAACAACAAAAACAGGGGCTACAGAAATGGCTCAACCAGTTAAGGGCCTAGTATACAGGCATAAGACCTGAGCTCAAGTCCCATGTAAAGAAGTCAGGCATTAAGACACCCACTCTCAGCTCCTAGGCTTGGGCAGGGGTGGAAACAGATTACTGACACTCACTGGCCAGCCAGCCTCACCCAGTCAATGAGTTTCAGGTAGAATGAGAGACCGGACCCTTTCCCAAAACATAAGACAAAAGAAGGGTTGGGGTGTTGGCTCAGCTGTTAACAGCACTCACTGCTCTTCAGAGGACCCAGGTTTAGTTCCCAGCATCCACATGGTGGCTCATAACATCCAATTTAAACTCTGTAGACCTCAGGCATGCTTGGTGCACATACATACATGCCAACAAAACACTCACATAAACAATAAAATAAATCTATAAAAATAAATACAATAATAAAAATAAATATGGATGAAATATAAAGGGTGGGAAGAAAGAGAAACATAAGCATACACTTAAACACCCATCCTTACAAGCAGATATATCACACACATACACACCATACAAACATCATAAACAACATACACACACATCTAACAAGGAGGTACACCATATATGCAACATACATACATACACATATAAGCCACACACAGAACACAAACATACACACAACACACACATACCATGCACACCACATAACATACACCATACATGCATATACAGACACATACACACAGACCATGTACATACCACGCACACATATACATACACGTATACATACACACATATACACACAAACTAGACAGTCACCACACACACATACATGCACACACACATTATATACACTTATACACACACACCATAAACACTACACAAAAACCATACATATACTGCACACAAAACCACATAAACACATATACACACACACACACCATACATACCACATACACAGTGCTATACTACACACAACAACACACACACACAATACGTACACACACAACAAACACACATAACATACACACACTGCACAGATACCACACATACCATAATACACCACACACACAACCACAACACAGACACAGACACACACACACATTGGTTGAAATTGTATCCACTCTTTTCTACATACTTATAAGAATGTTTTAGAAAGTAGAATTACCAAATTTTTACTAATTTTTTACTATTTTCTTAGGAAACCAGTGTCAGTTTATGTAGACTAGCCTAAAACTTTGCAGTTTTTCATTAACTCTATGTACTAATGACAAATCATGTAAAATCTTTTCTTTTTTCCAAGCTGACATACATCAGCAATTTTCTCCATTTCTTATTTTTGCAGTAACTTCTTCTTTCTTGCTTGCTGTTCAGGGAATGCTAGTAATGACCACATACCAATCCATTCTTATGCCTTGAACACTAGTGCTGTTCTCAGAGCTGCAAGTCTCCCCGCATGTTATTGATTTTTCACACACAGAGATCCACAAAAGAGCAAGCAGGGATAAGAACTGTTACAAAGATATAAGGTGTGGCAGTAAATCTCCAACCCAGGAAGACCCAATCAATAAAATCACAACTCAAATATTATAAATACAAACGGCACACCTAGATTGGGCAGAATTACCACTACACTACTCTATTCCCCATCCATGAGATCCCTTATCACTTGTGTTTTTTTCCAGGTCACGTGCTTCTCCTCCATTGTCCTTCCGCATTCCTCTCAGTCCTCCTCCTCTGTTCTCCCAAAACTTTTCTCTCCCCATCTACTGCCCAATCTCAGTCTCTAGCCTTTATTCCACAAATAAGGTGGGCAGAAGGTTCACAAGAAGTCACCTGTATACTGATCCACTCTTCATCTGCAATCCCTCCCAGGAAAGCGGAATTAGCATTGAAATACAAGACCAGGCAATCACAACAATAGGTGCAAAGGCCGCTCCTCCTAACACACAATACCCAAGGAGATGTAGGAGCGGGAACCAACATTTTCTCCCTTCCCAATTTCTAAAATTTAGTGTCCTTTTTAATCAGACAAATATCCATGTGCCTTTTGAAGTGAATGTAATTTAAATTTTTACAAATATTTGAGAAGATTACTTTAGAAGTTTTAAAAAGTATGTTTACCTGTTTGCTATATAAAGGGCACTGTGGCATGCTTTAGAAAGTCAAAGGACAACTTCCTGGAGTTGGTCCTCTCCTTCCACACTGAGCTCAGGTTAGTAGACTTGGTTGTAAGCAACTTTGCCAGCTGAGCCATCCAGCTGACCCCTTGAATGTGGATTTTGAAGAAAGTCCTTAAGAGACTAGATAGATAGATAGATAGATAGATAGATAGATAGATAGATAGATGATAGATAGGTAGACAGAGATAGATGATAGATGATAGATAATAGATAGATGATAGATAGATAGATAGTAGATAGATAGAGATAGATGATAGATAGATGGATAATAGATAGTTGATAGATATAGATGGATAATAGATTGATAGACAGATGGATAATAGATGATAGATAGATAGATGATAGATGGATAATAGATTGATTGATAGATAGATAGATAGATGGATGGATAATAGATTGATTGATAAGACAGATGATATGGATAATAGATGATAGAAGATAGATTGATGGATAATAGATGATAAAGATGATAGATAGATGATAGATAGATGATAGATAGATAGATGATAGATAGATAGGAAAACAGCAAAATGAAGATGAGGTCACACACACAAGGAGTCCTTGACTCTCTGACTTCATGTCAAGGCTTGGGAGTCTCCAGGCTGTGAGTGTCTATAGACTCTGCATCCGTCTCACCTGCTCCAGGTCTCCAATTCAGTATATGGAGCTGGTCATTTACATATAGCTATATAACCCAGAAAAAGTCCACCTGCAAGAAAAAAACAGATAACAGAAAAGCTCAGAGCATTTCAAAGTTACCTAGGAATAGGTGGCATGGTTTCCATAGTGTGCCTGTTTCAGCCAGTCAAAAGCGGATATGAATGGAACATTGTCGGGTTCATATATGGTAAGCATTAGAAATCTATCAGAGTATGGTGCTGAAGGGGACACCATCCCTGCTGTGGGCACTTTGAAGCATAAAATGATGCAAATTGTACGTGAACACTCAGGTCCCATAAAACTGGAGTCCTGCTAGGTTTGGGAGTCACTATCAGGGTGGTTTTTCTCTCACACAGTAATCCCACTCACTCCTGAAAACTGCTCCTAAGGAATAATTGGTAGAGGCAGGATACGACTAAAAGGGACACATAAATTATTCAGACTCAATAGAAATATGTAACTGTAACAATTATCGACATGTTGCAATTGATACTGTGAGTGCAAAAGATAAAATATAAAAAAGAGCACAAACTCAGACATGCAGAACGTGCTGATATTCAGGTCTTGCCAACCTCAGGTCTTAACCAATCTTCCAGCCCTCTTCCAAGATGGTCCTTGAGCTTGGGGAGGGTGTGACAGAGCTTATCCCGCCTATGCGTGAGCCTCTACACTCTTTAGTCTCTGCAGCTTGACCACTGTGGTCGTTGCTCTTACGAACTCACAGCAGCTGCATTTCTGCTTCAGACCAGCACAAGTTCAGCAGTCCGCATTCTAGCATGGAGTGACGGGTGTTCATGACCCCACCTTCAATTGATGAGCTTAGGCAATCCATAGCTCTGGAGGAGGGAATCAGTTTTCTAAGGGTGGCTCCTGCTTGGTTGACCCACCTAAATGGAACCCACCAGAAATGATTTTATTGGTACTGGGGATCCAATCTAGGACTTTGTGCAACTAAACTAGCACTCTACCTACTGAGCTACATCCGCAGGCCTCGATAGAGATGTTATAATATCTGAAAGTAAAACGCAATATCGGTGCTACCAAAGGGAGAGTCTAAACAAGGTGACAGGCTGTCAGTCTAGGGACTTTCTGTCACTTTGATGGCCTGAGTGACAGCAATGTGCCACTGGTTACTCTGGTTCCCCGATCATATCACTGGCGTGGGTAGGGGACATGATTGTTCAATGCAAGAAGGGACCAGTGAATGGGCAGCCTGTATCTCTTCTCTCTAGTCACCCATGCTAGTGGGTTGTACTGCCTTGGAATCAATCACAGTACAAACATAACAAAGCTTCAGTCTACAGCACACTGCATGTAGAACGGAGGTCCTGTAAGGTTGTAATGCAGTTGGAACACCCTGTTGCCTGGTGACGTCCTAGCAAGAAGCAGTAGTTGAATGTTTTCGGTGCTGCTGGCAGAGAAGCATAGCCAGCCTGTTCTATCCGGTGCAGCCAACACTTGCCAATGGCACTGAGTGACCACACTCGTGGCTTGTGTATTACTATGATATGCCTGTTTTCATCCTCTTAGGCTGTACTCTCGATTATTTACTTTTAAAGTTACACAGTTACATAGGCAGCAGCCTTACACGCGGGCTCCCAGCACAGCAGGGGACGGCAGTGCCCGACCATCTGTGTTTATGTCAGTGTATGCTAGAGTGTTTGCACATGGTGTCATAATGGTGTATCTCTTAGACTGGGTCTCTGCTAAGTTATGGGAGACTGTACTGCTGTTCCTTTTTACTCCTCCAGCTACAAGTCAGTCCTAGAGGATGTTAACCCAGGGCCCACTCACAGTCAAGAAGCAGACCTACAGCCCTGAAGAGACAGATGGCTTTGCAGTTAAGAACACATTCTGCTCTTCCAGAGGACCAGAGCTCAGTTCCCAGCATCCATATTAGCTCACAGCTCTCCGGGACACAACATTCTTCCAGCGACTGCAGTCACTACACTCACATACATAGTCACATGCTTAGACACATATATTATATACATGTAATTAAAATAATAACACCAATAATAATGATAATAATATTAATAATTAGAAGCAGACTGGAGCTAGGACTTGTGACATGTGACTATAATTATAGCACTTGAGAGGCAGGGACAGGCAGGTTATGAGTTTAAAGCCACCCTGGTACACTAAGCAACTCTTAGCCCCCTCCTACCCCCACCCCACCCCGAGCTAAAAGTGAGATCCTTCAAAAACCAAGGTCTGGGATATAATTCAGTGGTGAGTACTTGCCTAACATGTGCCAGGCCAAGGATAAAAGTAGACCAAATAATGTCAAATAATAATAAAGTATGGACACCTCCAGAATATTTTGTATTAAAGGGGACAGTCGTGAGCAATGGAGAACAGAGATAGATGGCAAGACTGTGATACAGGGAACTGAATATTGAAGTTGAAATAAGACTTCAAGAGCAATACAGAGAACCTCCCTTGGAGGATGTAGAAGCCCATAATAGCTCCAACTCCATGGAGGAATCCAGGGCACTTCCTAGGCAAGAATGGTTCATGGCTGAGAGATCACCATGTTTTTTTTTTTTTTTTTTGGTTTTTTTTTCGAGACAGGGTTTCTCCTGTCCTGGAACTTGCTCGGTAGACCAGGCTGGCCTCGAACTCAGAAATCCGCCTGCCTCTGCCTCCCAAGTACTGGGATTAAAGGCGTGTGCCACCACCGCCCGGCTGATCACCATGTTTTAAAAGGCAAAGAAGGTAGCTCACTGGGTAAAAATCTTGTCACACAAGCACAAAGACCCGAGTTTTGGATCCTTAGCGGTCCTATAAAACCCAGACACAATGACACATGTTGGTAGCCAAAGTCTTGGGAGTACAGAAATAGAAGGATCTCAGGGACACACTGACTAGTCTACCAAATCTCTCAGCTCTAAGTTCAGCATGAGTCTCTGTCTCAAAATAAAAGATGGAGAACAATTGAGAAAGATGAATGGACCTGTGTCCATCCCACCCCAACACACCAAGCGCTAAATAAATGAAAAGACACTGGTTTATTCCTACTCTGCCTAGTACAAATGAGACCAATGTCCTTTCCGAAAGTGACATTGAGTAACTGGATGAGGAGCTGTACGTGAGACAGGAGCTGGGAAAGGCAGTGAGGACCCGAGCTCAGGCAGTGCTGGGAACCTGGGACATAATCGTAACTGTAGCTAAAAATCACATATGAAAGTACTCATCAGAAGCTAGGCCAGTGCAAAAGAGAACCTCCTGATGCTGTCTCAACCAGTGAAACAAAGGAAGGAATGTACTACAAGACCTCAGTTTGGTCACCTGGGATGCAGGAAGAGAAGAAGATGGATTAAAAAAAAAATCACCAAGGTATCTGGCTATTACTCAGGATTTGGGAGTTGCAAGTAAGGAGTCCCATTTTATGGAAATAAGGGAGCCCTAGATATCATACGTGTTGACCCAGGAGGGGTCAACAATGTGGAGGATTTCTTTGGCCCCTCCATCTTTTGTCTACTAACCTTGAAGGGAAATTGTAGGGTGGTGGGCTGTGAGAGGCAGCCAGGTACCTGGTTGAGCACAGGCCTCAAACCCCAGAGACCCTAAAGGGACAGTAGGTGTTCAGCCTTGCTCCTGGGCCCTGGTTCCTTTCACTTAGCTTCAGCCATCCACAGCCCATCCCAAAGAGGTTTGTGGCCATTGGTCACATAGCACAGGTAGAGGGCATGGCTACAGGCCACAGAGCCTCAAGACATCTCCATATTCATGAGATGCCCAAAGGCAAGAGAGTGTAGCCAATTAAGCATTCCTTCCAGACCCTCCTCCCTGAAAAAGGTACTTAACCTCAGGCCTGCCCTGAGAACAAAGGGTACAGCTTCATCCACTTTCCACCATGACAATAAACGTTTTAAAACCATCTCTTGTCTTCGGGGCCCACTGTGGGGAACCGTGGAGAAGGTCTTCAACTACGGACCACTGCCTAACCTCCCGCCAAAGACCCCTCTACATTCCAGCCACGGGAGACCCAGCCATGACCCAGCCAAGCAAGTCCTGTGAGTCTCATTCCCCGAGAGGCACCACCAGAGCTCATTTTCTCCCCCTTGGCAGCTTCGGCTTCGGGTCAGTCCTGCCTGAATGCCTGTCTCAGCTCTTCTGAGGCCTTAAGTGACAGCACCTGAGAGCCCAAAGGCTGAGACCAGCCAGTCTCCAGTCACTGCCACCTGGCCCAGGGACCCCCAACCCAAGAGCTCTGGCCCATGCGGAGTCTCAGACTGTGTTCTCCCCATGCCCAGGGTAGAGTCCTGTGGCATCTCACAGCTCGACATTCGCCTGGTGCTTGTGGAGTGAGCTCAGTCAACTTCCCATGCTTCTGCCCCCTGAGCCACGGCCCCAACCGCCTGGGGTGACAGACACTTGGGACCCACAACTCAGCCCAACAGGACCCACGCCTGAGCGGGCACCACAGCCCCACAGGAAATTACTTCTGAAACAACTGATTCAATAACTTGAATTCACCTGGAAACATAAATGGGGCCTCCTGGGACTTCATTCTGTTTGGCCCAGCTCTGAAGACTCTGACATGTGACTTTCTGCCTTGCCTGACTAACTCCATGTGACATAGGGATTTCCTAAAAAGGTGGCTTCCTGTCCATTATAGTGGACGAGTCCTGTTTATCTCAACATTACTTACTAGCCAGTAGGGTGTTCTTTTGAAAACAGTCTTCTAGCTCTACAAGACTAACAACCAGTCATGGGCAGGTGATCCTGTTTCACAGGGTGAGAAACTACCATGTTTTTGTTTGCTGGTAGTTTGGAATACTCACTATATATAGTATCTTTCTCTGTCTCTTTAAGTGTGAATTTGAGTGCAAGTTGTGTATCGTAGGCACACCAGAAACCTCAGCCCTCTCTCTTGGGAGTGGGCTAGCTGAGTAGTTCCTCAAGTATGGCCTCAGTCTGGAACTACAGACTAACAAGCCCACTTCAGGCCAGTTGAATCAAGACCTCTGTAGCCAGGGTCAGAGACAGCAAGCTTTAACCTTTAGGCAGCCTCTGCCACAGGTTTTAGAACCACCAGGCCTCAGTGTGGGTAACCAAGCTTGTTTTAGACTTAGCCTCATAACAAATCCTTTCATGCATGCAATTCTGTCTCTTGAATTATTTTGTTGGGGTGCTCTTCCTGTGACTTACTTGTTGGGGAGCTCCTCGTGTGACTTACTTGTTTGGAGTGCTCCTCGTGTGACTTACTTGTTGGGTGCTCCTCATGTGACTTACTTGTTGGGGTGCTCTCGCTGTGACTTACTTGTTGGGAGTGCTCCTCATGTGACTTACTTGTTGGAGTGCTCCTCCTGTGACTTACTTGTTGGGTGCTCTCCTACTCGTGTGCCACTTGACTTCTTGTTGGAGTGCTCCTCCTGTGACTTACTTGTTGGGTGCTCCTCCTGTGACTTACTTGTTGGGGGCTCCTCCTGTGACTTACTTGTTGGGGTGCTCCTCGTGTGACTTACTTGTTGGAGGCTCCTCCTGTGACTTACTTGTTGGGGTGCTCCTCCTGTGACTTACTTGTTGGGGTGCTCCTGTGTGACTTACTTGTTGGAGTGCTCCTCCTGTGACTTACTTGTTGGAGTGCTCCTCGTGTGACTTACTTGTTGGGGTGCTCCTCCTGTGACTTACTTTGTTGGGGTGCTCCTCCTGTGACTTACTTGTTGGGGAGCTCCTCGTGTGACTTACTTGTTGGGTGCTCCTCCTGTGACTTACTTGTTGGAGTGCTCCTCTGTGACTTACTTGTTGGGGTGCTCCTCGTGTGACTTACTTGTTGGAGTGCTCCTCCTGTGACTTACTTGTTGGGGAGCTCCTCGTGTGACTTACTTGTTGGAGTGCTCCTCGTGTGACTTACTGTTGGGGTGCTCCTCGTGTGACTTGGTTGAGATACTCCTAATGTGACTTACTTGTTGGGGAGCTCCTCGTGTGACTTACTTGTTGGGGTGCTCCTCTGTGACTTACTTGTTGGGGTGCTCCTCGTGTGCTTACTTGTTGGATGCTCCTCGTGTGACTTACTTGTTGGGTGCTCCTCGTGTGACTTACTTGTTGGGGCGCTCCTCATGTGACTTGTTGAGGTGACTCCTATGTGACTTATTTGTTGGGGCGCTGCTCTCTGTGTGGATTATTTGTTGGTGCACCTCAGGAGAAAAACAACAAAAGAGAAATGATGTTAGGTAGAGGTACCCATTATAACTAACTCTCCAGGGTGGTTTTAATGAGAGATTGAGAGTGCAGGTGATAGCGACGTGAATTTACTATCAAAGGAGGAAATGTTTAGGATGAGAAAAGTGCTAGAACATATTTTATGTTGATGATGAAAGAAGTTTGAGCTGGGGATGTAGTTAAGTTGGTAGAGTGCTACTGATGTACAAGAGCCCTGGATCTGATGTCCTGTACAATAAACAGCATGTGCAGACATGTTACTCAAGAAACCAGGTTCAAGATCATCTGGGGTTAAAGTGTTGGATTCAGGCAGTGTAATACATGAGGACCCAGAGAGGAGACAGACAAGAGGAGAGGGAAAGACGGTGAATGACCGAAAACAATAAGGAGACACAGAAGCAGCACTCTGTGAAGTGAAATCTTTGCTCATTAGTGGCTCCTAGAACCAGACCATGGGACCTTTTAAGAGCAAGAACACTTTCTCCACTGTAGGATAGAAGACAGAGTCTATGAGTACAGCTCAGATTGAGTTAGGTCAAGACATGATAATGAAGTTCCAGGCATGTGGCTTAGGAGTTCTGGTTTCTCCCTCGGGTATCCAGGCACACCAGGCTGGGAATCATGAAGCAGGTGAGGTAGCAGAATCTCAGTCCCACCGTGAGTACTCAGAGGGGGACAGGCTTCTCAGAGGATTTCAGTGTCACAGCTCTCTTAGCCTACATTCAATGAAACAGCTTGTGGTCTTTGTTTGGGGTGAACAAGGGTTTGGAGTGTGGGAAGGTGAACTTACATTGGTTGAGGCTTCAGGTACTGGGAATGCTTCGTGCATGGAGAGGCATTCCAGGTGCTCCCTAGACAGGAAAGGAAGTTGAATCTGTGGTTTCACTGAGGACTATGCAACGTTCCTCAGGTAGAGGATGTGGGGGTCAGGCTCCCTAGATGAGGTCAGCCAGAGCAGAGGAAGCTCCCCTGGGTAAGGGGTCCTCCATTTTGCACCAAGCTCAGGGGAGTTGTCTGGCCACGGTAGACCTTAACAGCAAGATCTTCCTACTCAGGCAACTTTCATCCACTATAGCTTCCTCATAGACTCGTATGTGCAAAACACTGCATTTCTGCAGTTTGTTTTGTATATACACATATTTATACATATGTCAACGAACATTTCAATTTAAGGACTATTGTAGCTTGATTGGGTACAGATATGTACAACTCTAAAGATATCTCTGTGCCATTTGACTTGTTTTTTAAATTCTGGTTAAAAACCATAACGAAGTACAAGCAGGATTGTGAGTTAAGCGCTAGCCTTAGCTACATATGAGGCAGCCTGAGCTATATGACACCCTTTCTCAACCCTCACCCTACCCCATCAACCATATGACATAAACTGAAACTCATCAACCAGTTTAAGCATCTGGTTCAGTGTTGCTAAATAAGCACACACTGTTGTTGAATGTATCTAGAACAGTTTATCTTCTGTGACCGTCAACTTCTTTGAGTATCAGTACCTCATTTTTTTTTTTGTCTTCTCTCAGCCTGAAGTAAACATTTTATTTTCTACTTCTGTGAGTTTGACTGGCTTAGATATCCCACTCTGTTAAATCATGCCCAGTACTACTGACATTAGTGTCCACTGCTGGTCACCGTGTCCTAAGGAAATCATCCATGGACAAATTGTATACTGTGACTATGTTCTGTGGTCCATGCGTGCTCCGTCCTATGGGGAAATGAAATTTGATTGCTTTCAAATTTGAACTTGTTGACCTATTTTCAATGTGGCTGGGTGCACATGAGCGCAGTGCCATATGGTGGCAAGAGGACAATTTTAGGCTATCTCTCCTTTAAACTGAGTTTGTTACATTTCTTAAATTGTGTGTATGTGATTAGTGTGTGTTTTGTGAGTGTGTAGTGTGGTATACTCTGCCCACATTGTAATTGGCTTGCTCATTTGGTTATTGGTATGAATAAGTCTTATTGGTGGATGTGCGCACTTCTGTACACATTATGGGACATTGTCATGCATGTATGTGGAAGGTCAGAGTCAACTCTACAGAGCAATCTGTCTTCCTTGTCTGCATATGTCCTGACAGAGCCACAGGCGAATGATAAGCACCCAGTGCCTTCACGCACGGAGCCATCTCGCTGCCCGTAGACCTTTGGACATTTATGATGCTTCAGGCAACACCTTGGAACTATTCCCTCCCACTCTATGCTGTCTTTTTCCTCTTGTTTCTCGTATGCTCAGTACTCCTGTGTTTGACATCACCCCACTTTTCTATTTTTACTTTCATTAGCCATGTGGAATGTATCATCAAGAAATCCCTGCCAAGATCATTTGGGTTTCTAATCCTATTAAGATTATGTGATTTCTCCCACAGCTCAGTGCTCCTCAAAAAAATCATATTTAAATTACTTCTGTGAAATATTTTATTTTTAACAGTGTGTGGAAACTGAATCAATAATAGAACTAGCAATAATGTCAGATACTTCATCTTTGACTGAATGTACTTGTTTATATTGATTTCATAGATTCTATAAAGAACAAAGAGTCACTATTGGGCAGAGTTGGTTTTCTTTTTGAAATATCTGATGGCATTATTAAACCACCATTATTAGCCATTCAAAATCCTCTGCTGCTCATAGTAGAGCCAACTTAGGTACTGTGTATTTTTTATCTATACAATAAATATTGTATATTTATTTCATCTTAGAAATAAAAAGGCAAAACTAATTTAGAACAGTTTTATGTGATTTTTATCTTTGCAATAGGGTTTATTATACAGCCCACACATGCTGGGGGATGGCTCTGTGCACTGTGTATTCAGATGCTGACTACTGTGCCCAGAGATCTGGTTGCAGTCTGTACGTTGACATTGTCAAGCATCTCCTGTCTCAATGTTGTGTAAAAAGTGTTTTCCATCATCTTTGATTGGTTAATAAAAAACTGACGGCCTACAGCATCATAGGAAGTAGACGGTAGAACTTCTGGGAGGAGATAGGTACTCTGGGAGAGTCAGGCAGGGAAGATTCACCACCGAGGAAGTCGGATGTATGAAATTGAAGAGAGGTAACCAGCCATGCGGCCAAACTTAGATTAGTATAAACGGGTTAATATAAATTAAGAGTTAGTTGGGAAGCAAGCCTAAGTTAAAGTATAAACATTGTAAATAAAAATAAGCCTCTGTCATTATTTGGAAACTGGAGTGAACATAGAAAAGCCAATAGGGTCACACACACATAGTATTGCAAGCACTTTATATAAACATCTTATCCTCACAGCTTCTGTTTTCTAACGTTACTATTATTTCCCGAGGATGATGATATGGTACAGAGCAATTAAGTAACCTGCACAGGTTCATGCATCCAGAATCATTCAAACGAGTGAGCAGTCAGTGCAAAATTGGATGGATGTCTCAGGGGCTGGGGGATGACCCGGCTGCAAAGTGTTTGTTATGCCAACATGAGGATCTGAGTTCAATCCTCCAGGACACACATAGGAAATCCAGGAATGGTGATGTCCATTTGTATCCCCAGCACTGCAGGGTGTGGATGGAAGACAGATAGGCAGGTCCCAGTCTATCCTACTTGGAGAACTTCAGGCCAATAACATACCATGTCTCAAAACACAAATTGGATGATCCCTAAGGAATGACAGTCAAGTTGAACGTCTGCCCCTTCCCCATAAACCCCACAAAAAAGAAGGAAAGGGAAAGAAAGGGGGGGAAGGGGGGGGGAGGAGGAGAGAGAGGGAAGGGAAAAGGAGGGGAAGGGAAGAGGGAGGGAGGGAGGAGAGAGAGGGAAGGGAAAGGAGGGGAAGGGAAAGGAGGGAGGGAGGGAGGAGAGGGAAGGGAAGGGGAAGGGAAAGGGAAGGGAAGGGAAGGGAAGGGAAGGGAAGGGAAGGGAAGGGAAGGGAAGGGAAGGGAAGAAGGGGGGAAGGGAAGGGAAGGGAAGGGAAGGGAAGGGAAAGGGAAGGGAAGGGAAGGGAAGGAAGGGAAGGGAAGGGAAGGGAAGGGAAGGGAAGGGAAGGGAAGGGAAGGGAAGAAGGGAAGGGGAAGGGAAGGAGAAGGGAAGGGAAGGGAAGGGAAGGGAAGGGAAGGGAAGGGGAAGGGAAGGGAAGGGGAAGGGAAGGAAGGAAGGGAAGGGAAGGGAAGGGAAGGGAAAGAAGGGAAGGGATGAAGGAAGTTGGTTGGTTCAAAGTCAGATTATTGAACTGAGGAAACCTCTAGATCCTCTGGTCATATAAGTGCATACGCAGCCACACTTGAATTTATACACCACTCTGTAATTTATTTAAGTCATTATGTGGAGTTATGTAAAGCCATCTTCTACATATACAGTATGGGTGTGGGGCATGCTCTTCTGCACCCAACTGCCTGCCTCTCCTCTCCCTTCCTTTGGTCCCCTTTCTTTCTTACACAGTTTTGCTTCTAGTTTCATGTCATGTCTACACACTCTAGGATACTTCTCTGTTGCTGTGATAAAATACTTTCTCCAAATGCAACTTTGGGCAGGAAAGGATTTATTTAGCTTAGTCTTTCCTTAAGGGAAGTCGGAGCAGGAGCTCAAGTAGGAGAGGAAGCTGAAGCCATGGAGGAATGCTGCTTCCTGATGGTTTCTTACACAGCCCTAGACCACCAGCCACGGGTGGGTCCTCCACATCCATCGACAGTCAAGTCAATCCCCCACAGACATGGCCACGAGCTGATCTGACCTGGGCAAGTCCTCTTCAACTACTTAATGGCAAGTTGTGAATTGTTAATGAAAATTAGTATTTTCCTGTAGAAGTGAATCACAGTGAGTAGCATGAATGAGCCCATAAATGCCAGGACACCACTGTTGACTAGTGACTGCAGCTCTCCAGGGCTTGCTGTGGGTAGGAGCCAGGCAAGGAGCAGAGGGTTGCTGGCTGTAGTAGCACCTCTGACTCCTCCCCCACACCCCCAGCTTCTATTCCCTACCCCGGGAGGAACAAGACCTGGGGACAAAGGGTCTGAGGGCTGCAAACATGGGAGCTGGCTGGCCATAGTTCTTGCTCACATGGCTCTGCACAATCCATGTCACTTACACACAAGGGAATCAAATTTGCCAACTAATCAAAGCGATTTTCTGGAACAACAGATGTTTTACATCTGAGGGACACGGGATCTCTAGATCCTGCTTAACAAGGGTAGGGAGTGTCTAATGACAGGCCTGGAGCCAGCTGAGAGCCATTTGCAGAGAGAACACGTCCAAGTGTGTCTGATTTCCCCAGAGGATCCTGTTCCTCTCTCTCTATTCATTAGGCTCCTACTCTCGGCGCTAACCTCCAGACCTTGTGAGTTACACACTGCCTTTGTCCTGAGGTGACATGCAAGACTCTGCTATTCTGAGCGAAGGCAGCCCACTTTGATGCCTTCAGAATTTTACATGCTTCCAAAATAGGGAGCTTTCTGAAATAAAGCACTCTCCAAGTTGATGTAGGCTAAGCGCTGGGCACAATCCTCTTTTAGTTGGTTAATTATAATAATTACAACCGCATTAATCATCCGTTATTCATTTACTGCCTTTGCTCATTTTGAAAATTACACAAGGGGACCAAATACGGGTTTGTTTGGGTTATCTTTTTGTCCATGATATTCCTGGATGTCCTGAAACCGTAGCAGAGTAAAAACTCTTATGTAGAGGGCTGGCATTTCTTGTGATATTCAAAATCTTACTTTTATTTCTTGAATTTTTTTGAAAGAAATTAATCCAACCTGTGTCCTGGCCGGCCACAAAGCCTCCCCCCTGTCAATTAACAGATGACATATATTATCTCTCAGGGTCAGACACCATCTTGCCGGGAGAAGGAAGTTGAGGGATGTGGTATTAGGAAGGCCAAACACCTGCTGTGTGTCTTCCAGAAAGTGCATTGAGCCTGCACACCCAGAAAGCCGTCTTCCTTGTATCTAGGTTAAAGGTGAGGTTCTTCCTGCAGTGACCTCCTCCCTTCCCTGTATACTTAGAGCAGGCAAGAAGACACGGCAGTGCCCGCTGCTGCTCTGGTAAGTTACCACACACTTAGTGGCTTAAAACAACCTAGATTCTATATCTTGGAGTTCTTGAAGTCAGAAATCTGAACTGGATATTGTGGTGGTACTTTTAGAATCAAGGAGGCTATAGAGATGTTCCTTCTACAGTCTACAGGCTCTACCAGGGATATCTGTTCCTGCTTTTCCAGCATCTGAGACTACCTGTATTCATTGGTTCAAGGTGCCTTCCATCTTCACAGCTGATGATCTCATGATACACAATCCTGCTCTGGCCCTATAGTCTTCCCACTCTTTCTCTTCTAACAGACTCTTGTGGGTCTGCTAAGAGTGTATCAAGATAATCATCTCAAAATCTTCATCTGAGTCACACCTTCAAAGTCCCCCTTGCCATAGAACATAATCCATTCAGATGTTGAGGACTGGCGCATGGACATCATGGGTGGCCTTTATTCTGTTCACATGGTTTTCTTTTTCCCAAAATTTCTTTACCAGTGGTTCTCAATCTTCGGAGTGCTGTGACCCTTCAATACAGCTCCTTATGTTGTGGTGAAGTCCAACCATAAATTTATTTTCATTGCTATGTCATCACTGTAATTTTGCTACTATTATGAATCATAATGTAAATATCTGTTTTCTGATAATCTTAGGTGACCCTGTGAAGGGGTCATTCGATTCCCAAAGGGGGGTAGGTTAGAACTCGTAGGTTAAAACTGCTGCTCTATACTCTATCAAGGTGAGACCGCATGATTTTTACCCAAAGATTCATTCAACTTTTGCCCTTCTCCAAAGTGTTCTTAATCAGGCTTTTTTTAATTTAATTTTATTTTTTTTAATCAGGCTTTTGAGATAGCAATCATTTTTCCTCTGCTGCTCACAATTCCTTGCTAGCACCATTATTTATCGCCAAGTTGCCTAACCGTGATACTGTGAAGAGGAGTTGTGATGAAGGAGTTAGGAATGTAAAAGGACTTTAATGCAACACAGGATTAGTCTGCCCTTGAGAAGGTACCCGCAGACCCCTACCTTCCTGGAAGTCCAAAACCACACCAGAAAAAAATGAAGATTCCCTGTGTGAGAAAAGGAAAACCAGGTTAGGCTGTAGCTTAGTAGTGGTTTGTTGCTTACCATGAGCAGAGCTGTGGGTTCGGTCCACAGAACTACTTAAACATAAAATAATAACAACAATGTGCACAAAAGAAAACTGGTGCAAATAAAGTTGTCTTCTACTTAAAAATAAAAAAACTAGAAAACAAAAAAGTAAAGCAATTTCTCACACCTTTCCCTGCTGGATCATCCTGTAGTTCCTTCTACTTTTGATGTAGAACTGACCGAATATGAAAGCAAAAGATGATATAGATGATGACAAGACTGAACGTTTGCATGGAAATGTGGTAGAATATTTCACATAATAAACACCTTGACAACATAAGCAAAGACAGTCACAGTTGTCTCCTCTTCGAGCTGATGTCCTATTTGCTTGTACAAATGATTCCTGTGTGTGTTTCTCTGACAGTGTTGGTTATTAATCTTACTGGAGGATTCTGAGTTTAAGGAAAGCAAATATTTCTTAGATTGCTGGGACAATTTAACAGAAGCCCATCTTTATCCTTAGGAGGTGCATTCCAGGGTCTCCAGTGCATGTCTGAAACTTGAGGATTGCATCAAGTCCGACACCCAAGCCCTGCAAGGATACACTAACAGGCTGCTGGCTCAGGGCAGACATCCTGGACAAATCAATGACTTACTTCCCAGAAGTCATGTGTCAGGGTGCCTCGAGATTGCATCCCACTACTCAGAATGGGGTGCAATTTAGAATATATGAAGTGCTGGAGTTTTCCATTTAACGTTTTTGAAGCACAATTAAAACCATGGAAACAAAACTATAGAGCAGTGGAGACTCCTGTGTCACAAATCTTACCACTCAGCTTTAGGAGACCGAGGCTCTAAAATGAAGGCGTTCCTCGAGCCATTGCCTTTGAAGTCTCTGAAAGAGACACTCAGCTCACGCCTTTCTCTAGTTCTTGAAGCTCCCAGGCTTATGGGACAAAACATCTTAGTCTCTGTCTCCACTTAAGCCTTCTCTCATGTCACAATGTAGCAAATATCTGTCACCCTTTTCTTATACAGCAGACACCTATCGTTGGATTTCTGGCCCACTTTAGAACGAGGATGATCCTATTTTTAGATTCTTGACAGGATTACACCAACAAAACTCTTATTTACAAGTTTCCAATTCACGGGTGTTGAGGGTCACATCTTGTCCTCAGGTCTTTTTAAAAATATTTTTTGAGATTAATGTGTCCTCAGAACCTGCCTCCACCACAACTCCAAAACAGTTACCCACAAATGCTCCATCCTAGCCTCACAGACTGCTTCAACTGGGCCTCCACACTCCTACCCCAAGGTGGTCCCACAGCCCGGGCAGCAGTGAAACAACCAACTCTTCCTGGATTTGGCCAACATTCCAACTTTTTGTCCCCTACCCCATAACAGCTCCCCAATGTCAGCAAGAAGTGATCAAAGGCAATTACATCACCCCTTATTCATTTATTATTAACAAAAAGCTGAGATGTTTGGTTTCAGACCCGGGAAAGGGGGTTGAGGTACACATTTTACAGATCAAAGCAGACCTCGCCTCCAGGTCCTCCCACCATCCCTCAGTCCCTACCTGGTATACCCTGTCCCCAACCCGGAACTTATCCCAGAAGCTCCGCCCCCATATAACCCAGTCCCTGTCTCTCTCTCTCTCTCTCTCTCTCTCTCTCTCTCTCTCTCCTCTCATTCTCTCTCTCTCTCTCTCTCTCTCTCCCTCCTCTCTCTCCTTTCCCATGGCGACTGTTGTGTCTCATAAAAAGACCAAGATATGTTTTGCAGAGCACGGTATGGTAAGGTGGGAGGGGTGCCTCGGCAGGCCTACACTACACTACACTAACCAGCCATAGTGCAGTGTATAGTGTAGAATAGAATTTAATGTAGGGCATGGGTAGGGAGTTGAGGAAGGAGTAAAGACAAAGGGGGGGGGGGGGGAGGAGGAGAGGCCAGCCAAGAACACATGAAGAGGGGGAGGGAAGGGGAAAGGAGAGTGAGGAGGGGCCAAACACCCCTTTTTATAGCAAGCCAGGCCTTCCTGGCTGTTGCTAGGTAACCGTTGGGCACAGTCCTTAGGGCCAGTGAACTTGGCCGAAAGCAGCTTCCCAATAATACTACATTTAATATAATGTAACCTGGCTTGAATTGGCTCATTTCACCGACGGTGAAATAACTCATCAATTAAAATATAATTAAGTCACTTTTCTCTTTCCCTTTTCTCTCTCCAGCCCTTCTACCCTTGCTTTCGTTCAATTCCATGACCTCTGACCTCCTTTCCTTCCATTGTTGTTACATATATACTTACTCTTGTGCATGTGTGTGCATGTGCGTGTTCGTGTTCCTGTACTACGTTCCTGCAATGTCTTCAGAAGTCAGAAGAGGGTTTGGATTCTCTGGAGTTGGAATTGTAGTTGGGTCCTCTGGAAGAGCAGCGACAGCTCTTAATAGCTGAGCCATCTCTCACGTCCCTGTTTTGCTTTGAAAATGTCACTCTTCATTTTCTTCTTTCACCAGTTTGTGGCAAATACCAATCCCCTCTTTGTGCTTATGGATTTACTTACTCCAAATATTTTATGTAAGTGGGATGACTTGTGAACTTCTGGTCTGGCTCCTGTCATTTAACACAGCATTTGCAAGACTCACCATCGTTTTCATGACTGAGTATGATTCTGTGGTAGGAATGTGTCAGAACGTATCCAGTGGATGAACACTGTGGCTTCCACGTTTCCAGTTATTGTGAACACAGTTACTGTGCATATTTATGTGTGGCTTTGAAGCATTTGTTTCAGTTCTTCAAGAGATAACACTTGGGAGTAAAATGTTGGTCATGTGATCCAAGTGGCCAAATCATACAACAGATCCCCATGAGCAATGTCTGAGGGCACTGACCTCACTACACGTCACCCACACTGGGTGGCTGGCATTGCTTTGCCCACTTTCATTTTTAGTTTTAGCTATTTGTATCTTATGGGTTTTTTTTTTTTTCCTCAATTGTCAGTTCTGTTGATCTTAGGAGATCATTTGCTGTAATCTTTCCACTTCCTCTGCAAGCTTGGGTTGGATCTGCTTTGTCGTGTCTCTGCTTTCTGAGATAAGAAGCTGGGTTGTCGGCTTCATAGCTAGCACATCCTTTAAACATATGACACTGTGACCTCCCTCTGAACTCTTTTTTTTTTCTTTCTTTTTTTTTATTGGAAATTTTATTTGCATTTCAGATGTTCTCTCCTTACTCCATTTCCCCCCTCCCTCCCAGGAACTCACTATCCCTTCCCCCCTCCTCCTGCCTCCACATTGGTGTACCCCCACCCACCCTCCCCCGTACCTCACCTCCCCACCCTCGAATACCCCCCCCTCACGATGTCCAGCCTTCATGGGACCAAGGATCTCTTCTCCCACTTATATATAGCTCCCTTGCATATATAGCTGGAGCCATGGGTCCCTCCCTAAGCGCTCCCAGGCTGGTGGTTTAGATCCTGGGGGCTCTGGTTGGTTGATATTGTTGCTTTCTTCATGGTGTTGTGAATCCTCTCAACTCCTTCAGTCTCCACTCTATCTTCTCCATTGGGAACCCCATGATCAGTTTAATGGTTAGCTGTGAGCATCTGCCTCTGAGTATGTCAGACTCTTGCAGACTTCTAAGGAGACAGCTATATCAGGCTCCTGTCAGCATGTACATCCTGACATCCACATCAACCTCTACCTTTGGTGACTGCACATAGGATGGATATCCAGGTGGAATGGTCTGTAGACGGCCCCTCCTTCAGTTTCTGTCCTGCACTGTGTCTCCATATTTGCTCCCTTGAGCATTTTGTTACTCCTTCTAAGAAGGACTGAAGCCCCCCCTACTTGGTCATCATTCTTCATGAGCTTTATGTGGTCTGTGAGTTGAATCTTGGGTATTTCAGGCTTCTGGGCTAAAATCCAATAATCAGTGAGTGAATACCATGTATGTTCTTTTGTGATTGGGTTACCTCACTCAGGATGGTATTTTCTTATCAGCATGTTGTGCTTTGTTTTCAGCTCATTTTCAAATATTGGAATCTCCTCTTGGCTTCCTTCTTCTTAAGGTCTTTTGTTAGCTGGGCATGGTGGCTCCTGCCTATAAACCCAGCACTAAGAGGCTGAAACAGGAGGATGGCCACAAGTCTGTGGTCAGACTGAGCTACAGAGTGATGCCTTGACTCAGATAAATTTCTATCATTTCCTATATATGAGTGATATTTGCACTTTCCCTTCTGTTGTTGATACTTTCCCACCTGTGGTAGCTCAGGAAACTCCTTTCACTGTTTTAATATTTAAGACACGTAACAATTGTTTTTGTGGTCTAACATGTGACCTGCAATGGGAAGTATGGGTATTCATCTGGTGTTATTTGGTGTTATTATTTATATTATTATTTATAGTGAGATACAGTTATATTCCTGTGCTTCCTCACAGCTCTTGATAGGATGGTCTACCCATTATAGAAAGTGGGGTTTTGAAGCCATGTAATGATTACAGACTTGTTTATTTCTCCCTTCGATTCTGACGGGATTTCTGTCTAGTATTTTAGGGCTTGACTGCTAGCTGCCATATCTTCTTGAGGATTGGTCCTTTGCAGGGCAGCAGTGTTCGTGCCTGTGTGTGTACCTGTGGAGGTCAGAGACCAACTTTCGGTGCCTTCTTCTTTCACCCTCTATGCTAACTTTTTCAGACAAGATCTCTCACTGGAGTCCACCTGGAGCTCACCTTTTCCAAAAGTTTGGCTGGCCAGCAAGCCCTGGGGCTGCATGTATCCCCTGGCCCCACAGCACTGAGGCCACAGATGCACACACAGCCCATGCCTGGTTGTAATGTTGGGACCCACACTCAGGACCGCATGCTGTATCCCTAGCACATAACCCACCGAGCCATCTCTCCAGCACCCTTTGTTCTCATAGGCGGACATTGTCTTTTAAAACAGATCTGACTCTAAGCTGTGTGGCTACCTAGCCTGCTGTGGCTACTGCTGAATCTTTCTTCCTTTCAACACAGTTGTATCTTTAGATCAAAATATAGATTTCCAATCCTACATCGTTTAATGACTAGGTCCTTTTTTTTAGATCAGTTTTACGTTTATGAAGAAGTGGAAGGTAAAGGAGTACCTATACCCACTCTGCCTGTCCCTCTTCCTTGCAGTGTTTTCTGTCACTTTTATTTAAAAAAATAAAAAGTGGGAGGGGGGGCTGGAGAGATGGCTCAGCAGTTAAGAGCACTGATTGCTCTTCTAGAGGTCCTGAGTTCAATTCCCAGCACCCACATGGTGGCTCACAACCATCTGTAATGGGATCCAGTGCCCTCTTCTGGTGTGTCTGAAGACTCACTTACCCCATGACGGCTTCCTCCTCTCTCCTTTCTCTCCCCCTCCTGGTCTCCTCAGACCCCAAGCCCAGGGGAATCCCACCTATTTCTCTTCTGCCCAGCTATTGGCTGTAGGCATCTTTATTCACCAATCAGGGATAACTTGGGGCCAAGGTTACATAGCATCACTTGGGTATGTCACTTGAGTGGTGCAGACTCCCTTGTCCCTGGGATCAGTCAGGCCTTGGGGGACAGTAGTTAGCATTACAATATAAGCAGAAGACTAAACCTCAACACAGATGTAACTACTATGTAATGTCTAGCCGATTAGAAGGGCTTTTACAATATAAGGAGATGACACCATTTATTGTTTATTTAGGTCTTAGGACAGAGAAGGAAAGAAGGAATAGAGACTTCTAGTCCATTTTGTTCTTTAATCTGAAGGAAGAGGAGATGGTGTGGCTTCTATCCCTTCAAGAATCATTAAGGAGGAACAGGGACACTAAAACAGGTAGAAGGAGAAACTGACTTTATGGTTTGTAGGCGGCCGAAGAGACGGCGCCGGTTTCCAACATGGCTGGCGCAGCGTCCTATATAAGCCTACTGTGCATGCGTCAGCCTCAAGCCCCTCCCGAGAGGGCTTATGCAAATGAGGCATGAGCCCTAACCAATCACAGGGCTTATGCTAATGAGGCATGAGCTCACAGGGCTTATGCTAATGAGGCATGAGCCCTAACCAATCACAGGGCTTATGCTAATGAGGTATTGGCCCTAACCAATCCTGAGAGAACAGGCCGCCTGGCCCGCCCCCTTGGAAGGGTATATAAGCAGTGCATTTCAGCTGCTTGGGGTCCCCCTTTGATGGATGAAGACTGTGCCTGGAATAAAAGAGCTGTCAAAGAAGAATCCAGGCGTGTCGTGTCTTACTTGCTGGCTGAGGAGGATGTGACAATGGTTGCTACAACTGAAGTAATAAGAAATACAAACAGCAACCCTATGTAAGGTGTCTCTGTCAAAAACAGAATCTGGCCAGCAAGCAAAGAAAAACAAGAAAATTAAAAACCAAGGGTGGCACACTGGCCAGAGGGAAGAAGGCTGCCAGGGTTAGAACTGAAGGATATAATTAAAAATATTATACAGGATAGATAGACACATGTAAGAATTCTAAACAACAATCTGAAGAGTCGAAGGTCCGAGAGATCTATCTAAGGTGCTGATTCCTAACCAGGAGTGGTTTGCCCACCTGGAGACCTTTGTCAACGTCTAGAAAGGAGGACAAGAAATGTATGAGTGTTGTCTGTGTTTGGGAGGCATCGCTCAACACCAGAGCAAAGAATCATCTCATTCTAGTGGCAGCAATGTTACCCTTGAGAAGCACTCGTGTGAACGACATATGTAGCCTGGTAGACATCCCCCAGGAGGCCTGACTGGGCTGAGCACAGCTCACCACACAGTTTATCTCCTGACTCTCACTGAGTAGGTGTGCTAGAGTCCATTCCGGCCACTTTGTAACATAGTTAATCTCACCAGGAGAGAATAAGACCACTACCACAATTTTTCAGCCAAATTTGAGGCAAACTTTTATTATATACTGGCCAGGTCCATACCTGGGATTCCCAGAGTATGGTGGCAAATTATATTAGTAAGGGATTTATAAAGGCAAACACGTAAGGTTATATCACTTGCCACCTTCACCCAATCAAGAGCAAGCATATTTCCTGATGTACTTCCTGCCTACGTGTGATCAAGCACACATCCTGTGCAGCTGGTGCAATCAAGCTTGTGTACAGAAGTGAAAACACAAGGTATGCAATCCTACACCAATAGCCCCCAGCATTCCAGGAAGTTATCTGCCCTTGAGCTTGAGCAAATAGGACTTACAGGTTAGAGGCATTTATTTATATATATATATATATATATATATATATAAAATATATATATCTCCTAAACACAGTAATTTAAACTTAAAGCCTAACTGTTCCCATCACAATGTCCCAGTCCTACTGCGTGTGACTAGGTTTAAAAGGCTGAGGTGCCAATATTGACACCACGGAAATGGGCAAATATGATAAAGAAGTGCTTTGTAACCTAGTGTTTCACACTCCAGAGAGATGGTTTTAAACATATACAAATACATCATGGCTCCTCAGTTACTGGAACAATGAGACTATTTCTCCCTTCTTCCTGTCCTTCCTTTGTCTATCTCCCTTTACTTCTTCTTTCCTCATAATTCTTTTACGAAATAGTACTACTCTTGGGACTGGGGGAATGGCTATGTTGGTACAATGCTTGCATGCAAGAATACAGACAAGAGTTTGGGTCCTTTGCACCCATTTTCTTTCTTATCAATCACCTTATCTGAATTGTGGGGCTCAGGGGGTAGAGACAGGAGATCCCAAGAGGAAGCTGGTTAGCTGGACTAGCCAAATTGGCAAGCTCTGTGTCCAAGAGCATGGAGGAAGACAATGGAAGTCAACCTGTGACTTCAACACACATAATGCACACATGTGCACCTGCACACACATACACATGCAAAAAAGAGCAACACACACAAACACTCTCTCTCTCTCTCTCTCTCTCTCTCTCTCTCTCTCTCTTACCCCCCTCTCTCTGTCTGTTTCTGTCTCTCTCTCTCCTAGCTCTTGGCCTTCTGTTTGTAGTTAGTTGTTTTTCACTCTGAAGAGAACAAAATAATCACCAGGAGGGCTTATTAAGTCATAGGTTGCTGAGTCTAATCTCCAGAGGTGCTGACTTACTGAGCCAGAGATGGAACCGAGGACTCACATTTCTCTCAAGCACTGCAAGTGATGTTGGTGGGGCTGTTCCCAGTGGCAGACTGACTCTCTCTTCCTTCACTGCTATTGTCTGCAACCACAAGGAAACTCCACTACCTTTTGCTGTGCTATGTTAAACAGTTAAACTTAACCTGAGTTTTCCAGAGTCCAACCTGGTGCAAGTTCTGAAAAGCACATGACCACCCAGCTGATCACACGTGGAAGGACTTTACTAGGCAAGGGCTTGGAGGAACAGAGAGAACCCTCTAATGGGTGATTTGAGGAGAAATTCTTGTGGAGATAGTATAGGCTGGTGTGATGATTAATATTAATTATCGACTCGACAGGATTAGAGTCACTTAAGAGTTGAGCGTCTGGTCATGCCCATGAGGAACTATCCTGAATTGGTTAAGTGAGGTGGGGAGATCCATCTAAAGGAGAGCCTTGGAACAGAGCGGTCATTGCATGAGAATGTCAGTCCCGTGCTGTCTTGAGGAATGGCCAGGCTGAATGGCTACACTCAGGATGCAACTGCATAGCATCTTCTATGTCTCTCAACTAAGCACCTGCATGGCATGCTTCTCTCTCACCCACTCTGCTCACTGCAGTACTGCAAGGTCTCCTTATGTAGAATGTTGTTTCTGTTTTTTGCTTTTATTTCTGTACTTGTATTTTTTTTTTTTTTTTGTCTTGGACTCTTTGAAAATAGATCATAGGATCCTTGTGCACTACAGTTGTTGCTGTAGGTTAGGTTGAAATGTCCACTTGACAGAACCCAGAATCACTTGGAAAGCAAGTCTCAACTGAGGAATTAACTACATCAGGTTGGCCTGTGGACACGTCTATGGACACACTACAAACAGCTGCTTCAAGTTCCTGCATGACTGTCCCTCCATGATGGACTGGACCCTTGAGCTATGAGCCAAAATAAACCTTTCTTTTCTTCAGTTACTTTTGTCATGATATGTTGTCACAGCAGCAGGGAAAGTAGCCAAGACAACCAGAGTTTAAGGAAAATAACTCAAAGGCTAGGAACGTAGCACTGATTTCCTGCCCCACAGGAAGCATTCTAAGACGACTTTAGGGATAACTCTACAGTGGTCTTCTCCTTGGATACTTTCCTGGCCTTAAATATGGGAGGTGCCTGTGATTCTGTCCAATAAAATACAGCAGACATAACAGGACACCACTCCTAGTATTAAGGACACATTAAGGACCTTAAGAGAGTCTCCCATGAGTCTTGAGTCAGTCAGCCACCATATTGTAACAGACTCCCAAAGCAGAGAAATACAAACTCCTAAGAACTAGGAGTGACCCTCAACTGGAAGCCAGAAAGAAAGTAGGCCCTCCATACTTTCACAAGAATTCTGCCAATAACTCCCCATGCTCATAAGAGAACCCCGTGTTCCAGAAGGCAATGCATTCTGGGAAACTCCCAAGTTCCAGGGACCTCAAGTGGAAGGATCTGCTGAACCACATCTGCTAAACCACCTCCTGACACAGAAAACGAATCAGGCTATCAGCACATCTTGTTTAAAGTTACTGAGGTAATTTATTATGTGAAAAGAACTGGTATGTCTCCAGTGCAAAGGGAAGAAACCATTACCTGAACCACAGTAAGGAGAGCAGGCCAGAAAAGTCCGAGAAAACCAACCTGTGTAGCCTGAGAAGATACTGTTAGAGAGTGGAGATCCAACCTGCCACTTGCCCTGTCTCCTGCCAGATGCCAGTGGTGTGTGTGTGTGTGTGTGTGTGTGTGTGTGTGTGTGTGTGTGTGTATGTGTGGGTGTGTGGGGGGTAATACCACTAGTGAGCCCTGCCAGAGGTTATAAAGAGGGACCAGCTCATATGACCCATGCTTGAACTTGTCCTCCACAGAAGAGGGCACAGAATAGACAGCAGGTTTGGAAAGGCCAATGGGAAACACATCTGGTGATTGTATGGCTGTAGAGCAGCTGTAAGAGCACTCATCGAGCACTGTCTTCCTGTTGTTAGTTACAGAAATGGACAGTGGAAGGGAAAAAACCAACTGATATCTCAGGCTTTGGTTTCCATGGTAGACCTAAGTAAAAATACCCTAAACATGCAAATGACTTAAAATTTCACTTTCTGCCTTGATAAGTGGGCTGATCAAAGTCTTTCCCCCCAATAATTCAGTCTCCCACAGAAGCCCCTGCGTTCTACTCACCTTTTGACTCCCAGCATGTTTTGAGGTCTAAAACGAGACAAAGCATGCATCTAGGTTGGTCATAGCCAGACATCTCTGCAGTTAATGGGAGGTGAGATGGTCTCTGGAGACAGTCTTGCTATCATGTTTTCTTAGTTACTCCTTAAAAGACACGATTTATTCACTCTTCAGATGAAAATGGATTTGTTTAAATACCCCGTATCTTACTTTATGACCCTGGGGTTGAGGATTTGTATTATGTTGCTAGGACACTCTAACAAAGTACCAGTAACAACAGGAATCTATTGTCTCATAGCTCTGGAGGCCAGAAGTACAAGTTCAAGGCATTGCTTTTTTTTTTTAAGGCATAGTTATATTGGATAAGAGCCTGCTCCAATGACGCTATTTTAACTGGATCATCCACAAAGATTATTTCCAAATAAGGTTCCTTTCAAAGATATTGGGAGTTAGGACTTGAAATCTTTCTGTAAGGGACACAAGACAACAACACATAGCCAAGGCAAAGCCTATGTTGGGTAGCCATGTCTAGCAATCCTGGTGAACCTGTAATCATCACTGGGGTAAAATGGTGCATATGCTTTGCAAAGAGTTTGGCCTTACCACAAAAAAGGCAAAGATGTGGGGGTGGGAAGATTGCTCAGTGGGTAAGCACTTGCTGTCTAAGTCTGAGGACCTGTGTTCAGATCCATAGCACTCACAGAAAGCTGAATCAGCAGTGCATCTGTAATGCTGGCACTGGGAAGAGAAGACACTCTCTTCACTTGCTAACCAGGCTAGGTGGATGTTTTAGCTCCTGGTTCAGTGAAAGCCTATCTCAGAAAATAGGATAGAGAGGAATGGAGAAAGACACCAGAAGCCCCCCTTTGACATGCACGGGCAAATGAACCTGCACATACGTGTGCACACACATACATATGACACACACACACACACACACACACACACACACACATGCATGCATCTGGTAGATGGTCCAGGTTACGTATAATGTTTTGTAGACGCATGATGGTTACAGATTAGAGACAGTCCAAATAGCTGTTACTTCAACTAGACAGACGTGTGACATGCATTGAATAGAATATTACTCATCCCTAAACAAGAAAAAATTGTAGACACATACTATGACATGGATGAATCTCAACACACACTACGTGGAAGAAGCCTGTTATAAAATACCACACACTGTATAGTTCCATTTCGAGGAACTATTCAAGGAAAGCAAACCTAGGAAGACAGAAAGCAGACAAGCAGCTGCTAAGAGTTCAAGAAGGAAAATAGAAACTAACTATAAGC
The DNA here is from genome assembly GCA_021653895.1 of Mastomys natalensis. Lineage (NCBI taxonomy): Eukaryota > Metazoa > Chordata > Mammalia > Rodentia > Muridae > Mastomys > Mastomys natalensis. Next base: position 1,043,559 of record JAJTUV010001342.1, read on the forward strand.
AGCAGGAGAGGTCTACTGGAATGATGAAACAGTTCAAAAGCTGGGCTGTAGGATGACATAGTGCAAGCCATGGGAGGTGGTGGCCACGTCTGTAACCCAAGCTCTTGGGAGGCTGAGGTAAGAGGATCACTACAAGTTTGAGGCCAGCTTGGGCTATGGAGTAAAACCTTCATTTAAAATATAAACACACCCAGGACCCACACAGGTTCAAAGCACACAAAATCCTCACACTGAGAATGGCAAGTGAACACAAAGCCCCACCCCTAATGGAGAAGCCATTGGCAATCAATGCCCTGCAGGGAGAGGGGCAATCAGTTTTCTCCAATGTGTGTCACTGGGTATATCAGACATACTCCATGCCCAGGGGCAGCTGGCCAATACAAAATGGACTCTGTGGCTTTTTTTTTTTTTTTTTTTTTTGTCTTATTAGGTTTTTTGGCTTCGGTATTTGTTAGAGAGAGAGAGAGAGAGAGAGAGAGAGAGAGAGAGAGAGAGAGAGAGGATGAACTTGAGTGAGTAAGGAGGTGGGTGGGGTCTTGGAAACATTAGGGAGAACAATGAATATGATAAGAGTACAAAACTCTGTTCTTCAAAGTTATTTAATTGTGCTTTTGAGTTAAAAAAATTATGAGTATTTTGCCTACATTATGTCAGTGCACCGTGTGTGTGTGTGTGTGTGTGTGTGTGTGTGTGTGTGTGTTGCCTGGTTCCCAGCATAGGGCGTCAGAGTCTCCCAGAACTAGAGTTACAGACATTATGAGGCACCATGTGGGTACTGGGATTGGAACTTAGGTTAAAATGTACCCATTTGGGTAAATTTCATGGTTTATAAAGTATAAGGCAATAGTTTTAGAAATGGTGTTGTTAAGGTAAAAATCAAGCCATTTTATGTGTTGAGGAGGTTCTACATCAATCTGTTAAATAGACTGAAGCCCACTGTCATTGTCTGTGTAAGTGTGGAGGCACGGCCAAGCATCAGGGATGAATGAAGGGAGGCATAGCTTGGACCGCTGTGCATGGAAATCTCTGTGAATAAAACAAAAGAAACTGACAACAGGCTCTCCCTGGAGACCATGGACAAGACAGGCTTTCCCCTGTAAATCTTTTAGCATTTGTTTTATTATAAATTCCACGTGCATATCACCTCTTCCAAAACATGGGTAATTATACATTTTTTAAATCATCCGTCTACTGCAAGCCAAAATAGACATTCAGTATTTGAGATTAGTTTTCAGAAAATGAAGAGTGATTTTCCCACCATGGGTGAAGCTGGCTGGTGAAGGAGTTGCCAGATCTCATGTTTGCCCTCTAGTGCTAACAATAGTTCAGTCCCCTCCAGCCATGAGCCAGATCACACAACCAGTGCAGTTTTATTATATGCCTCGGTTGAGATCATGGGCTATGTGCTTTTTTGGTCTGCTTTACCCTTTGCATAGGGAACAGGGAAGAGCCTTTCATGTAAATTGTTCCAGGGAAAGGGGCTATGTAAACATTAAAGCAATAAATGGTATTGAGAGCTGGGCGGCGGGGCTCTATTTATAGATCTGCACTGATTTTGAGCACTTGCTGGGCTGTAGTTAAAAAGGGAAATGTATGACGCCATTTGCTTTTTCTTTTAACAACCCTGGCCGTCACACAGAGGAGCATATTACTGCTTCTCGATCATTCTGCCCCTCACTTGCTCTAATTTCATGCAGACTGAGGCTAAGGGGATTACTTTTTTAACTCCAGTAAAACAGTATCATGGAAGAGAGTCCCGTGATGGAGGAGTTGAGTACTGAAGAAAACAAGAGGAGCCTGGGGAGTTAGAGGCCAGCCTCAGCTACATAAGATGAGAGAGAAGAGAGAGAGAGAGAGAGAGAGAGAGAGAGAGAGAGAGAAGAGAGGCAGAGAGAGAGAGAGAGAGAGAGAAGAGAGAGAGAGAGAGAGAGAGAGAGACAGAACAGACAGAAAGAGACAGAGAGAGAGACAGAGACAGAAAGAGACAGAAAGAGAGACAGAGAGAGAACTAACACGTTCTTAAATTACTTTAGAGACTTAAAATATATCAGTCATCAGTTCTTTCTGTTGCGTCTATTCGACCATGTGTGTCCTGGGTTTTGAGACCGTTATACTCTTTGTGAGTGAGCCTCTCCTCGGCCATTCCATTGCACTTACATATATGGCTATGTGAGTTCATGCACATGAGTGTAGGGAGGACAGAGGACCATTTGTAGAATTCTACTATCTTCTACCCTGTGGGTCCCCCAGGAATTGAACTCAAATTGTCAGACTTGACAGCAAGCACCTCTCCTGGCTGAATCATCTTGCTGTGCCATAGAACTTCTATTCCATCACAAGGTAGTCCTCTCAAGCATAAGACGCTTGAGATACGATGGATATCATATCCAGGCCTTCATCATTTCTGGTGGGTTTATGAGGCAGGCAGCAGAAGTCATTCTGACATTTGTGTGTAACCACTGTCATCAACAGAGATCACTCGATCTCTTCTCTCTCCTCTCTCTCTCTCTCCCCCCCCTCCTTCCCTCTTCATACCCCACCCCATTGGCTTGGGTATGTGGTTGTAAAAGCAGACTGTGATTTTGTGGTTTCCTCAAATACATATTTCTTGGAGCTGGGGAGATGGTTCAGTGGTTAGGCACTTGGATTACAAGTCTGAGGACACACAGGCCAAGTGTGTGCCCACCAGTAATCCCAGATCCAGAAGAAGGTGACAGAGGAACCCCAGAACAAGCTGGCTAGCACAAGTACTGTTACTGGGGAGCTCTGGGTTTGACTGAGAGACCATGCCTCAGTGACTAAGGGAGAACAATTGCGATTATATTCAACACCAGTCTCAGATCCTGCCCCCCCCCAACACACAAGCGTGTAATATGCTACTCATAGGTGTGTGCTCACACACACGGACACCTGTATATTCACACACATACATGCCACACTCACATGCACACATAAAAATAGAAAAAAAGTGTACTTCCTTAATTCAATAACTTCAAAATGAGGTTGTTATTGGAATTGATTGTAGCCAAGGTAAGGTGAAAGAAAAGCATTCACGCAGAGGTTTCCTGGGCTCCCACGCTGATCTGTTTGCATAGAAGTACATCTCTTCTCATGGTGTGTGTCCTCGTGATACGGATAGGGCATGGTTAAATACACAGCCCTCCCCTGCCTGAGCAAAGGTGCTGCCCCTTCATAACTGTGTGTCCTCAACGTCGTTTCAGGGAATGTGGGAAGAATGGACAATATTAGGTAAGACCTCTGAAGCAAGCATGTCTTAATTCTTTTGAAAGCCACTTCCACGTCCCTAGAATTCCTGCTGAAGTGAAATGCTGCATGGTATTTGGAGGTATCTAAATAGGTAAGCGCGCATGTGTGTGGAGTCGGTCATCTGCTTTTCCATAAAATGAGGCAATATCAACCCTGCTGAGATGAACCAGCCTGGCAGATGGTGTTAAGGTATTGTACTTGGGTCTGCACATGTAGGTTTGTGCATTTGTACAGAGATAGATTTTGGTGTGTTTTGTTCTCGGCTCAGCAATGTGTATAAAACAGAGGAATGGGGGCTGGGGTCAGCCAAAGAGTTATGGGAGGCACAGCTGTGATACATGTGTGTGTGCATGTGCACATTATAAGTGGGTGAGTGTGCACGTATGTGGATGTGAAGATCAGAAGACAACCCTGAGTATTACTCCTCAAGAGCTATCCACCCTTTTATTGAGACAGGGTGTCTCAGTGGCCTCCTGTTTGCTGGGTATGGTAGGCAGGCAAGACAGAAGACAGGCCCTACCAGGGTCTACTCTACCCATCATGCAATTATACGCCTGTGTCACTATGACTGTCTTTTCTTTTCCTGTAAATCCTGGGTCTCAAACTCAAATCCTGGCTTGTGAGGCAGTGCTTTACTGACAGGCATCTCCACAGCCTACTATTGTGATTTTCTTTTTCAGCTTCTTTTTTTTTCCCCTGGTAAGATTGGGGATTGAACCAGGGCTTTCCTTGTGAACACTAGGTAAGACTGCTACCATGGAGCTCCACTCCCAGTCCACAGCTGTGCTTTTCTTGTTCTCCAGATCACAGCCTCCACAGTTCTCACTCTAGCGTAACTCTTTCTTTAGTAGAGTTCAGACTTACACCAACATGGAAAAAATATATCTGATTGGTACTTAGAACAGAAAATTATGTTTGCTGTAATAATAAAATTATAAATGCTTGTACATAATAGCAAATAATTCAGGGCTTAGAATATATAGGTATGGAAATTGAGAAAATTCTTCTAAGCCCCAAAGTAATATTTGAAACCTCTACAGCTCTGCGTAGCTTACAAAGCATGCAAGTGTGTTCTCTGCTCTGACTTACCTACTGACTGCTTAAAATGCTCTCCTCACAGATTTGCTGAGGGAAGCAGGCTTAGAAACCTCCCACGAGCTGTCCAGAATCAAGGCATGGCCAAACATTTCTTAACTCCTCCTCTTGAGGGCGCTCAAGACCTCATTGCCTTTTGCCTCAAGGCAGAAACTCCCATCTGAATGTGTGGTCCTTACTAGGATATTGTGGTTTAAGGAAGACTGTGCCCGTAAGCCCAGTGAATATTTTCAGGAACCAGATCCAGTACTGACTAAAACATCTCAGAAGCTATTAGCTGCTATTTTTGGAGCACATGCACCTGCTGGCTGTGGTGTGTGTGTGTGTGTGTTGTGTGTGTGTGTGTGTGTGTTTCATTGACAGTCTCACTAAGGAAAGTTACTATTTCTTTAAATGTGCCACAAGGTCAGAACTTTCTTCAAGGTCGACTCTGGGTTTGTGTGAAAATGTAGCTAGAATTCCTGCAGTATGTCTTTCCAGAACTGAGCTGGACTAACCAGCTCTAACACTACCTTTCTGGTTGGTGTGTGTGTGTGTGTGGCGTGCGTGTGTGTGTGTGTGTGTTGTGTATGAGTGTGTGTGTGTGTACATATGAGTTTGTTTTTCTTTTGAAGTTAGCATAGAGATAACATAAAGCACATAGACTTGACATCAGGAGACTCAGATAAGAACCCCAGTGCCTGTTCATTTAACATCCCTACAGAACATATCTCTTTCTCTCCTTGAACTGACGGGACTACAGGGGATCATTTTTAAAAATCAAAAATACTATAGAAAACTAACTTCTCATTTATTTTTAATGATTTCTTTGGCTAGTGTGGTGGTTTGAATAGGTTTGGTCCCCATAGACTCATGAGTTTGAATGCTTGGCCCATGGGAGTGCTACTGTTGGGAGGTGTGGCCATGTTGGATTAGGTGTTCCCTTGTTGGAGGAAGTGTGTCACTGTGTAGGTGGGCTTTGAGGTCCTATGCTCAGGTTCCGCCCAGTTTGGAAGAGCCCCTCCTCCAACTCTCCATTAGCCAGGCTTTCCTGGTGGCAGTCAGATCAAGATGCAGACTCCCAGCTCCTTCTCCAGCATGTCTGCCTCCATATTGCCGTGCTTCCTGCCATGATGATAAGAGACTAAACGTCTGAAACTGAAGCCAGCCCCAATTAAATGTTTTCCTTTATAAGAGTTGCCAAGGTCATGGTGTCTCTTCACAGCAACAAAACCCTAACTAGGACAGCTAGTGTACTGCATTTTTTTTTTCTTTTATACCCTGCCACTTCCTTCCTTCAGGAGACCTATGCAAGGATGTTATTAACTCTTTCTATGTCAGAGAAAACATATCTCATCCTGTGATATTCATCCCTGGCTTTAAGTTTCATCTCTGAACGTTACTTTCTCTTCAAGGACTTCAGAGAACCCTGAACTCTGTTCTTGGAGATTTGTTGCCGCTAATCTGGGTGTGGTGACACATATCTGTGATTTCAGCACAGAGGAGAGAAGGAGGCAGGAGAATCAGATTTGAGACCAGCTTAGGCTACACAGTAAATGTGTGGCTGGCTTAGCTACATGACACTGGGTCTCAAGACAAACAAAACAGACAAAATAGAAAGAAAAGAGAAAAAATGGAGGCTGGCAAGATGCTCAGCAGGTAAAGAACCCACCATATAATCTGACAGCTTGAGTTGAATCCCTGAGACCCATATGGGGCACGGGGAGAACTGACTCCCAAAATTTGTCCTCCACAGTCACACTATGACATGCACCTGCATGTGCACGTGCGCGCTGCGCACACACACACACACACACACACACACACACACACACAGCCCACATTCAAAATAAATAAATACATTGGCACTTTGTTCCTAAACCAAGGCAGAGATACTAATATTTAGAATAGTTTTCTTTACCACTAATTACAAATACTTTATGTGTAGCCGTAGGCCTGGTGGGAGGTATATGTTGGCCTGTAACCAACCTTTCACCTGACCACAGTTACAGGACAGGCCAGTCAGGGCCGAGAAAGGGTCCAGAACACATTGCATACTGGGTTTATTTGGCTGCTATAATGAAGGAGTACAAGTTTAGTAGCTTGAGACACAAATGTATAACTGTCCACGTTGGGAGACCCAAGCTCTACCCATCAGGTTGGCGGGATGGTCCACTTTGCTGGAGGCTCCTGGGGAAAGCCCCTCCCCTTCCTTGTCCAGCTCTAGCGAACTGCCCAGATGCCTAGCTTTCTCCCATTTCCAAAACACTGCTGTGACCTGTGAACTCCAATGAGGGACCTTCGCAAAGGACTTGTGCCAAAGACCCACCAGAACAAGTACAGCTGTCTAGCTGGACACAAAGCACTTCCATGCTCTGTCTCTACCCTGGGGCATCTCTAAAGGTGTTTGATTGACCTTGGAGAAGCATCTATCTTGTCTGCTAGCTTTAAAACCAATCTGTTATTGATCTACCAGGCCACTTTAGATATTTGTTTATTGTTTAAAATCATTTAAAACCGATCTCTCAGTATTGCATTCTTTGAAATATGGGTGTTAACAAGCATAAATAAATAGTTGCACATTTCTAATTAATTAGTTGATTTCAATTGCTCCCTTATCCATCTTCAACAGCATTTCAGATGTCTACTTGCTTTGCTGATAGCTGTGATTGCCATCCACGGGCATACGGCCATGGTATGGTGGACAATTTCTGCTGTGCTCAGCCCCTCGGAAGTGGAAACTGTCTCTCTGCCCCTTGACGACTATTCATTCTGTTTACCTTTGCAGAGACAAGCTGCTAAACACACTGGCACAAATATATTTGTCAATTAAGTACTTCGGGGTGTTGTTGGCAGACTTGTGTGAACTCTCTGAATTCCAAACTGATGCCCTTCTTTTAACTATATTTATCTATGGTATGCTCGAGACAGAACTGTCTGCAAGGCAGCAGTAAGTTACAAGGGCAGATGGGAAAATCAGCACTAAAATGTAATGGTAAGCTTTAAAAAAGCAAGAACTAGACTGTTCTGTTCAGTTACATCTGCTTGGAGGGTGTGAGTGTAGCACACGCCGTATTAGGAAGCACAGCAGAAATGTGTGGTGGGGGAAGAAGGCGATATTGCTATCAAATTATGCTGCTAGTCTCAAAGCAAGTCCTGAATTCGAATCATCAAAAACAGATAAGGAATCTTCCAGGAAGCTCGCTTTCCTCTCACGATGAAATTTAATATAACATTTGGTAGCTTGAATGTAGCCTTTGACTCATCAGCAAGAAAAAGCAGCTTGGCCTTGTTTGTTTTCCCTGCTTGCGTCTTGTTTGGGGTGTCAATAGTGCAGAGCCTGTGACAGGCAGCTGATCTCTGGGGAAGTGCAGCCAAACGGAAGATCCCAGCCAAGCCAGGAACTTCAGTTCAAACACTCATCTCAGGCAGACAATGCTGCCCCTTGTGCGACTAAAGAACAGGGCCAGGGCTTTGTACCAGGATAGGAATGACAATATGCCCTAAGATTCACTTTCTTAATGCGGGGTTTGTGTTACTGACCCATGAAAGACAACTGTGTGTCCACTGAAAACAGGATCATATTCTTTGTGTGGTGTCCTGGAAAAATACACAATCATTCTAAAACTCTAAATATATTTTTTAGTATAAGGCTCATTAAAGGACGTGAACTTAAGTCTTATATTCTAACGCTTTGCTTAGAAATGTCTGTAATGAGTATTCTAGTGGCCTTATTTTCTTTGCCGACTCCTCCCACTGTTTAACCTTGATTGCTGGTTCAGTCAAATCACTGAATCGTCGATTAGCCTGGAGTTTCTTGACTGCTCTTTTAATGGAGTGTCTCTCCTAACACTCCAGATGACACTTGTGAAATGTTTATTCCCAAGCCTTCTTTGGTGATTTCTCAATGCCATGTTTGCTGTAGAGCTACTAACCTCCCAGCTTCGGTCACTCTGAATCTTCACCACATGCTCATGCCATCCTGCTTGAGCGAGCACTGTTCCATTCATGGGATCAGCTTAACATGCTACTTCTCCAATTCCCTCCTAAAAACCAGCCAACCAGCCAAACAACAACAAAAACGGTCCTTCAGAGGTTTAAAACTGTAGCTTTATGGCTGGTGACACATGCTTATAATCCAGGTATTTAGGAGGCAGAGACAAGGGAATTGATGCAAATTCAAGCCCAGCCTGAGTTATAGTAAGTTCCAGACCAGCCCCACTACAGAGTGAGATCCTAACACACAGTCAAAAGAATAGAAAAGAAACTTACATTTTTTTTTTTTTTTTGTGAACACTTCATATCTGCTTTAAATGTAATGAGTGCAGGAGTTTTAGTATTTATTTATTTATTTATTTATTTATTTATTTATTTATTTATTTATTTATTTATTTATTTATTGTTTTTCGAGACAGGGTTTCTCTGTGTAGCCCTGACTGTCCTGGAATTCACTTTGTAGACCAGGCTGGCCTCGAACTCAGAAATCCGCCTGCCTCTGCCTCCCAAGTGCTGGGATTAAAGGCATATGCCACCACTGCCCGGCAGTTTCTTTTTTTTAAAGAATTATTTATTTTGTGCATATGAGTACAGACAGTGGAAGAGGGCATCAGACAGACCCCATTACAGATGGTTGTGAGCCACAATGTGGTTGCTGGGAATTGAACTCAGGACCTCTAGAACTTAACTACTTAACTACTTAACTATTTAACTTCTTAACTACTTAACTACTGAGCCATCTCTCCAGCCCAGAGTTTCAGTTTCTAATGGCAGCTGTTTGCTCTCCTAATTCCTTCTCCTGAAAGTGTAAAGCTTTCCACCGTTTTAGTTAGTTGGGTGTTTCCTCCACAGCACAAGTCCTCATCCACATCAATGCTTCCTTCCCTTTACCCCTGTAGGTGCTCTCAGTCTCCATCTTAGCCCAGTACTCAGCCTGATGCCCCTGTCCTAAACTGTATGTGTGTGTGTGTGTGTGTGTGTGTGTGTGTGTGTGTTGAGTGTGTAGTGTACTGTGTGCCCCCACCATCTTAGCACAGTACTCCAGTCTGATGCTCCTGTTGTAGAACTTTCTCTCTGTGTATACTGAAAATCAAGTAAACTCTGCAGGGCAATGTTTTCCACAAAGTGAAGAACATTTGAGAGCCAGTGGTGTCAACGCTTCCTAAAGAGACTGCACATCGTCTTTCTAACTCCACATCCAAAAGAGCCTGGTGTCCCCATCCCCAACCCTGTATCTTCAAAAATATCTTTATTATAATCTCTCTGTGTGTGTATCTGTCTGTCTGTCTGTCTGTCTCTCTCTGTCATTGCCTGTGTGTGTGTGTCAGTGTCTGTGCGTCTGTGTGTGTATGTACCCATGGAGGTCACAGGACAATTTTTGGGAGGTGGTTCTCACACCACGTGAGTCCTGGGAAAATCCAGCTCAAGTTGTCAGGCCTGGTGGCAAGCTGAGCCATCTTACCAGGCCTAGCCCATAGCTTCAAGAGATTGTGCATCGCACACAAGTTGCTTCAACTTCCTCTGCAGTTGGCTGAGAACTTTGTTGTCCCAGTTCTAGTAACTTGATCTCCACTCCTCTTTCAGATTATTACCAGCCCCTCTACAACTCTACATCTGTCATCTATATGCCTACCAATCTTTTACGTTTCTTCTATCAGTTATTGACCTATCTCTATGTGTATGTTATTGAACTATGATTTGTGATAGTTTGAATGAGAAAGGCCCCCATAGGCTCATATATTTGAAGGTTTAATCCATAGTCGGGGGAACAACTTGTTGGAAGAGGTTTAACATTCGGCATGAGCTCTGAGGTTTCAAAAGCCCACACCAGGCCCAGTTTCTCTTTATGCCTTCTGCTTCTGGGTTAGCTGTAAGCTCTCAGCTCCTGCTCCAGCACCATGCCTGCCTACTAGCACACTCCCTGCTATGGTGATAGTGGACTTAACCCCGATTAAATGCTTTCTGGAGTGAGTTGCCTTGGTCATGGAACCTCTTCACAGCAATAGGACAGTAACTGACTGAGCCATCCATATTGATGTGTACGGCATGGTAAGGTTAGGAGTGAATATATAATTTGTGAAATATCACACTGAAAAGGTCACGTTTCGATCACTTCCCAAAGTTTTCCCTGCCCTGGTTATATATGGATGTGTATTTAACTTTTGTGATAAACATACTAAGCGTAAGAGCTATCATCTTGTGCCGAAGAGTCAGGACGTGTACTGCTCATGCAGAAGGCCTGGGCTCAATTCCTAGTTCCCACTTTGGTGACTCATAGCTGCCTGTGACTCCAGCTCCAGGGGATCTGACACCTCAAGACTCCCAAGGCACAAACACAGAGACATACATAATTAAAAAATTAGAAGTACCATCTTAGAAACTTTCTAGTGTACAATACAGTGTTGTTGACACACTGGTGTTGTGTAACTGATTAGTGGACCCTTTGATCATTGCTTCCCTGACCCCGAACCCCACTCCCACCCTGGCCCTAGGAATGCCTACTGTGTCCTCTGTTTCTGTTTGACTATTTTAGATTTCACACACAGGTGTCTGTTTGGCTTATTTTATTTTATACCTTGTCTTCTAGGTTCATCTGTGTTCTAGTAAATGGCAAGATTTCCTTCTGTTTTTCTTCTTTTTTCATTTACATGTGTATAGTGTGCATATGTGTGGGTACATGTGTGTGTGTAGTCAACATCAACATATATGTACATGTGCTGGTAGGAGCCCGATTTTGACAGTGGGCATCTCCCATGATTCACTGGGGCAGGGTTTCTCCACTGAGCCTTGACAATATAGGGGCTCATTGACCTGAGCTCTGCTGAAGGAAGAAGTAGAAGGATTATCAGAAGAAACAGAAAAGTGCCAGGAATGTTAGGCCGTCTATGCTGATCCACTTCGTCCAAGAGGAAAATGAGTTCTTCACATCTTTAAGATGGGAGTCCAACACTCAGAGGCAAAGGCAGGTGGACATCTGAGTTCAAGGCCAGACTGGTCTAGAAAGTGAGTTCTAGGACAGCCAGAGCTGCACAGAGAAACCCAAAATAAATCCTGTCTCAAAAAAAACAAAACAAAAGTTGGAGAAATTTTGCAACTTGGAATGGAACAGCCACTGCTGTTACACTCCGTGCTCCTGTGGAACTGGCCTTTAGGGGTGCTATCTTCTTTGAACACATTTGGTTCCCAGGATGGGTCATAAAGATGGCCAAAACCTTAAAAAAAAATTATATGTATACCCCAAAGGCCGATTTAAAAGGACATGTTTTTCTGAAGTAACTGTTCCAAGAAAAGATGAGGCAGGAGGGCGCACTCAAATTTTCAGTCACACTAAGGGGAGTGGCAGCCATCTTGGTTTCCCTCTGTTCTGAGAGGAAATGGAGATGACATCATCAGTAACTCATCTCTGAGTCACCAACCCCCAGGCCAGTGGCTACGTTAGCAGAGATCTGGTCCTGTGAGGACAGGAAGCGGCAAGGTGGAAAGAGATCAGTGAGGGCGGCAGAGGAGCCAGTTCTGCTGGCTCAGGAACCCGGGCTGGGCAACTGCCTGCTCAAACTAGGGAGGATGTTCTACAGCTTTCGGCAGGTGTCCTCCCTCGCTTCAGAGGAACACTTTCTGGAAGGATCACTGCTTATGGTATTTATTTAAAATAAAATGAGAACCACTAAACCATACCTTTCCTAGAGAATTTTAAGAAGACGAGAGTAAAACTATCTCATTAGAAAGAATACTGTGTCTCTTGGCTTCTGAAGGGTAAGACGGTGTGTTTAGCAATAGCCCTCTTCCCTGGGGACCTGCCAGCCCCACCCCTACCGTGTGTGTGTGTGTGTGTGTGTGTGTGTGTGTGTCTGTCTGTCTGTCTGTCTGGGGGGGTCTGCATTGTGTGTCAGGGGTATGCATGTGTGCAGATACCAGAGGATAGCCTTTGATGATGGATGTTCCTCATAAATCAGCCAGCCACCTAGTTTCTGAGACAGAGTCTCTCAATGGGACCTGTGGCTTACTAATTTGGCCAGGCTGGCTAGCCAGTGAACCCCAGGGTTCTGTTTGCACAGGCCTGGGATTCCAAGTGTATCCCTTTACACCCGGGTTTCCCAACTGAGCCATCTCTTCGGTTCTCTGACCTTAGTTGTGGAGTTAGGTTCAGTGGCTAGGCTCTGTCACCAGGGACAAGGACTCTTCTCCCATCCTCCCAGGACTTACTTTTCACATAGCAGTTCAAATGAGTGATAGACAGTTTTAAAAAGAAGCAATGACCACAAATGGAAACGCTAAATGTGCAACTTCCCAGACAGATGGGCCTGTGCTACCCAAGCACGATGGGGCCATGTTAAAGGACAAAATTTGGAGCTCACTGGCCAGCCAGTCTAGCCTCAAAGGAGACACACTGTCTCAAGGCAATAAGGCAGAGAATGATGGAGGAAGACATCTGATATCCTCCTCTAGGCCTCTACATGGGTATGGCTATGCATACACGCCTGTATATTCCCCTACATGCACCACACACACAACACACACACACACACACACACAACACACAGAGCTTGTGTTTCTTCCTTGGCTTTGTTCCTTTCTAGTGACCTTAAAAAAGACACTGAACCTTTCTGAGCTGTCTTCCCAATGGAAACATGTTGACATTCAGAAGGTTAAGTAGATTAAATAGGAAAACAGCCTGCTCATACCTGGCAGGCTCTGCATGAGGTTACCAGGTAAACCACAGGATGCTCAACAAAATTCAAATTTCAGACCAAAACCAAATAGTTTTTGCAAAACTAAGTGGCCTCCATTTTAAAGATTCACTCTTTTCTTTTTAAGTGTGTGTGTGTGTGTGTGTGTGTGTGTTTGTGTGTGTGTTGTCTGTGTTTTGCCCATGAGCATGCTATAGCTCACAGAGAGCAGAGGCATCAGATCCACCAGAGCTGGAAACTAGGCAGTTGTGATCCTCTCCATGTGTGTACTTAAAACGGAACTTGGGTCCTTGGTGAGAGCAGAAAACACTTAACCACGGAGCCAGGTCCTGTGTGCTCCATCTCTATCTGCTAGACCAGCTGATCCAACCCTGGTGTGCTATAGCCATGATGTGTTTCCTCATTCTCGCTTCCTCACGGTCTCATCTAAACAGGGCTCCAGAAAGTACATTATTTAAATGTCTTTTGAACGATGGGGAGCTATGGAGATAGGAAAATACTTCCTAATTCTTATTTCTACAAGTAAAAAAGCAAGGAAATGTTGGCACATGCCTTTAATCCCTGCACTTGAGGCTGAGTTGGAGGCTGGCCTAGCCTATAGACATAGTTCCAGGACAGCCAGGGTTACACAGAGAAACCCTGTCTTGGGGCATGCATAGTTAGGGAGTGAGCAGATGCCCAAAACAAACAAACAAATAAACAAACAAAAAAAAAACCAAAAACAAACAAACAAAAAACAACAAACAATAACAACAACAAAAATAAAAAACCAAAAAGCATTCATATGTAGATATTTGAGGTTGAGGGTTTGGCATGAGGCTCAGTGGTAGAACAGTATATTGTCGGGTCATTGATGAATAAGACACTATGAGTCCCACCACCAATACAAAATACAAAAGGCAGCCAACTAAGCAGAAAGTTGACATTTGTGGACAGTTAGTAGCATGTTGAAAAGTCTTTTTGGTAGAGTATTATGTGAGAAAAGCAGGCAGGAAAACACAGCGAGATCTGGGCTTCTGCTACGTTACAGTGAAGGAGTCCTCAGAGTGCTGTGCATACTGGGAACTTGTTTATATCTTCTGTGATGAAATATTGGTCTTACAATTAAAGTAGTTTTTAATGTTCTCTCTTAAATTGTGTTGTATTAATAATCCCTCAACCATTTTAAATTACTCTTAAAATTATCTGAATTTAGCAGTTTAGGAGTACTATTTGACTTTTCCCGAGAAGACATGAACAAATATCCACATCCAGACATCAGACCAAGAAAATCACATGCATATATGCTTAGTGTACTGGACTGAGGAATTTCCTGGGTTTACTTACAGGAGCTTGAGTGACTCAGACAGCTGTGTCACCAAAAGAATGCACATAGCACAGTAAAGCCCACATAACACAGCGCTGACTTATGCAAGCTGTATTGCGTTGCCAAAGTTCCCTGAACATTTGCAGGCAGCAACCCTGCAGAGAGACTCCCCTCTCACAGCAACTGCGGATTGGCTGTATCACCTGAGGAGGGAGCACTCATCGGTCCTTCCTTAATTTTGAATCCTATGAGCTGTCTTCCTCTCTCCAGGAGAAGTAATGTTTCAATGTGAAAGAATTATATAACATAACTTTTAAACTTGTAGAAATAGACAAAATACCAACATTCAGAGAGAAAACCATACAGTTGATCTTTTGAAATATGCTTGTTCTGGAAAATACCCATCTAGAAAGTATGTAAGACATGAATGCCCAGTGTAAAACAAAGACTTAAGTGCTCTGAAGTCGAGAAATGAACTGGGGATGGATGCCCCTGCCACTGCAGGCTCTTTCCACTCTCAACACTCTTCACACTACCCGACTCTCTCCATAGACCACAATGTTGAGTTTTGTTTGTTATAGAGTTGCGAGGCGTCTTGGTTCTATTGCTATGCGGAGACACTAGGATCTTGGCAACTCTTATAAAGGAAAACATGTAACTAGTGTTTGCTTACAGGTTAAAGGTTTAATCCGTTGTCATTATTGTGGGGAGCATGTAGGCAGACAAGATGCTGGAATGAACAGCTGCGAGTCTACATCTGCATCCACAGGCAGCAGAGACAGACCCCATGGGCCGGGCTTGGCCTTTTGAAATTTCAAAGCTCACCCCCAGTGTCACACTTGCTCCAACAAGGCCACACCTCTTAATCCTTTCAAACAGTGTCACTTCCTAAGCATTCAATATATGAGCCTATTTGGGCCATTTTTTTTTCAAACCACCTAATGGGTAAATATATACACTTCCTGTGAGATAATCTCATCCTAATAAGCTCATTTTAAGTTGGAAATATGTTCAATGCACGTCATCACCCATTTGTGTCTTTCCATTTGGGACCCAGTATACTGTAGAAGCAGTGGTTCTCAACCTTCTTAATGCTGTGACCCTTCAATACAGTTCCTCATGTTAGGTGACCATAATATTATTTTTGGTGCTACTTTGTAACTGTAATTTGTTACTGTTATGAATCATAATGTAAATATTTTGGAGTTAGAGATTTGTCAAATGGGTCTGGACCTAGAGGTAGAAAACCTCTGCTGTAGAGTGCTTGCTGTGGACCCTGGAGGTCACATGACCAGGCGGTGTGGCTTGTCGCCTCTGCCAGCATCTCAAGATGTATATCACACATAAATCACTAGCCTGGGAGAAGACTCAGGTCCAAGATTGAAGGCACAGCTTCTCCTGGGCCCTCATACCACCGTCCCACCGCCGCAGAGCAAACAGTCAAGGCAGGGCTGGTTTTGGCCTTTTGAATGACATATTTGCCAGTGTCTTCACCTTGTTCAGTGAGTTCACTGCTACCATCTCATTAGGATTTCAGGTGAGGACTATGGTGTGGTTCTTTACTCAAATGTTAGGCTTTTAGGTTAATTCCAGATTTTGGTCTCAGGACCTACAGCTCTCAGTCTCCTATCCATGTCCCCTGTTGCCCTTATATTCATGAGAGCAGAGGAGTTCCCTTTGTTAGCTGACTGGACTGTGTAAATGAGATCCTGGCCCATCAAGGGTCATAAAGCAGCAACTGACAAATGACCTGGAGCTGAGGCCCAAGAGCTGTGGGATTTCTCCGGCCCCAATTCTTACCATGAAAAATCGTATTTTCAAGGACTCAACACCCACAGTTATCTTAAATGTCAAACAAACCTGCTGTTACTCTCAATGCATTAAAAATCTTTAAATGGCAAGAATCAGTATTAGCATTCTTTTGTGTTTTAAATTAATAGCATCTAAATGTGAAGGTCTTTCTTTTTTTTTTTTTCCTCACAAAAACATTTGCCAATATTTCAAATTAGGCAGTTTTGCTTTTAAGAGAGGATCAGGAATGCATTATTTGTGGATAAGACATTTTAGAGACATGGGTCTATTCACATCATGGCCAGTAAGTGAATGTCTTCTTGAGGTCAGATATCTCCTCAAGGTCATACTTAATACTGTAGAATAGAACTTCTGGTTCCCAAATTTGAACCCAAAATATTGCTTGGGTTTAAAACCATTGCTTGTATAGGATATGGAGAAGGTAAATTTTGTCATTTCACCATCGATCTCCTGCTCTAGTAAAATGATCACGGGGTACAAACCCC